>PVJL010000270.1:0-486293 GCA_004026885.1 Lyroderma lyra
CTGGGTCATATTAGACCATAATATTTTTGAGAAAATACATTCTCTAGCGTCAAAAGACCTGAGAAGCTCAGAGCATATTCTACTAAATGGAGGATTGTACAAACTTATTTTTACTACTATTTCAGCCCATGTATTTCTTTAGATATCTTTTTACCTTCATTGAAACTACTTTTTTTTTCCACCAATACTTTTACATGTCAAAACTCATTAAATAAGTCGTCTCTGTGCAAAGTTTGATGCTGTAAACTTATCTTTACTAGTCCAACACCCTTCTGAGGGTCTTGCTCACTTTATGAATCTGTTCACTTAATAAATATATACTAAGCACCTACAGAATAATGAGAAATGAGTGGAGGAGGTAAACATTAGAATACATTAAATATGGTAAAAATGGAATTATAATATCATTGCTTTGATTCACAGTTCTCCAGCATCTTTTGGTCTATTCATATCTTCCCAACCTTCTTTCATTTCCTAAGTCATCAATTTGCGATGAGGTTTTAATGAGTGGCAGTGGCTTTCTGTGTTAAACTTGCATACATAATAAATACTGGAGTTGCAAATTCAAATGCCCTGAGGGCCAGGGCTATCTAGTAAAAGTGTGAAACATCTGGTATGAGATAAAAGGGTGTGAATGAGGGGGGTCAGAAGGGAGCTGGTTTGAACCAGAGAGCATATTCCCTACAAAGAGTCATCAAAACTCAGTTTAGTACAAAAATACCAGGAATGTTAAATAGGATACAACTTCAGCACAAATTCTGCTCACTAGTCATCTATTTTGTGCATTATAAACAGGGGGCATTTAAAGCTGGAAGCTGACATGACACGCACATTGAAAGATTAACATGAGTGAATTTTGGACAAATGCCATTCTGGAACATCTTTATCATACCTTGTAAACTTAGCCACTCTCTGAAGGGTTGGATCTCTCTGTGTTGTTACGAACACTAAAATGCAGGAGAGATAAGAACTGCCTGCACTCAGTCACAGTTGATAAAAACAACCAGAATTTTGTATCACTTAGTACTCATTACACCCAAACATTTAAGGCTCAAGTGGGGAAGACACTTTCATAGTAACACTTTCTGAAGTGTTAATGAAATGCTTGTTATTGTGGTCAGATTAGCCCTGACCAGCATGGGTGCAGAGAGACCCTTGCTGTATTTGCCCTTGCTGTATTTGTTGACTGACTGATTAGCTTTGGTTTTCATAAGGAAATGGTGTACAGATGGGTACCTAATAAATATTCATTGTGGATATTGGCAATGAATACAAATACTGGGAGGGTGCCAAAAATGTATACACATTTTAAGAGATGTTATCTATTACTTTTCAAAGTTGAATTGAATTATGATAGCAATGTGTAGTATGGCATTCACTCAAAAGATGGCGTTAATCAAATGAGTGCTAGCATCCATGCAACAGGCAGGACAGTCAAAGAAAATGGCGGAAACAAGGTTGTTGGAGGAGCGCAAGACCATGTTGAAGTGGTATTTGAAATTCAAGAATGTTGTTTGTGTTTCCCCCAAGTTTTCCTGACTTACCACCCCTTGACTTTTTCCTATGGGGGATCTTAAGGGATATGGTGTATCATAAAAACTAACCACACTGACGGTACTTCAGGAAGAAATTGGAATGGCACGCGCAGCGATACAAGTGAACACTTTGGTCGATCTTGCTCAAGCAGTAGCTCACAGTGATCAGAAGTGCCTGGATGCTGATGGTCACCACTTTGAGCACCTCTTGTAATTGCAGAAGTCAAATGTGACTTGTTTTCATCTTTTATTATGGGTATATATTCAGTATTACAATTTTAATACAGGTTTTTCCTTTCTTAAAATGTGTGTGTATTTTTTGGTACCCTCTGTATCATTAAGATAACAGAATTTATAAAACTTTTAGGCAGTTTCTATATAGATACAGTGAACCATGCTTATTGTTTAGTTAGTTGCCCCTATTATTTTTTTTTTTTTACCTGAATTCCATAAGTGGTTTCCAAATTAGTCTTTACATTGGAATTACTGGAGAGATTCAAAGATGACAGATTCCTATCTCACTCCCAGAGATAATGATTTAATTTGTCTGGATTGTGGCCTGAGTGTTGGAATTTTTAAAAGGTTCCCAAAGATTCTAATAGGAAGATATGTTTGGGACCACTTCTGTGAGGTGATTCCAGGAAATTTGGCATGGGAATATTTTGACATATGCTATGGAGTCATAACCATCAATATTAAAGCTGAAGGGAAACCAAGGAGAGGAATCTTTTGTTTTTGTCTTGGATAGTGCTAGGAGACTACACAACAGAGAAGCAGGCATGGAGGCAAAGATGGATGAGGGAGGCTGGCTCCCTCATTGAGTTGTAACACCCTAAGGCCCCACACATTACCACAAGGCAATGTAACTGCCAATAAATTTTACTCAGCCTCCAGTGCTAAGTCTAAAACTTGATTTGGACTTCTGCAAAGCAACTTTGGCTGTGACTTCCTTCTGATACACTCAGCAGACGCACCTAAAATTATACCAGCCTTGCTGAAGAGCTGACTAATATCTCTATCCCCGGACTTTGAGTCAGATTATTCAAGTAGTTTGCCTCTCTCGATTATCAGGGCTGACATTCCTCCCCCATCCCCTACCTTCACCTCTTTCAAGCTTATATTACAGAGAACAATCATGTCATAATTTTGCCTATTCCAATGCAGTGTCATCTATATAAATTCCTTGCAATTCACCCTCCCATCAGCAAATGACCTGCTCCACCACTTCTCCATGTTCTTTAATTTGATGCTTTACCTTTCATTAAATGTTAGTAAGTATTGTTGCCATTCACCCAGGGGATAGCTTACTTTTAATAATTATTACTTAGAGAATATGGCTGTGAGAAAGAAGTGAAAGCATGTGGAATTATGACTGTTAATAGTGTTACTTAATTTAAAAAATTATAGTGTTTCACAAATGAGAACCTCTTAAAATATAGTTCTCAATTTGCATTTTCTGGGTGAAAAGCTGAGAAATTTTACTAGTTTTTGCATCTTTTAATTTTTGCTGTACTGTCATTTCCACAGCTCAGCAAAACACGAATACCAAGATTGTATATTCACTATTTTTTATAGCAATCTATTTAAGTGAAGGTTTTTTTTTAAATGAGGTCAGATTGAAGTAGGTCACTCTAAGTATAAATATACCTGATGTTATGTCATTTGCCAGAATTTCCACTGGTTATAGGAATTAAGATCTGAGTTACATGAGTTATGCTTAGTGAAGAAAATTCACAATGAGAAGTTTATATTTTTTAAGGAATACTTATATCTCAGGTATGACAAGACGATCTTGAGTGGGAAAATAAATCACGATCCATATTTACCAAAACAAAAGAGACTAAAAAGAAGTGTTGAAAAAATGCTGACCTTTAAAATGTAACCTTGACACAAAGGAGAGAATTTGAACTTTTAACTGCCATAAAAGTTAGTCTCATAATTTACCCTCTTGCTGGGCCCTAAGTTCCAAATAGTATTAGAGGCAAAACTAAGATGCTCATTTGAATAGTTTTCTAATCATACACTTTTAGTCCTGCTTTTTTAGTAGAGTCCAAGTTGCAGATTTTGTTAAAATACTAATTTTATTATTTTCTAAAATGGATTATATGGAAGAACATGAAGGCGAAACAGTTTGGGCCAAACGTACCATCCCAGAAGCAAACTTGAGAAGCAGATGAGTGAAGATGACATTTTCCTAGTCAATGACAATTGTGAGGCACCTCTTAGCTGGTTTTCCTGCTGTGATATGTTTCCACAACAGTTCATTGACTTGTCTATAAAAGTATAAAGCTTAGAGTCAATTAAGGTGTGACAACAAAGGAATTCAGTAGCAAACTCAAGGGAATCATAAGGTAAAGTAACTGTAGATTTTAATTGAAAAGTTTTTGAGGAAACAGCTGCACAAGAACAACAACTTTTGATGTGAAGTGGATCTTGACAGCAGCTCAGATCCCTGATATTTCAGTCCTGTTCATTTGTCAACATGAAGGCGAGATGGAGTCTTATGGGATTAAGCAAACTCCATGGTTAAAAATATAGTTTGACATTTCTTGAATGCACTTGACAAGACTCCACATAAAATTATATTAGTATTCTTTCTAGCTAAGAGAAGATTTTCAAGGGAGGCTGAGTTCTTTTATTCAAATTCAAATTCAATCTTTGGTTGCCATGGCATCTTAAAAATATTAATCATATATTGTTGAGTTTTAAATGTTGGGGATAGGGTGTTTTAATGCAGATGGGAAATACTAAACTTTCAAAATGCTATTGTAAAAATTAAATTGCATTTGGGAACTTTCAAAAAAATTAGCAAGGCCTGAAAAAGTCAATTAACAGAGACTTTATTAATACAATAAAAAAGTAATTATTGACCATATTGTCAATAACTGTTCGTGTCCACCCTGCTCTTTGGCGTTGTTGCTGTGGTACAGTGGTTGGCAGATTGTAGCTAATGTGCACTTGGAGAGGAAAGATGATGAGAGGGAGCATGAGTTGCATCATACAAGATGCCAACAGCCTAAGTGACTGGGGTGATGCATGTGTGATGGCTAGCGCTGGTGAGAAAAGGGATCAGCAGGGAAATTCTATGGTAATGGGGATGATTAGAAGAGGGGTGAAGTAAATGGAAAATATTTAATGGCAGGGGAATTGGAGGGATTTATATAGGTCCTGGAGTAACATTTCAGCAGTGAGAGCAGTGAGTGCCAATCATTGTTAATCACCCAATATTGTAGCCATGGTATGTGGAAGGCTGGTACCTGTAGAGCTTCAAAGTGCTTCTTTTCAAATGCAATATGTTACTGCCTTAAAATCCCTGCATTCTTCTTTGCTTTTCCCTCCTTTTGAGAAACAGTATTTGCCAGTTTGTTGAACTCTACTCTTGTTCACTTTAACTTTAGGAACAAGAGCCAGCAGTGTTCAGTCGCATTAGTTTTTCTGTAAAAACCTTAAAAAAAAAAAAAGCTCTGAAAACAAAAACTGCAGATGGTTTACTTTCCTAATACAAATGCAAAGGTGTGAATGGCTAATCAGGCTGAAACAATTGCAGAGCTGTGCTTTTGAAAGCTTACCAAATGCCAGCCTCACTTTCGATGTTAGCATTTCCCCCTCTAAACTGTGGGTCCATAATTTTTAATGAAGGCTTTGTCCATTCATGCTTGAAATTCACGAGTATAATGTGCAACTAGATAATCACATGATTTGGTGTCACACTGAGAGGCATATAATTTCTGCATGCCTATGGATTAGCATTTGATATCCTAAAAGATAGGGATATTTCCTGTTCTCCTTAAACATACCATTAATGTAAAAGTGCTGACAAAATGATTATTAATTACTTTCTAACTTCCTTGAAAGCATCAACAGAATTAAATTAATTGGGATGGCTCATGAGGTACTAAAAGTATCTTAAAAAAAAAAATCCGAGCTACCAGATGCCTGGTGGGAAACAAAGTGCTGATGTGGAAATGACAGAGGAGGCACAGAAACAAACATGGGCAATTAGGGCAATGCTCTCTCCACCCAGGTTCCTCGTTTCAAATCAGAGGACGGATGAAAGCACAAAAACCCTGGCCAAAGGAAGGCTGAGGGAGAAGTGGCAGATTGGAAATTAGCAGGACCCTGCCACTAACGTGGAAGCAACATGACATTTCCTGAAGGTGCTCCAGAGATAAAAATAAATGCTGAGAATGTGTAGACGTCCAAGCCCTTCCATGGAGTAGGGCTCATGCATTGTAAGCAGCCTTAATGCTTTTAAATTGCCAAATCAATTGTGTCATTTTACTGAGCATTTAAATTACCTTGCTTGTGTATTAAGTAAATTTTTCATTTTATATATATTTACACACACACACACATATACACACACACATACATACTATACATAGATAGACACATATTTCTATAATTTACATACACAAAAGTTAATATATAGGACCTG
Organism: Lyroderma lyra; assembly: GCA_004026885.1. Lineage (NCBI taxonomy): Eukaryota > Metazoa > Chordata > Mammalia > Chiroptera > Megadermatidae > Lyroderma > Lyroderma lyra. Next base: position 5,974 of record PVJL010000270.1, read on the forward strand.
GAAAAAGTAACACCCTTTGTTAAAATATAGTTATGTTATAGAATTACATGCTTATGATTTTGTAATAAAAAATTTGGATACAATTGTGGCCGGCCCTGGCATCCCCGGGTAGACGCAGGGCGGTCGGCTGCGAAAAAAAAAAATTGGATAAATTACCTGCTTATAAAAAAGGGTGTTACTTCTGCCAGAGCCTGTGTAAAAATGCAGGTTTCTCTACTTCTTTGTTACTTTTTACATTTTTTTTATCGAAACAGTAAATGATAAAACAAAATGGTTCCAGTAAAAAATGATCTATCATTGAAATTTGTTTTAAGAAATTACTCTGTCATTGTCCTGATTCAAATAGGTGATTTGAAAGGAATTATTGTAGCTGTGATAGTAACAATAACATAAAAGTTTTTGAGCCCATGTGCCAGAGCTCTTCTAAATATTTTATATCTATTGATTTAGACCCAGTGCTGGTAGGTACATTTTTTACTGTTCCCATTTTACAGTTGAAGAAACAGAGGCATTGTGTGCCAAAGATGACACAGTTATTAAGTGATTATAATCAAGAGGTTTAATGAACATTGGGCAGTGGAGTTATTATGGATAGTAACACCTCATTAATTTGACATCAAAAATAGATTTTTTCCTCACTTAATATTTACCATAAATAAATCTTAATCACTGGAAGTTTGTGACTGCAATTGCATTTTCATGAAAATGTTTCTGAAGTTTGTGGCCTATTTCCCTATCTTAATAAACAAAAAATGATAAAGATAAATTAACCATTTTTATTTACAGTGGAAAGAATGTTGAATTTGCCTAAGCTAAGTTCGAATCCATCCTGTTCTTATTATTATGTAATTATATGACCTGGGCCTTAGTTTCCATATTAGTTAAGTGAGCTGATACCTACATTCTTTAAATCACTTAGCATGGAACTGAGCATAAATGCTAGCTATTGCTATTTTTGTTGTTCCAAAAATCCTTACATGGAAAGGGAAGATAATGTACACTTTATAGGTGTTTTGTGAATTAAATCAATAGAATTGTATATGCTCTCATTTCTAAATGCGTATGTGTGTGAGACACCCTAGCATAGTGCTTGGTAGTTAACACTCAATAAACATTAAGATTAAATAAGTTAATGCATGCAAAGCATTTAGAAAAATTCTTGACACAAAGGAAGCACTCGTTACATGTTAAGTAGCTATTGTTATTACTGTAGTATCATTTAGTTTCCATCCTTTAGTTGGTTGTCCTGTTATATTTATTCCCTATTCTTATTGATTTATGGTTATGGTAGATTAACTAACTAACTAATTAATTATTGAATGCCTAGTTGTCCCAGTTGATGAGTTAGATCTTGATGACCAAGATCCAGAATTCAGTAGGCTGGGCATTACGTGTGAGAGAGGTGGTGGGAATAGCCATGCATGATGGTGTGAGGCATCTGTGGGATATCAGGATAGAGGAGTGCAGAAATAGGAATGGGAATCATATCAAAATTGGAATCATCAGAATCTGCCTAGTACTTGAAACCGTTAAAGTGAGTTTAAAGACTACGAAGAAGGATGGGCTGTATAGGAAGGACCTCCAGAGAACATCGGCTTTCTAGGGAACTACATATAAAAATAACTAAAAATAAAAACGGAAATGACTAGTCAAACACATAAAAAGAGAGACATAGCAACTCTGGCAGTACACTGCATGTGGGCAGGGCATCTGTGGTCCACCTTGGTCTTCAAGCGCCCATTCACTTCTATAGCAGTTGACATGGTGAGTTTCTTTAGTAGGCTGACCAGAGGTACCGTTTTAAATGGGACAGAACACAAATGGTGCGTGTGGTCAGCTTACTGACACTTGGAATTTAGTGAGACTAGGCTGAACGTATGTATCATTTAAAATGGGACAATACCATTGTTTTCTGTCCTGTTTCAAATGGTATGTCTGCTCAGCCTATCTTTAGGACTTCATATACACTTTGGCTGGGTGCTACTTCTGGGTCCCACTTCCCCTGCTTCCTCAAGAGTCCTCTCTAACTGAAGCAGACTGACATCTCTCCAGGAGTGGCAATTAATACCCTGCCCCAGGGTATAGTTTTTCTCTTTCTCCAGAGCTGAATGGTGTTGGACAAAAAAACTCTTCTCTGACTTTGGCTGATAGAATTACTCCCTCATTTGTCACAAAAACCTGTCTCTTAGTCCCTCATGATCTGATCTAATGCATATCCATTAACTGGCTTATTGGGTCGCCCTCTGGAAGTTTATGTTGCCAAAAACTTAGTGCTTTCACAAGTTGCTATTGTATCATCTCCTTTTCTTCTTTTTCCTGCCAAATGTACCTGTTTACGGTAGTATTAAGATTGAATTAATGAGTACATGAATGAGATTATGTTGCTCTCAGATTAAATGAATATTGAGTGAACCAGTGGCCCTTGCACTTGTTTCATTGAAAAGGTCTCTGATGTCATCTTGTTGCCATTTCATAAAGATACACTAATTTGCATTTAGTTGTATGACCTTCTGCATGGGTATTACGTACTTGCCTTTATCAAAATTAATTATTTTTATTCAACATCAATAATCATAAAGGAAATGCAAATCAAAATCACAATGTGCTATCACCTCACACTTGTTAGAATGGCTGTCATCAAAAAGATAAGAAATAGGAGCTGGTGAGGATGTGGGGAAAGGGAACCCTAGTGCACTATTGCTTGGAAATGTAAACTGGTGCTACCACTACGGAAAACAGTATAGGGGTTCCTGAAAAAATTAAAATTAAAATTACCATATGACCCAGTAATTTCACCTCTGGGTAGTTATCCGAAGAAAATGAAAACACTACAGTTAGTTTTTACTTAATATTGTAGATAGATTCTCAGAAACTGTGACTTTAAGCAAAACAATGTATAATGAAATCAGTTTCACCACAGGCTAATTGATATAAACAAAAGTTAAGTTCCTATAGCATGTTTCTGATTTTAAAAAATCACCAAACTTCTAAATAAAGACCCAGAACACTTCTTATATTAAACATTGAAACAAATGTGAGCTATACATACGTTAAGAAAGAGTAATAAAAACAAGAAAGAATTGTTTTCCAACCTGCTTATTCCAGTTCAGAGTGGAGGGTGGCTGGAGACCTATCCTGGCAGCTCAGGGTGCCAGGCAGGAACCCAACCTGGACAGGCTGCCCTTTCATCTCAGGGTGCATGACACACATACCCACATTCATACTGTGACAATGCAGCTATGCCAAGTCACGTCACATGCACATCTCTGGGGAAACCAGAGCATTGGGAGAAAACCCACACAGATGTGAGGAGAATGTGCAAACTCCATGTAGTGGCCCCAGCCAGGAATCATTTTTTTTCCCCTTATCAACATTATAATGGGACAACATTAAATGAAATAATGTTATTTGAGGACTTGCTGTAACTCAAAAAGATATATACACCCTCATGTTCATTGCAGCATTATTTACAGTAGTCAAGATATGGAAACAAACAAAATTTCTAACAATGGATGAATGGATAAAGAAATGATGGTATGTGTGTGTGTGTGTGTGTGTGTGTATAAATATTATTTAACCATAAAAAATAATGAAATCTTGCTATTTGCAACAATGTTGATAGATCTAGAGGGTATTAATGCTAAGTGAAATAAGTCAGAAAGAAAAAGACAAATATATGTTCTCTTTTACATGAAGAATTTAAAAACAAAACAAAAAACAAGCTCATAGAGAACAGATTGGTGTTGCCAGAGGCAGGAGGTGGGAGGGTGGGTAAAATGGGCAAATTGTGTTTGTTAGGTGGTCGGTTGGTTGGTTTTGGTTTAAATAAATTGTGTGGAAATTTTTAAATTTGATTATTGCACCTAAAACGAAACAAAAAACACAGCCTCTTCCAAGTGATTTTTGTACCTAGAAAATTCTTCCCTGATACTCGATGTATTTTGATGGGACAGCAGTGTCAGATCCATGCCTATGGGTAATTCCTACAACACTAGCCTGGAAACCAAGATACCTCCCGGCCAGCCTCAGCTGTCTCTTCTGGCTCACTTACCTGTCTGTTGCAGAGTCTTAAAGAAGGTGTTGCTGTTTGAAGAAATCAGCTGGGAAACTAAAGATGGCCTGATACAAAGCTTACATATTCTTTGGAAGAAAGAACAATTTAGCAAATCTATAATGTTTGCATTTTAACAAAGGTCTAGATACCAGCTACGTTTAAGAAATACAATAATAATTCTTAAGCAGTGAGTATGTCATTTTTAAATTGCTCACCAAGGCTTTTCGTACATTCTTAATAACGTCTGGCCACAAGATGATTCCATGACATAACATTTAGGGACATGGGGAGCTTAAAAATTCTCTAAAATCAAAATTTTTTTTCCAGGATGAGCTCTATATTTCTCATTCTACATTTCTATCTTAAGCTAAGTCCGCATTTCTGAAATAATCTGTCTCTGAAGTTACAAAAATATAATAGAGTCAGTCAGTAAATAAATTCTTATCTGTGTGTGCATTGCCTTAGACACCTTTGAAAACACTATGATAAAGATTTTTGATAGCAGTTTTATTTGTGAGAATTTATAGCATTAGAACATGAAAAGAGAAAAGCTGGCTTTGTTTTGCTTAAGCTCAAAATGATGATTGAGCACACAATTTCACTGACCCCTCCATGAATGAAATGGTGAACATCACCAAAACGTACTAATTTCAATAGCAGTGTTGGGTTACCATTGATTAGACAGTATTCAGAAATGAGAGCTGTAAAAGGTAGCATTCCCTGTAGCATCCTGATTACTTTTTATGTTTTAAGACAACCATATCTAATCTTATAATGGCATTTAGAATCATAATTATTTATTTTATTTTATTTTTAAATTTTTGGGTACATTAGCTAGTAAAATTATATATAGGTTTCAAGTGCACAAATCTGTAATCCGTCGTCTGTGTGGTGCATTGTGTGCTCACCACCCAGAGTCAGTTCTTCTGTCATCGTATATTTCGGCCCCCACTCCTCCTCCCCTTTTATTGAAGCCACTCATCATAATATGCCAAGTCAGTTTGCTTTCATTTAACATTGAGCCCTAGATTGGAACAAACTTTTTTCTCCCTTCCCAGATCAGAGGGATTTCAAGTTAATTGGCATGGCCCCCAGCATGGGGCAGGAGTTAGGGTGGGTTTGGGCAAGATGCCTTCTCTATCCTGAATGATCCTGGAGTGATTGGAATATACGGTGGAATGTGGAAGAACTAAGAGACGGCACCAAGGGGTCAGAATGTAAAACCATGCCACTCTGAGGGGCTTTGTTATGTTAAAAAGGATGGATTTCATGCTCCTGAGAGTGGAAGGCCCCCCGGAAGACAATTTTCGGTGGTTATTTTAGCACTCTTTATTCTGTTATCTACTGCCTGTATTCATTTTCTAGAGCTGCCGTAGCAAAATACCACAATATAAGAAGCTTAAAAGAACAGAACTTTATTCTCCCGCGGTTCTGAAGGCTAGAAGTCCTAAATCAAGGTGTCGGCAGCCCCAAGCTCCCTCTGAAACCTCTAGGGGGGTATCCTTCCTTTTCTCTTCCTAGCTTCTGGTGGCTCCAGGCATTCTTTGGCTTGTGGTGATGTGATTCGCGTCTCTGCCTCCATTGTCCCATGGCTGACTTTTTATGTCTCTCTTTATCGTGATACAGTCTTCCTGTGCTTCTCTCCCCTTCTGAGGACACCCATCATAATAGATTAAGGGCTCATCCTATCCCAGTGAGACTTCGTAACTACGAGACCTATTTCCAAATAAGTCACATTGGGGGGATAGAACTTCAACATACATTTTGGGGAGACATAATTCAACCCTAACATTGCCTTTACATTTTTTGTTTTTACTTTTACATATTTATATGGCTTAGGATTGTTTTTACAATGGATTTTTGTAATTGGAGGCCCATTTGCCTTGATGTCTAGTTTGGTTGCCTTCTTTTGAGTTAGAATGTGTATTTTTTCATATACTTCTGAGATGTATGTAATTTCATTAATTGTCTGCTTGACATTTATCTTTTGATCACTTGGAACACTAGAATTTTTCTTGTTTTATCAACAAATTTTTATTACAGAAATGGTGTTAATGGCTTCATCTGTCATATTTTCAGCACAAAACATCCTAGTTTGTTTTTAAACTTTTAAATATTTATTTTCATAAAATTTCACGTTTTGCTAATTTTTATCTTTGACATTTCTTTCAGAAATATTGAGCATAGAAAGTCTTCCTTTATTAAGAGAGCAGATAAATATCCTCTCCATATTTCCTTCTAGTTATTAATGGGTGAACTTTCTTTATTTTTAAATATCTTTAATGTTTATTTTTCCCAATTATTAAAATGATGCATTCCATATTTATTTCTAAATGTAAAGGAAATGGGTAAGGTTTAAAAAAATATATAAAAGCTCAAAGAGAAAACAGTTTTTCATACATACGTGTATGACCCATGAGTAACTGCTTTTAACATTTGCTTTATTTATTTTCAGGCTTTTTTTCATGCAAATATTTTAACCATGTTAATGTAACTCCGTTTACAATTTTCAGAGCCCCATTTTTCTTGACATGGTGATCCCATCACATTATTGAATACACTTTGTAAATATTTTTGAAGGTTTCCAAATGTACTATCATATGGATATACTTTAATAAAGGAGTCAGACAACTATGGCCCATGGGCCAAATCTAGCCTACTATTGGTTTTTGTAAATTTTTATTGGAACACAACCAAATTTATATGTTTACATATTGCATATGGCTGCTTTTATGCTACAATGAAAGAGTTAAGAAATTGTGAGAGGAAATATATAGACCAAAAATCCTAAAATAATTACTATCTAACCCTTTACAGAAAAATTTTGCCACCCTCTGCTCTGATAATCTTAACTATTCTTTGAATTTTGTGTTTTAAGTAGTTTACTTTTTTTTGCTTTAATATAAAACCAGCAATGAAATTTTGCCAATTTTTTCTTTATCTTGGATTTTCCTAGACCACAATTTTGAATAGCGTAATACATTTATTCATGCTTTCATTCCTTCTATTCGTTTCTTCTTTTACTCAACAAAAAATGTATTATTAAGAAATACCTATTTTATAACTAGTACTGCATTAATGTCTAGGAATACACTTTCAAACAAGATGCACATGGTTCTTACCTTCATGGAGTTTACAATTTAGCAGGGAAAACAAATACATTAAAATGTGTTGAGCATTTTGATGAGTATTTTGATAAACATTGTACAGAATTTATTTAGTGAGATTACCACACATCAGAAAATCCTGGCTGAAACTGAGGAGGTCAAGTAAGTCTTCTTTAAAAAAGTGGTGTCACATGTAGAATGGAAGTCAGTCAGCACGTTGAAGGCAGGCGTAGGCGTCAGGGAATGAATTCTCAGGAAGAAGGAACAGAATGTTTGAAGATCCAAAGAGAAAGATTCGGAGAAGTACAAGGACCTCAAAGTCGCACAATTTTGACTAAAGCAGCAGGAGTGAGGGGGCCTTACATCTGGAGAGGTTGAAGGACCAGGTTTTAAAGATTTTTTTTTGAAGACACAGTAACTATTTTTTTAAATTAAATTTATTGGGGTGACATTGGTTAGTAAAATTATATGGGTTTCAAGTGTACAATTCTATAATACATCGTCTCTATATTGCACTGTGTGCTCACCATCCAGAGTCAGTTCTCCTTCCATCTCCATCACCTCCTGTCTCACCTCCCACCCCGCACCCTCTGGTAACCACTAAACTGTTGTTAATTTCTATGTTTGTAAGTTTTTGTTTCTTTTGTTTGTTTGTTTATCTTGTTCCTGTGTTGCTTTCAATTTTATATCCCCCATACATGTGAAGGCAGTATGGTTCTTGACTTTTTCTGACTGACTTATTTGGCTTAGCATGGTGATCTCAAGATCTGCCCATGTTATCACAAATGGCAGTAGTTCATATTTTCTTATGGCTGAGTAATATTCCACTGTGTGTATAAAACACATGGTAACTATTTTGAATTCTAAAAGTATAAGTAATCATTGAAGCAAATTTGCACACTGCTTTGGCTGGAAAATGGGAAATATTTTGGAGACGTTGAAGAGTAGATGTGGAGCTATCAGGCATGCAGAGCAAAGAAGATTGAGCTTATACTGAGGTAGTTATGGTGAAGACAGAGAGAAGGGAACAACATATTTGAGAGTAATTTTGGAGGTTGGACTAGCAGAATTTTGTTACAACTAATGGTGGGAGTTAGAATGGGGAGGAACCACAGATGGTTCCAGGTTTCTGGCTTGCGAAAATAGGTAGACTTTTGAGTAATTTATAAAACAGGGAGCATTGGAGGAGGGAGAGTGTTTTGGGAGTAGGGATGAAGATTATGATGTTGAGTTTGAGATGGCTAAAAGATACATAAATATAAATGTCATATAAGAGGTGAGATAGGCCAGCCCAGGCCTGAGAACCTATTAACAGGTGACAGTATAGTACTAGAAGTACATATTTAGACATCTGTGGTCAACAGATGATTAGAGACATCATGGGAATTAATGAGCTTACCTAAGCATAGAGTGTAGAGTGAGATGAACATGATGGCGTAGGGTAAAGGCCTAAGGCATACCATCATTTTTTTGTCAGATAAAGGGTGTAGAGCTGGAAAAGGTAGATTGATAAAGACTGACAACCCAAATAGGAAGAAATCAGAAAAATGATATTATAAACCAAAGAAAAAAAATTTTTAAAGGATGAAGTGGCCAACAGTGACAAACACCACTGAGAAATCATATAAGCAAAGTACTGGAAAATAGATTATTGGTTTGATTGAAATGAATGGTCCTAAGTGTTGTGTATGAAATTTGTGCAGTATCATTATTATATAGACGTTATTTGGAGACAATTGGTTTAAGTGGGACATGAAGATAAGGAACAGCAGTTGTATATGATTTAAGAAGTTTGTGAAAGAAGAGAGATAAGATAGAAGCTCAAGGGAGAAGTAGGGCTAAAGAAGGGTTTTTTTTGTTTAGTTTTTTAAGAAGAACGTTAATCTCATACATATTTCAAAATTTCTTCTCAAACATTATTACTAATTTATGTTTCCATCATTCGTATGTGAAAGTGCTTGCATTACTTAGGGCTAACTAGAATAGAACATTATTATTTGTAGTAGAATTTAAGCTCTTCTAGAGTAGGGAATTTTTTTTTAATTTCCTTTGTTCTTTATTATATACTTAACAACTGGAACAGTGCTAGGCACATAGTAGGTGCTCACTAAATATCCATGGAATGAATAAACAAATGAATTACTGATACATATTTGTTAAATTAAGATGTAAATGATATTATTGCTTTAGCATGGAAGTCTTTTTAAACTAATAATCCCATGTCTAGAGATCCCCAGTAAACTGTGAACTCCTGAATGGAAGGAGCTGTGATTTTTTAGTCCATGGATCCCTGTCATCAGGTGCAGAGTTTAGCACTGAGTAAGATCTCAAATGAATTGGTGCATAGTGACTAACTTTCTGCCTTACACATGGGAGGGAAGGAAGACAGTTCAAGTAACTTAATTTAGCGTTCAAGGGATATCGGGCAGAGAGCATCTTTTTCGCTCTTAAACTTTAGTTTACTTAAACCAAAAGTCATTTTCCTCCCTTTTAAAGTAATCGTGTAAAGGGATTAAAATCTGGTGGCTTTCAGAGAATGACTAAGGCCAGTTCATTCTTGGCATTATGAGGTGTCCCCAGTACTGTGGAGTTCCAGCTGGTCATAAGAAGAATGCTACGTAATGGTCTCAAGATAAGTAAAATACTATCCTCGAAGACTTCTATAAAACACAGGAAGAGAGTGATGAGGTAGGGATAGAAACAAATAGCAACTGAACACTGGTGTAGTATCATGGAGGACTAGCTTTCAAAGGAAAGGGGCAAATTTATGTGTGACTTATAAAATACCTAAAGCAATCATGTTCCTCATATTGGCAAACTACTATCCCAGCTGCATTTCTCAAATTGACTAAAATCAAGCTACAAACCATTAAAGAGGCACATTAAAGTAGCATTTACAGCAAGAAGCTCAGGCCTATTTCTTACTGGTTTCTTGTTGGGGCGTTCTGTTTACAATGCAGTACAGACTATTTCAGGAGGAAAATAATTGCTTTAGGACGAAAGATATACAACTATTTTGGGCTAAATGATCAACTATCTAATTTGGCAAACTTTGCTAGATGGAAAGAAAATATGCTGGGCAAAATATTATTGAATATCCATCTTCCTTTTGTTTTTTTTACACAAAAGGTTTACTGTTACAGCTTATTTAAGGCTCAATGCAAAATGAACAATTCCTTTGTAGAAAGAGAAAACCTACCCTTTCTGCACACATAATCACAAACCGGCTTTGTAATTGAAGTATTTCTGTATTTATAGCTTATTTGTGTTCTACATTTGCCTGTGGCTGGGCCTCTGCAGGGAGAGTGAAGTGGATTGTTGAAAATTTAATTAATGGTGGTGAGCCGGGTATACTCAAGCTGAAACACCTCCTATTTCCTCTTTTCTTAGATCTTTGCCTCCTCCAAAGCACCATTCCTCAAGAGAGGTATTAATAATTCAGTGTTCACAGTTTATAAAGTGAGGACTGGGTAGGGTACAGATTGATTAAAATTTACTCTTATAAATCATTTAATTATAGTTTCTCAGTTTTAAAAAAGAAAGTAATGTTTATCTTATTAATTTCAACAATCACTGGGTTGTTCTCTACAACTTTGCCAGCACATTGTCTAGAATGGGCTCTCATCGCCTTCTAGAAAAGCCTGTTCTAGCTCTTAACAAGTGCAACTATATGAACATTTTTCTTTATAAGTGACCTGAAGTCACTTCTCTTATGCCTATGTTTTCTGATTGTTGTTCCAACTGTAGGAGCCATATCAAAACTTTCTCTTCCATATGACAAATTTTTATGTATTTAAAGATACATAATGTAATTCACCTAAACATTTTCTTCTCAAGGTGTGCATCTGCAACATTAGTCATTTCTCAGTTGCCTTGATTTCAAGATGTTTCAATAGCCTAGTCACTGTTTTATCAATATCTTATTTAAAATGTGGATTCCATGACAGAATTCATTACTTTAGCTACGGCCTGATCAACTCAGAAAAGAACTATACTGTCACTTCTCATGTTTTAGATAACACTGTTAATTTAGTCCAATACTACATTTGCTTTTGATGATCACATCAATTTACTGATTCATGTAGAATATACTGACAGCTATACTTTGTCACATGAAATAATGCTAAGGGCTGCCTCTTCCATTCTGTACCTGTCTAATTTATTTATTGGCTATGATGATAAAAACTTACATTCTGCCATACTCAATTGTAACTTGTAAGATCCAGGCCATTGCTTCATACTTTTACTATATGCTTTGATTTTTTTCTCTCATCTAGTCTACTTATCTTTGCCAGTTCCCTGTCATGTTCAGTTTGAAGCATAAAACTATTAATATATCATTTAATTCACTAATTGATATACAAGTATCTAACTCTCAGAATCTGAGAAACACTTTAAATAGAGTTAAGTGTGTAAATTGTTTAGCATAATGCCTGACACATAGTAAATACTCATTTAGGACTGGCTATCTTCATCATCGTGTTATTAAGGAAACACTAGCTGCAATAACAAATAACCCTGAGATTATAGTAGTGTATGAGCAGTCACCTTCGAAGTACTCCCCTTAGGAGGCAATGCACCAATGCCAGTGCCTGGTCCACCCTTCAAAGCAGTTTTGGAACTCTTTTTCTGGAATGGCCATCAGAGATGTTGTGGTACTCAAACTCTGATAACTAAATTCGTGAACTGGCCACCGTGTGCTTCTGTTGGCAGCACTGTTTTGATACCTTACCTAGTTGTGTGTACAGAGCTGCCAACGTAAGTGCATGGTGGCAAGTTCACGAACTTACTTGTCAGATTTTGGGTACTACGACAGCTTGAATGGCCATTCCAGAAAGAGTTCAAAATTGCTTGGAAGGGTGGACTAGGCTCTGGTGTAGGTGCACAGCTTTCCAAGGGGAGTGCTTCGAAGGTGACCATGGTGATATTCAGCAATGAGGCATGTAGCACTTCTACGATGAGTTCGTGAAATTAATTGTCCGACCTCGTATAATAGTCCAATGTGAGCTGTTCTAGTTGGCAGGTGGCTTTCTTTCATGCTGTGATTCAGGGACCCAGGCTCTTTTTGTCTGAGAACTCAGCCATCCTTAAGATCTCTGTGTCTTTTTTATCTAAGTAAAAGAATATAAAAACAGTTGGGAAAGGCATATCCCCTTATAACTACCAGCACCTAGAAGTGAAATAAATTATTCCAACTCACATTCCACGGGGGAGAACTAATCCTATAAGCTGCAAGGAGGGCTCCTGACACACTCCGGAGTGTAGTCCCTGGCTGGTTGTCCATTCCTAGTGTTAGCTTGATACTTGGTAAGTGATAGCATGTGTTTTTGGTGAACAGTTTACCATCTCTGACGAAAGCACCATCATCATTCTTACCAATACCCTTTTATTAAACCACTTGCAGTTCATGTTCCTTTATTTTATCCAGTAACAGTCTACATAGCAAGAGATTTAGAAGCATCAAAAATTATTACAAAAACCCATAAAAGAACTTGATAGATAATTGAGGTATATAACTCCTGACATGCCTAGAGTTGTCTTAAATTTCAGCAAGTGATCGAAGGTATCTCATACCCTGGTTGAACTGACTGGCAAAAGTATGATGAGTTAGCCAGTAGCACATCAATCTTAAACACAGAAAGAACTTCATTTGCTGTATAGTTAAAAAAAAGTCTTTTTAATCCAGGCTGTTCATTTAAAATAACTTTCTAGATCTATTAGTTGCCTTCCTCATCTTAATATACACCTTATTTTTTCACATTTTAAAAGATTAAAATACAATGGATATCATTATAACCATTTATGACCATCAATTATTTTGTTATTATATATAATTGTATATATGTAGAATTTAGAATACTCAGATATGTATAAAGAAAAAGCAAAATGTCAGTAATCCTCAGTTAAAGAAAATAGCAGTTTAAACTTTGGCATATTTCTAACATTTTTCCCAATCATATGGGAGGATTATTATTAATGGCTACATTACAATATTTGGTAAGTATCTAAATAGAACATTGTTCATTCAAGCATTCCCCATTATTGGCTGCATGTCTGTATAATTGTTGTTGCATGTACCACACTACACTGTGGTGCAATCTCAGTGAGTTTACTGCTCTTTTAATTTTGCATGCTTAATTACCTTGCATAGTTGCTAATTGAGGGTACTTACATTTTTAGGTGACATGAAGCTGGGCATGATTAATTATAAAGCACTGAGCTATACTAAAAGCATGTGTTCAACATGTTTTTTACCTAGTTCCTGCTGCCCCAAACATTATCACTATGTTTTGATGTAAACATTAACTGAGCAGTCCTAGAGTGCCGTGCTTTGGTCTCTGCTGAGGGGCTGGGAGAACTTACTTCAGAGACCTAGGTCTAGAGAACACATAGAATTGTTTTGTGCAACTGAAAATGGGTTAAAAACTAGAATCTGAGGCAGGCCAGTTAAGGAAAAAAGTCACAAAGGATTAACATGCACCTGAATAGGAGGCTGAGAAAAAGGAAAAGGAAGTAAGAAGGGCCCATGTGTTTGGCCTTGGTTGTCACAGAAGAAGTGAGGGAGCTGATGGCTAACAACCTCCTTTGACAGAGTCCTCGCTTCTTTTGTGCATTTATTGCTTGACTATTTCCTTCAGACTCAGTGAGATCTTCCCAAACTCAAGGCCTAAAACACACATCCCTGTAATAGGTGTTTCCCCAAGATTCCTGACCCTTGGTTACTTACTCAAACACAATCGAGGGTATGCTTGAAGAGACTTTACAGAAGGAAGTCAGATTATTAATTCTCTGACCTTAAAACAGGGAGTTTATTTTGGATTATCTCAATGGCCCCTGTGTAATCCCATGAACCCTTAAGAGCAACATGAAAAGGCAGAAGGGTAAGTCAGGGACACTCTGCAGGAGAGTGACCCCTACAAGACAACAGCCTGCAAGGAAACCGGGACCTAAGTCCTACAGCTGCTTAGCACTGAGTTCTGCTAACAGAATGAACTCAGAAACAGATTCTAGAATGCTAGCAGAGCCAGACTGTGCCTCATTTTCTGATGACACAACTATGAGCTAGTAACTGGTGAAGCTTTAAGACACTAAATTGATGTTCATTTGTTATAGCCAATGATAGAAAACCAATCGAGTCTCAATCATATTTAAGCATAACCTCCTATGCCAAGTACCCAAATCTTATACTCCTCTCTCTGCCTAAAATGCTGTTCTGTTTTCTTGAAGTAGCCACCACTCATCCTTTGAAGTTACTGTGTCACCTCCCTCAGGGAAGCTTTCCTTGATATGGTTCAGTATGATTTAGATCAGCAGTGTCCAACCTTTTGGCTTTTCTGGGGCGCATTGGAAGAAGAATGGTTTTGGGCAATGTATAAAATACACTAACACTAATGATAGCTAATGAGCTAAAAAAAGGTTGCAAAAAGAAAAATCACACAGTATTTTAAGAATTTAGGTTGGGCCGCATTCGAAGCTGTCCTGGGCTGCAGTTTGGACATGCCTGATTTAGATGCTCTTGCTCTGTGCTGCCTTACTAAACTTTTATGAGCATACCTCTATCACTGAACTTATACATTAGTAATCATTGATTTAGTAATCATTGATTTATTTATGTTCCTCTTAAAAAGCCTAAAATAAATCTTTTGATAAGGGTTCATATCCTCTTCAGTGACCATCACAGTGCCTGACACTTGTAGTCATGCAAACTGTGATTGCCGAAACAATGATTGAAGGAACAGTGGTTCTCAGGCTGTAGTCAATGAGCTGAATCATAATGGTCAATCAGAAAAATTGGATAATGATTATTTTGCCAATTTATAGAAAGGGTCCAGTGATTAAATGTTCTTTTTAGTTTGATCCTATAAATTATCTTTTTGGAATTTTTACCACCTGCTTGTCTTCTAGGAGGAGGTGGACCATGAAACCACAAGACAAAAGTAAATTATTAACCATTTAAAACTTAGGAAAAAGCACTGATACTTAAAAAAAAAAGCATTTTTAAATGAATTTATGTTTATAGTTGTGAATTTATATTGTATACATATAATTTATTCCATATTGCTAGTTGGCAAAACTGTTTCTACTTTACATGATATATATATTTTATATTGTGTAATCTTTCATCGTGTGCTATAAATAGCACTGACTTGCTCGCACTCCCAGTTTCTTGAATCAGATAGAGGGTCTCTGCTCTATAAAATCATGGGTTTGGGGTTGTTTGTTTAACCGTTTGCCCACTGTTTAGCATAATGCAGAGCAAAAAAGGATCTGGTTAATATTGGAGTTAAAGCAGTTTATTAGATCTCTTGCTCATTCTCAGACCTATCTAATATATAATGCATGTATATACAAGCTTCTATTTTCTGTTTTGTTTTGTTTTTTGTTTTGTTTTGTTTTGTTTTTGTTTTGCTTTGCTTTTTTTTTTGTTTTTTTACTCCTGCTTTCTTATATTGTTATTATTAGTGTCTTTTCTCATATGCCACCTGCCGTCTGTTCTAAAACACAGTGGCACTTTTAAAACAAGTCACTAGAATGTTCTGCAGCAATCTGAGACAAAAATGATACATTTCTAGTAAAAGCTCCTAAGGGCATTTCAGCAGAGGAATGCAGAGTGATCAGCAGATGATTTAACTAGAGTCTTTGCCAGACCCTCCACTTTTGTGTAAATGGCCTTTTGTAGTAGTGATAATGAGGTGTGGTTAGGATTGTGACATCTCCTCTTACAGACATCATGGAAAGTCCTCACTTTTCTAACACCAACTTTGAGTCAAGCAACCCCTGTTGACTTGCCTTTCCACCGAATCCACTGAACCTTGTGCCTTGATGAAAGTGATCAAAACATTTTAATCTCCAGAGACTTAGCGTTGATTAACTAAAGAAGGTTTGTCTAGAGCAAGCTTGTCCAACCTCATGTGGCCCAGGACAGCTTTGAATGTGGCCCAACACAAATTTGTAAACTTTCTGAAAACACTATGAAAACTATGCATGGACCTCTTTTTAACTCATCAGCTATTTTAGTGTTTGTTTATTTTATGTATGGCCCAAGACAATTCTTCTTCCAATGTGATTCAGGGAAACCAACAGGTTGGACACCTCTTGTCTAGAAAGAACGGTTGATATCCTTCACTCTATACAACTTGTTTGTTTAATTGATAGCCCACTTTGCAAATTCTCTCTGAGCTGTTAAATGCAAGGAGGAAAGACAGAGGGAGACAGGCATGTGTGAATTGCTTACTGCCAAACATCTCCATATGTTGTGTCACACTTAACCAGTTTTCCTGTGGAATGGGGTAGGTGAAAATGAGAATGACTTACTATGATAATAGCCTATTTTTGTAAGGAACATATGTTTTTAAAAAATCTATAAATATTCAGAACTCTGTTCAGTTTAACATACTGATGAGCTGTGTTGCATATCTAGGAAGACCCATTTTACAGTCCCCAATAGAAAGGCTACCTCAGCCTCCGTTATTTTATAATAATTTAGTGTATGAAAACCAAAAGGAACAGAAGTTACACATTTGTAAAAACGAAAAATTAGTAGTAATAATGGCACCATTACTTAGCGCAAGTGCGCTCAGTGCTTTAGAAGCACATTAAAATTTCAGTTCATGAGAGTACAACTTGACTGTGGTTCTCCAGTGGACAGAAGGAGTTACCTTAGCTTTAAAACTTGCATAACTTATTCCTCAGGAATTATGTGAACAGTGTGAGAACCTGGGAGAATGCATAATACAATCTTATCATAAACCAGCAGTAATTTCATATTTAGGCACACTCCTTATGTAATTCTCAAGGCAATCAAGTTTTTGTATCTATTAGTTTCTTGCACAGATGGACTCATTAGAGAGGCTTCTTAAAACTATTTAATGTACATGTTCTTTTTAATTGTAGCCAGACTTTTATATTTGCATATGTATTTTGCCCATATCAGTCTAATCCAGATAACAGATGCAAATAGGAAAAAAAATAATCAAGGTCCTCATGGATATTTTCTTGGATATTTTCTTATGTTCTTTGATTTATACATTTATCAAAGCAGAATTTTTTTTCTTTTTTAAAAAGGTATATAATTTTATTTATATCCTATAAGACTAGTTCAACTATATGTAGTTTCTCATTTTATGCCCTTTAGAACTAATGCTGCTAACCTAATGTTCATTTGTTTACTTAATCACATGTCAAATATTTGATAGTTCCTATATAGTAAGGGCTATATATGTTCATGCTTGGCACCAGTATTGTTTTTTTAATTAATAGTATGTGCCAAAGAAAGAATTGCGGGATTCAGGTTGAACATAACGGGATCTCTAAGCTGGGGAAACTCATAGTCTAATGAGGGAAATGGGTTGCATTTGTGCTGGGTATTGAATCATAAATAGAATTAAACAAAGAAGTGGGCAGCTTCTCAGGCAAAGCTCTAGGTCCTGATGTTTGAGGATGAATCACCTGTTTCCTTTATAGAACCCCATTTGACCATCGGTATTTGTTTGTTGGGACGGTTCACATAAGGCTTATGGTAAGATCCTAATGGATGCATATGGAGTTCTAACCAACGATTTACTTAGCATTGATCTTCTATCCACTAGGACTTAGGAAGAATCAATATAGCTAACTTTCTATTTTAATTAAAAGGCAGCTGATGAATGAAATTCTTTCTTTTTTTTTTTTTTTAAAGGTAGATCTGAGAATGGCTTAAGAGATGAAATGGAAGAATCCAGCCTGGTATTTGGGGGAAGAACATACACCCAGAGCCTCTTTCAGCACATATTTAAAATAGAGTAAAATGGTTGGGGATACCTTCTGAGGCAGGAAGGCAAGCGTCCAGGCCTTAACGATCACATTAAATTACCTGGCGAATGTGAGCTACTTACATCTCCATGTCTGATTTTACTTATTCCTGAATTAGGCTCCTCTTTCAGGCCTGTAGTTCTGTTTTCTCTTTCAATGACTTCGGTCATCTTCTGTCTGAATGACCAGTAAAGGAATTTGGCTTTGCTGCTTGCCCTTTGCTGCTAACTGTGTTTCATTTTCCTTATTGCTTTTTTGTCCCCACTTTCAATCTTACTCCATCTTATTGCTTATCTGATTCAAGGGCCCCCTAAACATGGTAGAGAGACAGAATCTGAGTGTATTGGCAGATGATCATGGCTTCTAGAGCAACACATCCTACTGTCCCATTCCTGGGGGCCAGAGGGCCAAGGAATTTCTCATCAGGCTTGACCTGTTGTTACTTTTTTTAATAGTTAGATTTATTGGGATGACATTAGTTAGTAAAAATTACATAGATTCCAGGTGTACAGTTCTACAGTGCATTGTCTATGTGTTGCATTATGTGTTCACCTCCCAGAGTCAGTTCTCTTCCCATCACCATATATTTGACCCCCTCCTCCCTCCTCTCTTCGACACTTGTCTTCAGAGGTCATTGGATAATCAGAGGGGACCAGTTGACTTTGGTGACAAGCCTCCTTGCTCCTGCTGCTGTCTGTTTTGTACATAGCATCTCGACCTGTTGTCCATTTGCTCAAATGTCACCTTCTCAACAAAGCCTGTCCTTCCATCCCAAGTACAATGGCAACCTCTTCCATCTTCTGCCTCTGTCTCCCCTTTGCCCTTCCATGTATACATCATTGCCATAATTAGAAAAGGACGTATTCTGAATTCTTAGTACTTCAAATATCTATTTGCTGAGAATCTTTTTGTCTTTTAATCAACAGTTATTGCAGAAAGTGGTATTTCTCTGTACAGTGTGAAAGGATTAGTTGTTAGTATGAAAAATATATGTATAAATTTATGAGAATGGCTTTGACAAACTAGAGATGCTCAAGGAGTGTTAGATTTGCTTTTCTGGTATAGTGTACTCTGGGAACTAAAGGTATTTACCTTTGACGCATGTTATTATAAACATGAATTTTATTAACCTGTTTGCAACATACAAAAGAATACGATAGCATGCTATACCTGGAAGAAAAAATAAAATATTGCATTGCTGCTCCTCCAGAACAACAAATATATCTCAGTAAACTGCAGTGCTTAAAGATCTTTTGTATAAAAGGAAAAGGAAAAAAGGTTGAGAAACTTTAAATAGACAAAGGAAAGCAGTAATGTATTGCTACTCTTCAACACTTAAGGAAAAAACTTAGAAGTGCTGTCAAAATTAACTTGTCTGCATCATAAGAGGAAGCAGAAGTGATTTTAGAAAAATTAGATTTATTTTATTAATAAAAATCTGGAGTTTAAATCATTTCTTCTAAATTCTTGGAAACTATGTGCTAGATGAGGTGGCTGAGAAATGTGTGAAATTCTGGCATTACCTGTTTTATAAGTGAATAGCAGCAAAGCATGATCTTTCGACAGAACAGTCACAAGCCTATGCCAAGAGTTGATTAAATTGCTCAATTAAGTGAGCACATAGGACAAACAGGACCAGCTGCAGACCAAGGATTGGGCCATATCAGTATGCACGCAGTGTGAGCGATAGAAGTGTCCATCTAGGGAAAGTAATAATAATGAAAATGGCCACACAAAGAATTTAATAAAATGGGCAGCCCACTTTCATGATGTTCCTATACTCTAAAAATGTAAGTTCCAAAATGCTAAGATTTTGGAAAAAGCAACTGTAGAATTTGAAGTGTGGTAAATTTTACGTGAAATAGTTTTGTTGATTTTCTTACGCTATTAAACCACATAGACATAATGCAAAAATATCGTTGCTTCAAATCATGGTTCTCAATGAAGAGTGTGTAGTAAATCATCTGTAGAACTGTTCAGGAAAATACCAAGTCCTGGGTTCTACTTTGACAACGGGGTTCCAAATGCCTTGGGGCAAGAGGCTCAGCAGCTGTCTAATAGGAACTTTATTCAGGTGATTATGATGCCTATTGTTGGCTTCTAATCACTATAGAAAAGAAACCCATTTATCTAAATACTACATAAGTGTCTAGAAAATTATCTAGATAACTGAAGGGAATATATGGAGTAAGAAACAAATAATAAGCAGTTATTACAGTTTTAAACACTCCTTAGATTTACAACTCTTCATCCACTACTCTGAAATTGTTGACAACAAACAAAAAAAGATTTCGTAACAATTCACTCAGTGGCAAAACCTGCCCAGCCTTACTCAGTTTTTGGCACAACTAGAACTGAGCTGATATGAGGCTCTTCATGTTCTTCATTTATCCCAACACTTGCGACAAGTCATGTGCTTTTTACAGTAACATGAATATATTTTATTATGGAGGTGTACCTGATAAACTGTATAGGTGCTAAGTCACCAGTCTAAAATCTGAAGAATTCTAATCCTAAAATGTGTCCGCCCCCAATAACTTTTGGATAAGAGATGGTAGACTAGTAGCAATGATTTCAGTTGCCGTTTGGTTTCATCCTGCATCAAATTGATTTGAGTACATTTTACTGCCTGGTTCTAAGAGGGTAGGGACTCTGATATGCTCACCTTATATAATAATAACCCTGCAGATTGGACTTGTTAAAATAGTACCTTCCCCAGGCATGTATTAGTCAGGGTTCACCAGAGAAACAGAACCAGTAGAATGTATATGTAGATATGCATAGAAGAGGTGATTTATTCTAGGAATTGACTCACACTGTTATGGAGGCTGAGAAATCTCATGATCTGTTGTCTGCAAGCTGGAGATCCAGGAAAGCCGATGATATAATTTAGTCAGTGTCTAAAGGCCTAAGAACAGGGCATCGCTGATGTAAATCTAAGTCCAAAGGCCTGAAAATGGGGTCAGGGTGATGGGCTAAGTCCCAGTCTGAGTCCAAAGGCCTGAGAACCATAAGCATTCACATCCAAGGACAAGAAAATATGGCTATTCAGCTCAAGCAAAAGGAGCAAGTTGACCCTTCCTCTGCTTTTTTGTTCTAGTCAGGGTCTCCACAGATTCAGTGATGCCCACTGATCCTAGGGCAATCTCCTTTACTCAGGTCAGTACAAATGCTTATCTCTTCATCAGCTATCTGGGCATCCTTTAGTCCATTCAAGGTGACAGGTAAAATTGACCATTACAAGGCCCCACTACAATCTTGTGAGGGATGCAGAGCCTACTATTGCCATTGTAAGAATGAACAATCTGAAGCAAGTCAATGAACTATTGCAGTGCTCAGTGGAGGGCCACAAAGTTAATGCTTGGTGAGTAGTAAATTAAATATTAAACTGAGTTAAACTAGCAACTTAATTTTTTCCTATATGTAAAGGAGCATGTCAGTGTGTGGTGGTCAAAAAACCTTTAAAATGGAAAATATTTAATAAATATTTATAAAAATATAAAACACTTTTCAAATCCCATGATCAAACATTAGAATCAAGGGATGCACATTTTATTTATGATCAGAGTCTGCTTTAAACATAAAGGATAAGGGTAAGATTGCTGCTATGAAATGGTGATTCTAAAATGTTTCTTCCTAATTTTTCAGATTTAATAAAGCAGTTGCCCTTGCTTTTATAAATTTCTCTCAAATAACTAGCCTAACCAGACATACTATTTCAAATGGGACAGAATGGTACTGTCCTGTTTCAAACAGTATGTATGGTTAGCCACCTCTCACTGGGCTGAATTCAAGGTGTCAGTAGGCTGACCATGTTTACTGTTTGAAATGCGACAGTGCAATTGTTTTCTGTCCACTTTAAAAAGGTACGTCTGGTCAGCCTACAAGTAACCAATGCTTATTCTTAGAGAAGAGCAGTGTGGGAGATGGGTGTGGGAGAAATGGGTGAAGGAGGGTCACCTGCCAACCTCATTCCCTCTCTAGCAGTGGAGTCTTCAGCAGCCAAGTCAAGGGACCACACACAACAGCTAAAGTCCTCCTCACCCTAGTCTTGGCCCAATTTTTCCTTCTTTTTTTTTTTTTTTAATTCATTTTTATTGTTAGACGTATTGGGGTGACATCTGTTAGCAAAGATTACATAGGTCTCAGGCATACAATTCTACAGTGCATTGTCAACTTGATGTATAATAAGTTCACCATCTAATGTGACTTCTCTTTCCATCACCTTATATTTAGCTTCCCCCCCAATTTTTCCTTCTCTGACTACATTGTCTTTCAAGACATATTGGATGCCAGTGTTTTCACTATTTTCCTAATGAGATTGTCATTATTCAAATACACACGTTAAGTGAGGGAAGAGGATTAAGAATAAAATGGCCTACTTTGGCTGCAGTGCTAAATGCCTCTGTGTGAGCCACAAAACTTCTCTTTGTCCTCCTCTCCAGTGGTTAAATGGTGATTGTTGAACTTCATATGTTTTCACAACAAAATTCTGAAAATAGAGGATAAATTATGCATGGAGTAAAACATCATTAATATTAAGGAAGTAGACGCATAGTGTATTGGCTAAGAGTGTGGACTCTGGGTTTGGGCCTTTAGTCTGCATCTTGGCTCTGCCATACTGTGACCTTGAACCAGTTACCAAGCCTCTCCAAGCTGCAAGTCCCTGTTCTATAAATCCAGGAATATAGGAATGCCTAGATTGTGGAGAGAGTGCATGTTAATTAGTTGTCAAGAACATATGTTAAGCTCCCAAAGATATGAAGTGAAAACCTGATTAGCTTTTTCTCTGCTTCAGATTAATTAAAGGTAGAAATGAAGTATGTGTTGGGAGGTGAGGCATTTCTCAAGTGTAACCAGCTTCTATACATATAGACTTAAAACAAACAAACAAATGGAGAATATATGGGGTTTATTTGTGCGTCTTTGAAAATTATTAAATACCTTTGGGTACCTTTATTCTTTCTAGAATTAATTCTCTCTACACATTAATCACGCTTTTCAAAGATTAATGATGAAAACTTGAATCTTTGTTAAAACGTAATGTTCTATATCATGCTAAAGTGAGAATGATAGAAGAGGTGTAGAAAAATTGAATTTTTTCTGAGAATGTGGTAAACTAGATACCAGGAAAAAGCAACAAAAACGATCATCTCCAAATACAAAACACCTTGGCCATATATACAAGGGCTGTCCCAAAATTATCCAGCCATGCAATATGAAAAATAGAGGATCTGGCACAAATAATGCCCCTTTTTTATGAGCTGGTGATCTATACCAAATATTTTATTACAATATTATAAGCCTGTAGTTTTGTAACATAACAATGTCACACTCAAACACATGTTAGGTGGCATTTTAGGTGAAATGTTCAAATTGTTGTCCATCTCATGTGCAACATTCATGGGCAGGGTCTGGTGTTACTTTTGCTGGACTCTGTGGAGGGATTTATGGCTGGAGTTTTTTCCAGACAGCCCTCATATATATACATATATATATATATTAACCAAAGAGATAATAAAAACAGCAGTCTTTCAAAACAATGCATATATATTTTTTTTTCTAGGAAAGTAAAGGATATCTTTAGAGATCAAAAATAAAATGTGACTCAAACCCAGATAGGTAAGGCAAGAGACAGTAAGTGGCATAAGGGCACCTACCAATCATTACTGACATAGGGCTCTTTCCTTCACACTTATGTGAGGGGAAAGAGACAAAGCTGAGGGCTCAGTCAAAATGTGTTCTCAAATCAGGAACATTCAGCATAAAGCCAGCAACCCTGAAAAGCCATATTCTCAGTGAGAATGTTGATTGGAAAAAATTGTCGTAAGTATGGAGGCACATTAGAAACATGGCTGCCTTGTCACAGGTTCTGGAGAGAGGAGAAAATGTCTCCCCTGAAAACTTATAACCATGAGCTGTCCCTCAAGTGGCTGGGTGGCCTAAATTCTCACCACCTGCAGGTTTTAGAAACCTCCACACTAAGAATTTATTTTAAAGTGATCCCAGACTGGTAGTTTTCTTTAGGTTCTTCACAGAATCAAGCTTAAATTCTCTCTGGAGTAATCCATTAGCAAACCAGTTCTTAAAATACCTCCACAAATAAAATGCTAACAAACATACTGAATAATCAAAAATTAAAAAGCATACAAGGAAACAAGCATCATGAGTAATGTCGTAAATATAACTAGCAGAATTAGATCCACATAGATTTTAATTTTTAGAATTGTCTATAGAGAACATCACATAAAATATTTTCAAATAACATATCCAAGTAAATAAAGAGGGAATTGAAAATATAAGTAAAGTATGTAATGATTGAAATGAAAAATTTAGTTGCTAGTTAAAAATCATATTAGGTAAAGGTAATTACTAATAGTAAAGTATAAAATACACCTGAAATACATTTTTCCTAAATGATGTACAGAGAATAGAAAATATCTAAAAGAAGGTAAGAGCCATGAAGTGAGTTCTAATGTGCATCTAATCAAAGTTCCAAAAGGTAAATAAAGAGGATAGGAGAGAAGCAAATTTTGGAAGGAAAAAAAAGACTTAGAATTTTTCCTAATTATAAATGCATGAATCTTCATCTTCTGAAATCACAGTAAATTCAAAACGGGAAAAATATTCCATACCTAGACAGATGAAAGTGAAGCTACATATCATTAAAGGGTAAATAACCTTAAAAGTAACAAGAGAACAAAGTAAGTTCTAAAGAAATGACAGTTGATTTCTACCTAGAAACAATTGAAGCTAGGAGAATATCTTCCATGTGCTAAAATGGAAGGAAAGAAATAAAAGTATAAGCAGAAATCAATATAAAAACAAAAGTACTATAGAAATGATTAAAATATGCAAACATATTGAAAGCCTAATTAACAAATCTTTATGAGATTAATCAAGATTAAAAGAAAAAAGTTACTAGTAAACCATATAAAAATGAAAAAAGTTATCGATAGAGAAAGAATAGAGATAAAAGATATAACTATGTTCTTACTTCTAAATAAAGCTCAGAAAAATAATGTCGAGCAAGAAAAAAAAAAACCAGATATAGGAAAATCATGCTGTATAATTCTATGTAACTATTAACATACCATATATATAAAACTAAGCAATATTTTATTATACTTATGGTTACATCCAAATGAGATGAGACTACAAATAAAAACATGGATATGGGAATTATATATACAGGATTTAGAACTGTGGTTACCTCTTTCAGTAGTAAATAGGTAATTTGGGAACCAATACAGAGCGGGCTTAACAACCTTTGATTTTATTGTACTTTTTCAGTCAGGTAGTGGGAAATGTTCTATTATTTATTTTATTTTAATGTGTTATTTATATGTTATATATGCCCCTTGATGTATATAAAATTTTTAAGAATTTTAATGAAAACATCTTGAATATGTAGCTATATCTGATATATGGAAAAGTTTAAAGCACACATACTAGATTTAATTTTTAACTTAGGCCCTAAACCAATATTTTCCTTATATTTTAAATGAAAATATTTGCTTTCATTTTTAAGCACTGAATGCTGATAAGGAGAATTTCTTATTGCAAAGATACAAGTTTAGGTTGTTGCTTTTGAATTTCTAAACTTGCTAATGGTGTCATCCAAACACTCAGTCCATAGTGTTATAATTGTATCTGCCTTCAGGCAACAATAGAACATAGAAATAATGTTTGCTTTCACTTATAAACCATGTCACTTGGTGGTTGCTTTACTTTATAATCTCTCAAATTCTGAAAATGAAACAAAAGTGGTATGTCAGATGGATGTTTACCAGTCTTTTCTTGGACTATTTATTAACAGTAGAAAGGTCAACCCAATTGAACTTATTTTCACCAAACTGGTTTATAGCTTTGGATTTGTCATTTTTATACAGTTAGTTGAATTTTGATAAGTGATATTATATAAGGAATATGGCAGGCTACATCGTAGTTCTCGACCTGCAAGACTGAGCCAATGCCTTTGGCTCTCTAGGGCTAGAATGTATTAGGCATTCTGTTCAGAAAACTGATGCTGGGATCCTTAAAATGAGATTGATTTTCCCTTTGAGGAGATGTTTGCTCTTTCTGTGTTCCAAGGGTGCCTCAATAAATAATGATTCTTACAATCACATTTCTATAATAAAAAATATCCTTTATTTCTCTTCAAATTGGCCCTCGATTCATATATACAATTACAAAGTCATCATATTACAGCATATTTTGCATAAGTAATTTCTCTGGTAACACTTACTTGTATTAACAAAACAGAGATAATATGTGTGCATACTGAAAATACCCATTCTGTCAAGCCAAAAATAAATAAATAAATAAATGCTCAATCATGTAATATTGGGTTACTGTCATTTGATAATTTAGCCACTCATAAGGAATAACATGTCAGAAGATGGTGCAAATATTTTTCTGCTGGCTTCTTGCTTTAGAAAAATCAGTAAAAACTCTTATTCTTTCGATTTATTCTAGATTATAATTCAATGCGGTGGAAAGCAAATTTTACTGGAGCACCTTGTATTTATTTTGCATTTGTTAACACACTACTTGAAACTCTGCAGACTTTGCTTAGGAAGGTGATTTTTGACTGTGTATTTCTGTATTCAGGTGATTCAGGTATCTTTTTCTAAATGTTCTGTATTCTGAGACATGCCCAATTTCCTTACTTAATAAAACAGTCTGTGACTCATTGTAAATCAGTAGGGATCCAGCAATAAGGTGCAATACATCAGGAAAGCAGTGCAGGCTATCATTGGAGATAATAAGCAGTTGCATTAATATTCATGCTTTATGAAATCCTGGTTGTGCTTCTAAAAAGCTGTAGAATACATTCCAAGTTTTATGTTCACCAGTAGATACTTACCAGTAATTGTCAGATAGTTCTTACCACAATTCATTCCAGGCATCAATAGGTAATTTAGAAAACTTTCTTCCATGGTTTCCATTTCCTTAATTATATACTTAGCTAATGTTTCTCAGTGAATATGTCTAATCCTTTCTAGTTGGACCTTGGGTTTTCCTTTGTCTCAGCTGGAAGTGCTGTTGTATAAGACAGTATATGCACTTCTGTGTATGTGGTATGATGTGTGGTGGGAGTTGGGGCAGCAAAAAGTGAAAAACCACACGTACTGCCCTATACAGTACAATATTTCCCTACTGTTAAAGAAAAGCAATTTAGACTTCGTTTCCACATAGATGACCTAAGAGGGAAGATGAGAAAATAATGCTATGCTACAGTAGATGCAAAGTACCAACAAAACAGAAGCACCACACAGGGACGCACAGGCTGGGCACTGTCCAACTCCAGAGGCCACCACACTTTCTCCTCCCAGTGTTGTACAATGTCTCAACACCACAAAGAAGGCATATCAAAGTGAAATACTGTTCAGCCTTTAAAACATATGATTAATATGTGTCCTTATTTAGTTCATCTATAAATAAATTTACAATAAAGCTGACATATTGTGCATGTGGATAATGAGAGTAAGCATGCCTCTGAGGCTTAATATTCCTCTTGTCTGAAATCATATTTGATTTTTTTTTTTATTTTTCCAAGAGGTGACAAAGACCATCTCTACCTGTTTGAGGATCTTAGCAATCCATCTCTTGTGTTTTTCTAGCTTTCCAGGCAGTGAAGAGACAGGGTTGGGAGGAAAAGGAGTACTCTACTATCTACGTATTGCTCCTCCTGCAGCCACTAGCCACCACCTCCATTAGCACCAACGTCACGGCTCATTACAGGAGGGGCTTTAAATGGAGGAAACTGAAAGAGCTATTTGGAGTGTGCTACTTATCCTAGCCTTCCCTACTGGCTGGCTCTTTATTCCATGCTCCTCTTTATTCTCTTTTGTTCATCCATGTATCATTTTATTCATTCATTCAGTAAGTGCTAACTGAGAGCCCACAGTGTCCTAGACACAATGCTAGATGATGAGAACACAGTGAGAATAAAATGGACAAAGTCCCTGTAAATCATGGAATTTGTATTCTGGTGGTGAGTACTTTGGCAGGGTGAATTCAGCCACTTTAGGACTTTGGACTGCAAAAGTCCTCAAATGTGATAAGTCTGCTTTCACAAGTTAAAGGAACTTTGTATCTTCCCATCCTATACCTGAACAGACCTCCATAGGGAATTTCAATGCATGTGCCCAAGTATGGTTTAGCTTGGTATTAAAAACTTAGCATTAGTTGTCTATTCATGCTTAGTAAGTGCCAAATACTGGCTCATAATTCTATTTAAAGAATTTTCCTACAGTTGGTATGTAAATGCCTCAATGAAATCTAAATAAAAGTGGCATCAACAAAGTCAGGAAAAGAGTATTGCATTAATGGGGCAACACTTCACTAAGAGTTTCAATTAACTTTCTTAAGTGGACCAGAAACTAAAAAAGCAAACAAACAAAAATCTTGGCTATAATAACAATTATACAAGGACCTCTATCCAAGTATTGAAGAAGTAATTACAGGAATTCATGAAAATTATCTGTTGCTGATGGCATATTTTGCTGTAATTTTTATAAGATGGAAGACAGTTGTTAAATTGAGAAAAATCTCATCATTGTCTTTTAAAGATGAAAATTCTTCCTACTAAATGCTCAAGTATTCCATATTTGTATATGGGATACTTAGCATTCCATTGACTAAATACTTTTCACATTTTACTTATGTATGAAAAATAAATATGGGTAGCATAGCATAATTAAAATTATATTATACTAAATATTGGAATATAAAGCAAAACTTTTCCTCAACATCAGCTCTTAGAAACTCTGAAACTGCCTTATGTTCAAATTCCTACAAATTTTCAAATTATATTTAATTATTTTATTTTGAACAGTTGTATTTGGGGAAGACGTTAATCTAAGACAATGTTAATTTAAAGCTAGCTTTGGATGTTATTTAGGTCATCTGATGGGTACCGCTAAAAAAGGAGACAAGTATACCACAGATGTAGTAATTATTTTTGGTGGTATGGCCTCAAAATTGCCATCAATATCAGGCACTGTAAACAAGCCTTTTAATAATCACTTTAAATAGCAATATGGAATTTTTGTTTCAAAAATAGAAAGATTTGGCAATCAACCAATCAGAACATGGAGAACAAGAATGAAAGATGTTAACTTTATCTTAAGTAAGACCCAATCACATCTCTAACTCTGAAGCGCCATCTGTGAGGGAAGGTTGTCAAATGTAGTGACAAGGTTTCAAGAGCATGCTAAGAGGACACGTGACTATGGATCTCAGGCAAAGCTGGCAAAGGACAGTTCTCCAAAGTAGGCAGTACTCCTTGAAATCTTGGGACAATAAGGATGGGGTGTATTGATTGAGAGTGGGCCTTTCTTACCCCTCAGCATGAGTCTCCTGCAGAGTGTTTGCTAGTGTACTAAAAACATCACTGAGATGAGATCCAAAGTAGCCAACCCGAGGATTTTGTTACTGAGACTAAAACAGGAAGAAAATAACAAGAGAGCCCAAAGCAGGTGAAGAACCCACCAGCAAAATAATGTTATCAAGAATCAGAGAAAATTGTGATAAAAATACCCCAGTAATTAAAAAAATACGAGTGAAATAATTTTCTTTATAGAATTAGGTTTCAAAGCAATGATACAAGAATTCAGCGAGGACAATGTAAGGCAATAGAGGATGAAACAAGAGATAATTTGCTCTGGAAAAAAATGTGGAAGAGAGAAAATTAGAGAAATAAAGGTCAAATTGGAATCTCCACATCATTAATCAGCACATCCATAATCACAGTATGGGACATGACTAGGTGAGTAAAAGTAAAGTTAAAAATGGGTGTAGCTATAGAAGATAGAGAAAAATTAGTATATGTATAATTGTTCTCTTAAAAATAAAACAAAAAATGGCAAAGAAATAATAGTTAAGGATTGCAAAAAGACTTAAAAGAATAAAGACTTGAATCTTTAAACTAAAAGGGTGAATTGTGCCTAGAAAAGTGACAGACAACAATCATCTTAGTAAAAGCATTGCATTAAAAATAAAAAAATGAATACTATAGGCAAAAAAATCTGTAAAAATGGAAAACAAAATTACAGGTTCCAGATTCTCAGATTTCTCTTTGATCCCTATCACTCAACAGTGTTAGGGGAAGCAGTGCCTTCAATTCTAAGGCAAAAAAATCTGTGACTCAGAAATTTTACATTCAACCTAATTATTGGTCAAATAAACAGAAAATAGACAATTTGGTTTTAGGTTACATTGTGACATTGCTTTGGGGAACCCTCCTGAAGAGTTTATTATAGAAGAAAATTCAGGCATTGGAAGTAGTGTGAAAACTCTAGCAGAGTACTGGAAAAGATCATTGAGTCAATTTAATTGGAGGACTAAGGTTAGAAGAAATACATGGCTTCTGATTATAACCAAATATAGAAATATTCCCAAACTTTAATAACTTAGAAATAATATATGAATGGTGTAAGAAAGTGTAATATTCCGATTTTTCTCCTCTCTTTTAGATAATGGAAGGTGGTATCATTTAAAGATAATAAATAAAATAGGAATATAAGATGTTCAAGGAGTCAAAAATTAATAGGAAAAATAATATAATGAGTACAATATGGTGGTGGAGGGGAAGAAGGCAGTGAGAGAAGCAGAAATTAGATAATTGTGTCAATGCTCCTAGTAGGGAGTAAATAAAATATAAAGAAATAGCGAATTCATACATTAAATCAAGTTTCATTATAAAGGTAAAAATTAGGAAAATAGAAACTTTTTATATTTCAGAATAATGCACATGAAAAAAGGTATGGTAGAAGATGAAAAAAAAATTATTTAAATACCTTTTGTGTAGCGATGTTCAAGATATGTTGTTAAATGGAAAGAAATTGCAAAATAGCATGCAAAATTTCATGTATATGTTTGTTCATTAATATGCTTGTATACTAATAAAATTGTACATATTTCTTTGAAGTGATCACTAAATAATAACTGTTTCAAGAGGTGCAGTATAGAGCTATAGTTATTACATTATGATCTTGTATTCCTAATAAATTGATATAGCTTAACATAAAACCATATCAAATAAGACTATAGGTATAGTATATATGTAGTACCTGCATGTAAATAGCTTATAATCAGGCTAAGACTAGACTGGCAAAATTGGAGAATGATACAGGATATAAATTAATGTTCAGTTATGCTACACAAATTCTGTAAAATCTTCTTAGATTATTGCAACCTTTGGTGGCTGGCCTCCCTTTTCTTTGATTTTTAACAGCAATTTTTGACTGTAACATATTTTAACACTATATTTTTATAATTTTTCTAATAGTTCAATATGATAATTTTGTCTTTATGGCAAGATGAGAATTATGGTCAAGTCCTTGGACTCTTGAATACAGTTATTTAACACAATAGTCACATGAAGCAAAATGATTGGGTAGAAATGCCAGATATCAAAAATAACATGTAGATAATTATTATAATACTTGTTAAATGTATATTGTGTGCCCATAGATAATAAATAGGAAACCAAGACACAGAGAAATTAATCACTTTGCCCCAAATCAACAAGTAGTAAGAGACAAAAGTAGGGTTAGGACCAGCTCACTGGCTCCAGAACTGATGTGACCCTGCTCCATTATTTAACCTCACTGATTTCTTTTCCTTTATTGGTTAAAGATAGGAAATAATGACTTACTTTATAAAGTTGCCATGGCAATTATTAGAAAAGCGCATCTAAGAGTTTTGTAAGCCATGAAACTCTATAGCAAATGTAAAGTATTACTGATGTCATTGCTACTTTTGTGTTGCCATTTCTGTCACAGGATTGTATTGACTCAACTTGTGGCAGAGCAAAGTTTTCCCTTAGATTCCTGTAGAGATAAATTGCTTTTTACAAGCACATAATGACTTTTAAATCTCAACATGCATGCTCTTGCTCAGACTGCACACCACCTGTGCCCTAAAATAGCTTATATTCTACTGATGAAGACTACCTGACCAGACATGATTAAGGGCCATCATGAAGTTCTGAGTTTTGTGCAAAGACCTAGTCGAGAAGAAAGGGGAAGGGGACGGGGGTTGTGAGCCTTAAAGAGTTAAACCTTTTTCAGTTAATAAAAAAAAGACCTACAATTTCAAATTCTAATAATCTTTCTGTGGGATAAGCATCAAGTTTTGTGTTTATGCTACACAGCAACCTCTTTGCATCATCTTCAGGCCTCGCTTCCCGGCCTATTCTCCCACAAAGACTGTCCTTGACCAACACCCCGAAATGAATTTGATTTCTCTAATGCAGAAGGTAATTGGATTTTTCTTTATTGAATGCATCCCTTTAATGACTGTCTGCTCCTGCCAATTTAGCAAGTGACCTGACATTGATCTGATGACATGACTTAAAATAAAGAGTTGGATGCTGGGGGTGAAAAAGACTAGCTGTCTGGCATCAGAAAAAGTATTTTTTGCCTCATCTTGCCATTTTCCCAGGAAAATCTTTTATCCTTGAATGTCATTTTTACAAAACATGCTGCTATAATAATTGGTCATACAGCAGCAGATTGCCTCCTTCTACAAAATTAATAAGGATTTCCCAGAAAGTGCCCTGGAGAAAACATTGAAAGTTGAATAAAATCCACCCAGTAATCATTCTGTTCCTTGAAAATATTATTACCATAGAGACTCTTTCTGGAACAAGATAAATATTGTTGAACAGAATTAATTAAATCTTTTATAAAGCTGGCAAAACATATAATATTTAAGTATTTATTTACTTAACCTTGAGGTTTTATAAAAGTAAAATTTGACATAAAATTGTTATTCAAATAGATGACAAAGGAGCAGTGAATAAAATTGTTGTATTTGGAAAAGTAGTGATGCTTTCCTCAAGGGAAATTATGATATAAGATTCTTCCTATGCCCAAGATTACATAGGATTTAAATTTATTTACTTTTGCCTTTATTCATTTTTAGTAACAATATAACTCACTTGATTCATGGTTACTTTTTATCCTATCATCTTCCCTTTGTTTATTTTGATAAATATTATGATTTATTTTTATCGAAGATATAATTAACTCATGGGCATCAGTCTGAACAAGAAAATAAAAATCTTGTAATTTTAATGTGTCATGAAGAAAATAAATAGATGAGAAAATTATCAATAAGCAAATTTCCTTTTAAAAATAAGTAAAACAGTCATTTTTTATTATTGAATTCTTAATTTTAGTTAAATTTATACTTGTCAAAGTAATGCATAGTTTAAAGAAATTAACTGAGAGTTTATGTTAAAAATCACTTATGATTGTTGAATCTTTCCCAATTTCACATCACACAAAATTATTGTAAACCCTAAATTAGACAGAGCTGGCATAATTCTACAGTGTTACTCAATGAAGGTCAATGAACTTACTTTGATTCCCCTCAACCAGGAGAGGCTGGGGAGTGATGTTGAGAAAGAATATCAAGCAAAATTAAGATCAAATCTGTCCTGGAGACTGGGCTCCTTACCTACTCTTCTGATTGCATATTAAATGAGCATGTGAAGAGTTGGCATGCCAATGAATATTTCCAGAGACCATTCCTTGGGTACTGGGTGACACAACAAGGTGGGCTTGCTTGTGAGTTGATGTGCCTTCCACAGGAAGTCCAGTTGAAGGGGTCCCTGATCCAGGAGGACTTTCCACTGCATCATAGTCTTTCATCATAAATGACTAAATCTCACCCATTTTGGGTCAGGCCACTGTTGGAAGTTTGACACTTAAATGCAATTTTAAAGCTTTAAGGACAAAAGAAAAATATATTTTAATGGATGACAAAAATTTGTTCTTATTCTATTCAGTTTATCTTATTCCATGTCAGTTTTCTTAATTTTGATTCTGTCTTATTTGTTTGAATTTGAACATTATTAATTGAAAACATAATTATATAATCTTCTCTTCTCTTAAAAGAAAGATAGATTTTTCTGAGAGAAGAAAAAAGGGTGTGTGTGTGTGTGTGAATGCACACGCGTGTGCACGTGCACACATATGCAAACATGTATTTCTTTATTAGAAGAAAGAAGGAAATTCATTTGCCATTCCCAGCAGTTTTTTAAAGATGCTTTCATAATAGGTCATCTATTTATAATACTGTGGACATTTGCTGAAACTATTAATATGGGATTTTGCCCATGAGCAATTTACTTTGTTAATGCATTTTTAGAAGCAAGCATTTATATCCTAATTCATTTTGTCATTTCTTCTTTGAACAAATGTTTTAGTTTTTTATATAAAAGATTTTTGGATGTTGGAAGGGATACAAAGATAAATCTTCACTTCCAAAATTTTTAAAGCCCATTAGAGAAAAGAAGTATACATAAGTAAGTAAAACAGAAGGTGCCACACAATAGGTGACATGAGAAGGGTCTAGAACTACAGTTGAAGGGAAACAGTAAAGAACTCACAATGTAAGGTGACTTAATCTAGTCCTCAGAAGACTGACAGAATTAGTGAATATGAGAAAGGTAGACTGTTTTTGGAAGGAAACATAGAATTGCTAATGACATAGAGGTCAGAGAATGCTAGGTATTAGAATAAGTATGCCATAAAACTGGGTTCAAGTACTGTAACTCACATATCACTGGAGAAAAAAGAGAAGGGAAGGAATTTGACTAGTAATACAGGTGAAAATCTAGACACATTAGAAAATATTTGGACTTTGGAGTTTCTAATTAGACAAAGTTAAAAAAATATGGCATTTTATTTGTTATATATTTAGTTTCTCTGGAGAGGCTAATAGTATCCTAATGAGGCCTTCTTTTACAAGGTAATCTTGCTTGATGTTTAAAAAACAGTCTCAATATTTGACATGTTGAATGACCTTAAGTATGCTCATTCAATATGTAAAAAATGAACTATTAACATTTGTAACTGAAAGTAGTATGTTCTTCTAATTTTATTATTTCTGAATACATTCTAATGTTAAAATACATACCTATTTTATTCTCAATAAAAGGTAAATTTTACCTACATACTTAAACCTAAATATGAAATTTCTGAAAGTGCTAAATAAGAATTTTTCTTCGCTTCAGGTCACTGATATGATGCTTCAGGACAAACCCTATCCTGATTGGGGAAAATCTGCGAGAGCTTTCTGGAAAAAAGGAAATGTTAGGATCATTTTATTCTGGTAAGAGAGTTTTATTTATTGATTTATGCCTTGCCTCCTTCACTAAAGGATTTGAATTGGATGGTCCCTAAAGTTGTTGCCTAGAGAGGCATTGTCAGTGGATACTATGCTCCGTTTAATAATTTAATCATAAATGATTAAAATGATTAAAACCAATTATTTTTATGAATTATTTTATGAATTAATTATTTTATGAATTAATTTCTGCTTACATATGTTGTATATGCACATTTACAAGAGATGCATTTGGCTAATATAAAGATGCATCGATTTTTCCAGAGGTAAGTAGGATTTTTATTCAGCAAAAACAAGGTGTAATTTTCATCCATAAAATAAGATGTGAAAAATGTCTTCAGTAAATGCTAAATTTTCGGTATATTGGACATGATACCATTTTCTTTGAAGTGGTTATACAGAGAAGGAACCTCTTTACAAATCATATTGGCTCATTGGCGTTTCTTCTTTACGGCGTTTTCTTTAGGTCTCCATCCCAGTCACTGCAATTAAAAAACAGTCCATGTCTTACAGAACTTTGTTTTTCGTGGAGTCACTATTATTTATGTGTATTTGAACAAGTGTGGACATAAAAGATGGGAATGTAGACACAGCAAGAAGGGCACTCTCATGCGGGTGGTTGACACTGACCAAGCACAATGATTCAAGGTGATAGATGCACAGTTACGTACACCAACATGCAGAAAAGTTGTAAATGATGATGACTTGTGCCTGATAAATTCCATTCTGTTCACTTGCCTTTGGAAGTGAAAAAAAATCTGTTTATTTTTGTATTTAATTCTGGGGGTTGATTTTTTTTATGTACAAGTCACAAAAATTATAGTAACTAAGTACTTGGGAAAGGTACACTCTAAGCTGTCTGTGCTTTCACACTGTCATTAAACGTTGCTGGAGGTATATGGCATTTCGAACCCAATTCTTAGCGGGTAAAAGTAGATTTTTAAATAATATTGTAAAAATGAATATTATTTTGTAAATGTTTATTCACACCTTGTCTCTATGAGTCAAGTGTTGGCCTATTTTTATGGTGCATGTATTTAACCTTCGTATTCATTCCTGTGTAGAAGCTCCCCATGTAGCTTGTCTGAATAATATACAGTATAGTAATTATAGCAAATGTTTACTGAAGGTATGTTTTGCTCCAGGCACTATGCTAAGTACTTACCATTCTATGTGTTTACTCATTTATTCCCGACAACCCTATAAGGTAGATGCTATTATTATAAGTCTTTGACTCCTGAGTTCTTAATCATTATACCATTTACCTTTAGAAAAATGAAGGATACATTGGTGTGCAAATTTCTAAATGATTATCAACTGTTTTTTAGGTAATGGTGCTAAGAAAGAATGAGACAGTCTGAAAAATTGGTTCACTCTAAGAATTCTCTGACAGAAGTTTTAACAATCATAATTTAAAAGGAGATAGACTCTAAAAGTGTTTATGAACTATCTCATTTAAAACAATATATACTCATGTTTACAGATTTTCTGTAGTATTTAATGTATCTTCAAAGGCAGCCAATTGGTTATTGTTTAATGTGGCCAATTTTGAGGTCCCAGTGCATTATTTACAAAGGTGAGCCATACATCCTGATCTTAAGGCCTCTGTGGTTATCATCATTAGCTACTCTCTTTTTTTAAAATTTATTGGGGGTGACATAGGTTTCAAATATACAGTTCTGTAATACATCAACTGTATATTCCATTGTGTCATTAGCTTTAGCTGCTTTTAATTGCAATTGCTGTCTCAGAGAAAAGGAATTCACACTAGATTTTTCCTGAACATCTTAGAACATTTTTCCTTGAACATTACTACTCAGGTCTATATATTACCAATCTCGTTTATACAAATAGGTTTACTTTTGACATATGTGATAACATAGTTCAATGGGTAATCTAAAGCATACTTTAAATGTTGTAAAAATAATTTAATTAGTCACTAACAAGTAATATATTGAATGGAGAAGAAGTAAAATTCACCCTTGTTCTTATAGTCAGTTTCTGTATGATTATTGGTAGGAGATAATTATGAGAGATGATTTTTTATTATTATATTTCAAATGTAGCATTCCAAAGCATGGAGAGCATAAAATAACTAAAGGAGAATTTAAATGTCACTTAAAATATATTTTTTATTTTATCCATTTCTACACAGTTAGATTATCTTGACAGTATTCTTGGTTTTAAAAAGAAAAATCTGATACGCAAAGTTGAATATGGAAATTATGTGGGAAGCAAAGAAATCTTCCTCTTTGCTCATACTTTTCAGATAAAAATATAAAGGTCATTTGGGGTTTTTTTCCCCCCTAGCTCTATGAGATAAAATACAGATATCATTGGTAAGTCCTTAAATAAAATAAAAGACAGTATTTACATACTACGTGCCATGTGTCACCTACTCAAAAATAAGTGTTTTCTTTTTGGCTTGCCCTAGTTAAGTAAAGAGAGATTAGTGCAAAAAAATCTGGTGGAGAGGAAATTTTGCAAAGGAAAGCTTTCATAAGTGGGAATGTGATTACGTACAGCAGTCTAATCAGTACATGAAATTTTATTCTAGTAAACTTACCTTTTACTTGCGTGTACCTGCTTTAACTACAAATACCTGTCAGAAACCCTTTTGTTTACAACTGTGTAGCTGAGTTCTTCCTTGATTATTAGTAATAGATGTCTCTACATTGAAGAAAATGGTTCCTATTTCTTTCTGTAATTATGCACAGATGAGGCTATAACACATGGGTTTTTATGTCTGGGAGGAAACTAAATTGTGGCTGTATTTGTATTTGAAAATACTAAAAGGGAAAGGGAAGATTATTCACAGACCGTCCCTTCCAAATCCCTTTTCTTTTGGATAATCAAAAAGAATAAAGACCTAAGAATCTATATCCTAGATGAATGCCATGTACTATTATATTTTTCAGAGGGCCTACCAAAAACAATTTTCACTCATGTCGAAATGAAAGACTATATACATAAAAAAACTAATAACATGATATTTATACTAGCTCCTGTCTCCCTGTTTCATTTCCTTTCTAGTGACACAATTTGTATGCATTTGATGGGAAGCATCTAGGGATGATATTTTCTGAAGGTTTAACTTTTTTTCTTTTTTAAATAAGGGGAGACACTTTTCTAGGATTAGTAGAGAAATTGGCAGAATGGATGGGGAAATGCAGTGATCACTAGGGCTTCACAAATACTTCAGTTCTTAGTCTTCCAAATACATAGCAGAATTACACTTTTCTGCCGATTTGATCACATGACTTGCTTTGACCAGTTTAAATCTGAGAGAAGTGGCATGTGTCACGTCTGGGTAGAAGCATTTAATTGTAAATGAGAAGCACTGAAGGGAACTCTTTTCTTGGCAGCAACTGTGGAAGCTGGTATCTAGCTGGAGCCCTTGTCATTCAGTCTCCCCAGATGACCAGGATAAAGCAAACATCCTTAACAACACAGTAGACTGGTAGTGTGAGCAAGGCATGATCCTTTACAAATGTTAAGCCACTGAAATTTTGGAATTGTTTGATATTACAACATAAACTTGACCCCTTTTGGTGTATTGAAAAATTGATCCCTACTAGTGGAGTGACACCACAACAGACAGCTGAATTTTACTTTTTGTGCAAAGTCTGGACAGCAGATGGCAAGGAAATAGATGGTGGAGGCTGGAAAGATGGTATTTCAGGTGTTACAGTGGGGAAATGTTTGGTAAAAACTGTAGTCTGTGATTATTTAGATGCTCTA
Source organism: Lyroderma lyra (assembly GCA_004026885.1). NCBI lineage: Eukaryota > Metazoa > Chordata > Mammalia > Chiroptera > Megadermatidae > Lyroderma > Lyroderma lyra. The sequence continues at coordinate 44,815 of PVJL010000270.1, forward strand.
AGAAAAGTTGGAAAACGGAGTGTTAATAGTGTGTTACCGTGTGCACCTGTGTACATCCATCCACTTGTATTCATTTCAGATGCATAGAGATTATCATTTGGGGTAGGGGGAGTGGTTAGTGTCTTTATATTCTAAAAGTATATTTATAAAGTGCTATAATGATTTGGGTGGACATCTCTTGATCATGATTTTCTTAATTCTTTTTTTTTTTGGTATGTGGGTAGTTCCCTGGCCGGGAATTGAACCTAGGCCGCAGCACTGACAGCGCCAGTGACAAAGCCTTAAGTCACTACACCACCAGGGAACTCCAATTTTCTTAATTCTTATCTGGGAAACAAATGTAGCTGCTGGTGTTTTTCTTGGTTTGAATATCATTGTTATTATTAAAGTCTAACAAAATTTGAACTTGGTTGTTTCACTTTGATCAATCTAAAGTTAATAAAAATTTATTATTATCTTAATAAGCATGGTATGGGAGAGTTACATGATAATAATAAAATAATAAAATGCAATAAGGTAATTAAAAAAGACCCAAGAATCAAAGGCAATGTCAGTCAAAAGTGTTTTAGTAATAGCTCCAACTATATGAGCTGTATGACTACTTTAGCTTTACATTTCCTTTTTTTGCAAAGGGATGTGTTTTTTTTATTCCATGCAATTCTTTACAGCTTTATAATGCTATTTCTACTATAGGATTAAAATGTTGTGGGGATTCCCTGGTGGTGTAGTGGCTAGCCTTCGGCGCTCTCCAACTGCGGCCTGGGTTTGATTTCCGGCCAAGGAACCAACCAACCAACCAACAACAACAACAACAAAGTAAAACGTTGAAGAGAGAGTAATTACTAACATTGGTTAGTAAAAATTATGTAGGTTCCAGGTGTACAATTATACGATACATCATCTATGTGTTGTATTATGTGTTCATCACCCAGGGTCAGTTCTCTTTCCATCACCATATATTTGAGACCCCATCCCTTCTCCCCTCCCCACATACCCTCAGAGAACCGCTAACCTGTGTCCATGAGTTTTTGTTTCTTTTTTTGCTTTCAGCTTTGTGTTCTACCAATGACTAGGCAAGTATTGCATATTCTCTGCTTTATAATAATCGTCTTTATATTAATTATAATTCATTATTCTCTGTATAATTCCATCATCATTAAGAACAACATTTCTACATGAGACAATAATTCACAAAAGATTCCACGGGCAACTATAGTATGCAAGCTTTTGGACTCACTTCCTGAGTAATAAATTAGCCCTTTATTTCCTTTGGGTGAATTTTGTCTTATTGCCTTCAGATTTCCTTCCATCTCAACATGTTTCTTTAAGCAGTTGTCTATCCTTAATTAAAAGCTGCCTCTGCAAGTAAGATACAGCAGAACATTTTTAGTCCAAATCAGATAGCTATACCTATTGAAAACATTAACTTTAAACACTATCCTAAGTTAACAGGGTCCAGTGTAAGTCTGGCTACATCTAAGCAGAAATATCCAAGGATATGCATCAACTGGTTTTCTTGTTAGATGTTAAGTGTCCTATTTCTGTATAAAAAAGGTTATTAATGTTGCATTACTGTATTGTTGAATTACTGTGTTGTCATATTATTTGGAGATTTTCATTTAAAAAGCAAATTCTGTATTTATGCCTGAGGGATTTAACTATCAGGCATATATTTGTGCCTGAGCATTCACATAATCCTCTACCCTTCTAGACTTAATTTTGCTGAATTAAGGACAAGCTTTGTTTTTATTAACTTATTTAAGTAAATACTTATTAAGTGCTGATTACAATGTAAAATAGTGTTAGAGCACAGACTCTTGAGCCACCTACCTGTTTCAAGCCTTACTACTGCATATTAGTTATTTTTTTAAATTTATTTATTAAATTGATTAGGGTGATATTGGTTAGCAAAATTATATAGGGTTCAAGTGTACAATTCTACAATATATCATCTATGTGTTGCTTTGTATGTTCACCACCCAGTCAGTTCTCCTTCCATCACCATGTATTTGAATCCCGCTCCTCCACCAGCCCATTAGTTATTACTACTTTGTTTTTACTGGTGTTATGATTATTACTCAGCACCCAGTGTTCTCTGTGGTGTTAAGAATTCAACTTTGAAAGAGAAAATAAGGATTTTGACAGCATATTTTTTCATGCAATAAAAAATATGAAGGGGAAAGGAAGAGAAGAGGCAAAACCAAGAATAGGAATGGAATATTCATTTCTAAATATAGATGTCCCTCCAATCTTCTACCTCACCTCTATCTACACTCACTGTTTCTACTTCCTCCTCTCCTAATCATGGGTTGATCCATCCATGGGTACTGTGATGTGGTGCTACGTGAGTTCCAGGGATGGTTTTCTAAAGGAGTTAGAGCTGAATATTCTCAGGATAAGCGGAGCCAGATGGAAGAAAACACAGTGTTTGGTTAGGTATGTTCAATGAGGAGAAGGGGGAGTCAATGGTAGGATTGAGTGTTTAGGCTTGAGCAAATGAGCAGATGATTATACTGTTCACTGAGATAGGAAATTCTGGTGGAGGAGGAGGTCTTAGGGGCGCCCCCATAAGGAGTACACACTTGAAGAAGTTGAGGTGATGTGCTTATTAGAGATACCTAATAAGCAGTTATTTATATAGATCTGGTGCTGAGTAGTAAGGGAGTGAGGTCTGGGAGAGAAATATAACTAAAATTTATATTTTGGTTTATATTTTTACCTTGCAAAGAATTTGTTATCCAAATGTATATGGTATTTGAGACAATGTGAATGGATATAGAGTGAGAATAAAAGATCTCCTGTGATAAAACCTGTAGAGTTCTTTTATTTGGGAACAGGCAGAAGACACATCTACAAAGAAGACAGAGAAAGAAGAACAGAAAGAATGAAATATATAAGTGTGAGCTATAGATGCCAGGAGATGAGCATATATCAAGAGACATAGCAATGTCAACATTCTAATTCTAGAAATATACCTAATAAGATCAAAATGCAAAGTGTTCATGGGATTTAATTCTAAGAGGACCATGAGTGGAGACCTTGGCAAAAATGGTTTTCTGGTAGAATGTTATTGATAGAAGCCAGACTTGTACTGGGTTACGGCATGATTAAGAGAGGAGGATGTAGTTTGTATAGTCAGAATGTGAGAGAGAAGGTTTTAGGGACATCTGTATTTAAAAATGAATATTCTGTAAGTAAAATTTAAATACATTTACTGACTTGGCTATTTATTGATTTGTCTGTTTGTCTTCTCCAGAGCATATCCTTTTTTTTTTTTTCCAAGAAAAGGTGCTCAATTAAAATTATTTGCTGCCAAGGTATTGAATTAAAAGCCTCTTCATTTAAATTCTGTAGTGAAAATTTACTATATACCTAATTCTCATTTTTTTTAGTAGAAAGAGAATAAAAGTTCATAAAGTTTTAAGTTAAAATACCTTTAAAAGTTTAAAGATGTGTATTAAAGTCAAAATGGTAATGAAGTTCTCTACATATTTCTGCCTATATCACATTCTTTAAGAATAGGAATAGTATCTTACTTGTGTGCCTAGGACTCTCAGCACGGTGCCTGACACAAAGGAAGCATTACATACATTCTTGTTGAATTAATTTGTCGAGGACTTTCAAATCTACCATTCTCTATATTTCTGTAAATTTCTTCAGGTAGAGTACTTTACTAAAAATGATAAAATGATAATTAAGAGTATTTTGACTGTGTGACTACCTGATGCTTTATAAGATTATAATGCTTATGAGTTACTTTTTCTGAAAAAGTTTTAGAAATATTTATTTTCAGTTCCTTCAAAAAATAATCTTGGTAATTATTGCTCTACCCACAAATTGTATGCACTACCCACAACTGGCAAGTTCATTAAGATACTGCGGAATGTATAACTTCAGTGATGCAAAATTATCCCCATACGGACCACGCAAGTATTTATGTTAGATTCTTTTCTTGATTTCTTAAAGATCAGGGAAATTTAAGGAAAAAGGATTAAATAAGCTGGTCTTAAATTGTTGAAATAGTACCTCCCTCTTATACGCCTTCATTCTAATTGTTAAAGCCTGGAATAGCAGCATTGAGCCTAAGAACAACCCTTGGATTTATGAATCTTTAAAAAGAAGTGCCCTTTAATAAGGGCTTGGAAATACTGCATAGTTTTTCTGTGTAACAGTTATTGGTGGAACAGAGTTATTTCTCTCCACTCTGAAATTTGCTATTTGAATGGAATACTCCCCAAGCCATGAGGCCTAAACATACTTATTAAGTTTCTAAAGTATAAGTCATGTTTTCAAAGGTCCCTGAGTTCACATAGAACAGTATAAATGCACAGCTTTGAAATAGAAACAATATATTCTAGGAACGAGAGAGCAACATTTAACCAAGTTTAACCCATTTCCTGTTTAGAAAAAGAAAAAGTACAGCTCGCTGCTGCATTCATTTCATTTTACATAAACACGCTCTTTGAGGCTGAAGCTAATCTGACTGGTTTTCAACACAGAAATAAAATATGAAAACTGTTCTTGGAGTTATTTCTAAACAGAACTTGTCCCTAATCCTAATGTAACAGAAATGTATATGATGGATTTTCTAGGGTTTGATGTTTTTAGCGATCGAGAATTACTATATTTTGTAAATGGAAATACCACTACTAGAAACAGAATGCCATAAATAGAATGATGTCATTTGTTTCCAAAAACTATCGATACACTAGGGCAGTGGTTCCCAACCTTCCTAATGCTGCAACCCTTTAATACAGTTCCTCATGGTGTGGTGACCCCCATAACATTATTTTTGTTGCTACTTCTTAACTGTCATTTTGCTACTGTTAGGAATTGTAATGTAAATATCTGACATGTGTTTTCCGATGGTCTTAGGCGACCCCTGTGAAAGGGTCGTGACCCACAGGTTGAGAACCACTGCCTAGAACGATGTGAAAATAATAAAAGCGATAATTTCACAGCAACCTTTAGGGGTAAGGTTAGGACTGTAATCCACAAGTTATTTCTGGGCAGTGCAGCCACAACCACAGCCACTGGTGAGTATTCTCAGGGCATCTGGGAAATGGGTTAATGACTTGATCTGTTTCATCAGAGTGGGAAATGTCTGCCAATCTTTTCGTTCTTTCTCACGATTCATGCCCATCCACCCTCCCACCCCCGCTCCCACCATCATTAAACTAAAAATGAAACTCATTAACAAACCAACAACTATTTAACTTGACTGGTTAAAAACCCCAGGTGTCTTCACTCTTGTTATTTGCCCACGTCTTTCAGTAGCCGTTGGTAGGATATCTTGAGGTATTTATCTTCATCCTGTAAATAGTGGCCACAATGCAAATATCACAGAATAGAATGCTGCTATGATAATGTTATTTGCTAGTATAAAAGTCCTCCTTAAAGAAAAGAAATGTTTATTTTTTGTGTGCCTTTATCAAAACCTGCCTGTTATAATTTAGATCTTCTATTCACGTGACAATTACATCAGAATAGCTGTCATTATTTAAATCACTCTGATCATAACTGTCCATCAGCTTTTTGCATATTGAATGGAGGAAGTAACAAAGTCTCAGTGTCATCAAGGTACAGGTGGTTGCTTAGTATCCATGATTCACTATGGCTCACATCTGGTTCTGAGATTGGTGATTCCCAAACTCAATTTTGTGGAACATAAGTCACTCTTGGAAACTCACAGCTGATTGGTTTTCAAACCAGAATTGGGGGTAACTAATACTCTGATGGGCAACACTTTTAACCATTATCTAAGGAGAAGTAAATCCTTATTTATTTTGTGAGTCACTGATCAAAACTAAGCCACTTCCCTTAGTTTCCTTAGTACAGAGTCAGGTTCACCCAAGACAAGTTGAGGCCTATGACAGTCTTCATCAATGAATAGGTTCTTTCTGGGGTCAGACTGCTACTTTCACTGAGATCCAGTCTGAATTACGCCCAGCAGTGCTGTTTCCATAACACTAGCTCTTGTTTTTCAGAATATCCTGTTCCTACATTATTCACTGCTTGCCAGAGCTCCCATTGTGAATGCTTTATCTCTTTAGAAGAAGAAGCAGATGGGTTAACTGTATTGAAGGTTGAAATGCTTTGATGTTTGTTGTTGTACTTAGTAAGCTTTCTGATGAAGTAGAGGTGGAATGTATAGGAAGGAATCACAATCAGATGAAGGGTTAAATAAAATCTGACTATAATGACTGGGCCTATGTGTGACCCACATTCCGGAAACCAAGCAAGAACCGTTGTCTTCGTGTGTAAGCTAGACAGAGCTTTGCTGTTGAGTCAGAAAAAATTCATTCATTCATTCATTCATATTTTTTTACTGTGTTAGGATTCTACTAGGAATGCAACAGTGAACAGGGAACATACATGGTTCTTGCCTTCATGTAAGACTTACTGTCTTTCTTACCAACTAAAATGTTGGTAAAACACATAAAGAAATAATTAAACAAATAAAAATTATAAATAATGATAAATTCTTGGAAGGAAATAAATATCAGTAACTGTACCCCTTTACAGTTCTCTTCCTCTTTAGGTCATATTTCTTATAAAGGTTGTCTACATTTACTCTCCACTTTGTTATTTGCTTATTACAGAGTCATCTCTGTTCTATTCCTGGTAGTTCCTTACTATCAATTTTCCTGAATTTCAGCTTTTGTCAGACTTCTACTGCATAAACCAATACTCTTTTGGAAGTTAATCACTCATTAGTGACTTTGGAAGGACATACATGGAGAGTAATATTTTGACTTTTTTAAATGTTCTTTAAGTCAAAAAATGAGGGGAAATTTTTTTCATAAGTGTATCAAACATTGTATTATTTTCTTAAATATAAAATATTATTTCAATAAATTTTCAATTAGTAGTAGTATATTTATTTAGAATCAATGATATTCTAGAAGGTACTTTCTCTTCATTTTTGAATTAATAAATATGTATTGTATGATCACTTACTTTGTACAGGGCTTTGTGTTTTAGTACCAAATTCTGGGGGTAGGGGGAGGAGGGGAAGAAGGACTTGGCATGCCTAAACCATAGATCAAAATATTAAACACAGGCCTTAAGTGGTAAAATACAAATGCTATGAGAATTTAGAGGTAGGAGAGATTACATAAAGCATATACTATAGACTGAATGTGTCTCCTCAAAATTCCTATATTAAAACTTAATCTCCAGTGTGTCAGTATTTGGAAGTGGGACTTTTGAGTAATGATTAGGTTATGTGAGTAACACCCTCATTAATAGGATATGTGCCCTTATAAAAGGGACCCCAGCAAGCTCCCTGGCCCCTTTTGCCATATGAGGACACAGAGAAAAGACAACTTTCAATCAAACAGCAAGCAGACACCGAATCTGCTGACACCTTGATCTTGGACTTCTTAGCCTCCAGTACCGTGAGAAATAAATTTCTGTTCTTTATAAGCCAATCTATGGCATTTTGTTATGGTAGCCTGAACAGACTAAGATAGCGTGTTTGATAAAATAATACTTTAAATATTTTACCAGTTTGAATCATAAATATAATGACTTTGTGCTATTCTTATAACATTTTTGAAATTTCAAAAATGTTATAAGAATAGCACAAAGAATTTCTAAATATCTTTCATCCGTGTTCTCCAACTGACAAAATTTTGTGACATTTGCTTTATTATTCTTTCTCTCTCTCAGTGTATAATTAGATAATAGTTATGCATCAATATTAATCTCATGATTTTGATAATTACACTGCAGTCATGTGAGAGGATGTCTTTTAGGAAAGGATAAATATTTCATTGCATTTTTCTAAATCTCTTTTCTTTTAGGAAAGAATGAATTCTTCATTGTATTTCCTAAACCAAGGGCATTCTCTCTCATAACCACAGTCCAATTGTCAAAATCAGGAAATTAACATTGATATAGTACTTTAATTTATAAACTTTATTCAAAGCTTACCATTTGTCTCAATAATGTTTCTCTTTTTTTTCTTTTATAAAAGATGGAGTGGAAGGGACAAAAAAAGAAAAAGAGAATAAAAACTAACAGATTGTTTTGTTTTCTTCTGGTTCAGTACTTAGTACAGAAAGATGTATTACATTTAGTTGTCAAGCCTTATAAGACTCTTTTAATCCAGAACTGAAACCTTATCTTTCATAAAGGTATTTTTTAGATGCATATTCTGTTATGGATACTGAAGTGAAATACTTTCATGTATTGATGAAAATTTATTAGAACTCTTTTAAGATTTGATGAGCTTTAGACAGCATATCTTACAGCATGAATATTTTCTGTACACACTTAGGAATTGAATGTATTTGTAGTGTAACACATTTTCAGTTTGGCTTAGTGATCCTTTGAAAAGTAAATGTTGATCTCTGCCAATCTTCTTTGAAACTCTTCTTCTATTTGTTTTACATAGTTTAGAATCAGCAATATTTTAAGCAAACATTCAATAAACTCCTAAAATAGACTCCATGTTAGGCTACAATTGTGAACAATAGAGAAAATATGTATCATGATTCTAGACCCCAAGAATGATGCAAATGACTTGGGCAAGTCAAAACTTATGTAAGTACAGTGAGTAGGCAATACCCTAAGATGGTTCATAACCCAAATTAAATGATGTCACACTGACCATGAATTCCCTTTGGAAATGGAAGATGATCAGATAGGATTGGGGTAGTCATGAAGGTAATCATGGAGGAAATTGGATCTACTTATCTTCCTGAAGAAATCAGAGGTCAAGAAGCACAGAGAAGCAGAACTTTCAGGTGTTAGAGATCCAACAAGTAGTAAGAGAACTCGCACAGTAAAATTGGAGCAGCCATTGTTCTCAGGTCCAAGTGGGTATCTGGCACCAAGAAAGCTTTTTATTCTAATATTAAGAATGCTGTCACAGGGCTTGGGTTTTAGAGCAGGGTATTCATAGGGACTTGCCTGAATATGTTAGACTGCTTCTTGGGACCTGCCAAAGGCCTTCTGATCACAACTGGGCTCTGAACTCAAAACCAGGCAGGTGACAGTTTTGGCCCAATGCCAAGTCACCTGGATTGAGTCAAAGATACTTGAAGTTCTCTAATGTCCAAGGAGAGACAGAGATTTACGGTTTAGGTTTTTATTCCCAATAGTCCTGTGAAAGTACATTTTTATGACTTTCTTATCATGTTACTCCCACTGTGAGTTGAGGGAAGACACCATGTGTTATTGTGCTTAGTATTCCCAGGGCCTACTAGCTATTTAATAAATTTATGGGGTTTTCTGTGTGTGTTTGTTTTGGTTTTTTGTTTTGTTTTATTTGTTTTTTTGTGTGTGTGTGTGTTTGTTTTGTTTTGTTTTTTGCTGATGCCAGTACAATCTTCTTTGATAAGCAACCTAGAACTTCCAAGTACAATCTTCCGTGATCAACAACCTAGAACTTCCTAATACAGCATCCGGCATAAGTCACACCCTTTTTTATGAGTTGGTCAGCTATACCAAGTCTTTTATTACAAAATCATAAGCATGTAATTCTGTAACATAACAATATTTTAACTGCTTAAAAAAGAGCAATACTCTGCTGGACCCTGTATATTTAGTAGGGAGTTACTCTGGAATGAGCACATGCTGGTGGGAAGGTTTGTCTGTGTCAGTAGTCCTAATTACCCACCTTGGGGTTGCTTCCTCCTCTTGGTGTTTTCTCATTTGCATTACTGCTGCTATCATCACAACCTGGGCTAAGCATGATAAGAAGCACATTCTTTGTTTCACTTTATCATAGTTACCAGAATCCAAAGTTTTCCAGAAGGCCAGTACTAAACATTAAAAAAGAACAAAAAGATATATTTTCAGAATGCACAGGTGTCATAAACACCTGTTGTAGGTTGAGTATCCTGCATACAGGTCTACTATGTCCTCACTTAGGTATCTGAACAATTTCTGGGACTTTTTACCTTTTTCCTTTTGCTGTTCTTCCTCATTCTGTGTGGTTTGGACCACCATATTTCTGGCTATAATGGAGTTTTTTTTCTGAATAAATCCAGTACCATGCTTCAATCACCTTTCCAGTTATAGGTCTGAGTTATTGATAGACAGTGATAATTAAGCCAGGAACAATCCTGCCCTCCAAGTAGCTGTCACTCTACCCAGCGTGTTATGTGTGAAACCTGCCGAGCCCACACTCACACATGTGAGAATTAGCACTAGCTTTGAGTCATTTCCATGTGATTCTCAATGATATTACCTTTTGGTCATTGCCTCACTGTAGAACTATTCTTACAATTCTATTCCAAAATGACTACCATTCATTGAGAGCTTCCTATATGCCCAGGTCTGGACTCTTCACAGTTATTGTTTATTATTTATTTAATCTACACCACCCCTCTATGAGATAATTATCATTATCTGTATTTTTAAAGATAAATCTGTGACTTAGAGAGGTTACATAGCTAGGGAACAGCAGAGCTGAGATTCAAGTGTAAGCAGGCTGATTTCAAAGCCTGCCCCATACTGTATGAGCATCTTCACTTACTCCAAGATTTAAGACACTTAACACAGTTAACAATGATTAGTTACATTTTTCATATCTATATTAGCTCTAAGCCTTTCTTTCTCCTTGCAAATGCATTTGAGTTGACTAAAAACAAGACATAAAATCCAAGAATCCTTTAAGTTTACCTACTGATGTTCTAATACCCTCATATTATTGACAAAGATACTGAAACAAAAATCAGTTCAGTGACCTACCCAAGGTCACAGAATTAAATAATATCTGTATGGCAATGAACACTCAGGGCTATTGGTTTCTGGCTTAATATTCTTTTTACTGTATTACATTGCCTATCTAGGTTTGTATTTTTTAAAAAAAAAAATCAATGTAATTCTAACTAAAAGAATTTGTTGATGATTGGGTATGTTGAGTTAATGGCTTTTGTAAGCCAATAGTAATAATCAGAACATTTCATGCAGTTTAAATTGATGTAATTGTATATCATTTTCTCTCAATTACAGGAATTAGGCAAGAAAAAGATGTATGATAAAGTTTAATATGACAATAACACACGATGTATTGACAGAAGCTTCATTTAAGTTCTCATCTGAAAAGCCAATTTGCTATTTTTCTTGTTTGTTTTATCTTCAGGAGTTTCAAGGACTTAATTCCTTTAAAATGTATTCGCAAGGTTGAAAAAAGAGATTGTGGTTTATGTCCTAAATGCTGGAATTTAACAACCAAAACAAAACCCCGCATTTTACTAGGACATTAGAAGTGAGAAGTTACTAAATATCACAGCTTGTCAAAGAGGGACTCTACTTCTTGGAAAACAGTGAGTTCATTTTTCCTGAAGAAAAGATCTACCAGGGAGAGAATATCCCAGTATTGATTAGAGGAAGAGATGAGGTGACATCCGAAGTTCTTTGCATTCTCAAATCCCTTGATTCTGGGTAGACTGTTTCCTCGTCTAAGGTTATCTATGTGTTTGGACAGTCATGAAGTGCTCCGAGTAATGATTAAAGCAACTCAAAGAAGCTTTCTAAGGACATCTTAGTTTTAGCCAGCTTATTCTCTTGAGCACTATCCATCCATTAGGAGCTATGCTTTCGCAAGGTATTTAGTGACATGAAAAGTGGAGGAAAGAAAGGAGCCGGTCTAAATAACTGGGAATTAGTGTTTTGACTGGGAACTGAAAGACTAAAGACAAAGGGAACTAGACATAAACAATTGTATTCTAGTTGGTAAAGTGATTTCTCATGAGATACGGGTTAACGGTTCAGAGCCTGCTTTACATCAATACTGGGATTAATCAACAAATAAATGGATGACAGGTAGTGAAAGCCAGATTTTTCACTGTAAAAGTGGGAAATTACAGAAAAAAGGAAGAGTGGGAGGTAGGCTACAGTGAACAATGTGGTACTAGATTAGTGTCAGAGATAGGCTGACCAGACATGGTATTTGAAATGGGACAGAAAACAACGGTACTTATGCTCAGCCTCCTGACACCTAAAATTTAGCCCAGTGAGACTAGGCTGACCATGCAAACTATTTGAAACAGGACAGTCCCATTGTTTTCTGTCCCATTTAAAAATGGTACATCTGGTCAGCTTGGTCAGAGACATTATTATAAAGTCATTTTTAGCTTAATACAGAGACAGATAGTTACAGAAATAATTTGAGATATGTTTGCATATATGGGTTAGAATACATTTATATATTTCCTAGTACTGTGTGCTGAGAGGGCTTAGAATGGCACTCCAGTAGCAATGAGTACACCCAGTATCTAGATATTGGTTTCTAATGCCATTCTCCAATAAATGAAACGAGGGCACCTGGTAGAAATGACTGATTGTATGTAAGTCTGGGGCAGAGAATATATAACATCTTGTCATGCCACAAAGTAAGGAAGTGTTCAAAACCAAAGTGATAGAGTTATGCCAAAGAGTCAACTTGAAAGAGCTCCCGGTGGCCAAAGTTAGAACAATTCAAGCAACAAAATAAATGATATAATATTAGATTATAATCCAAAGTACCAAAGAAATATCCATGAGCCCATACTAATGTAAATAAATTATTGAATACATAAATGGGGAAGGAGAGAGAAATCTCTCATATAGAAGAATTCTAAATAATTTATGTAGATAATCCTTCTTTCAAGATAGTTATATCTTTACTTCCCTTGAGTATGGGCTGAACTTTTGTGACTTGCTTCCAGAGACTAGAGTATGAAAAGGGGGAAACAAATAATTCTACAGTGGAAAAATCTGGCAACTGTCACCCTGGCCATGTGTTCAACCTTAACATCATCAGTGATAAGTCATGTTGATAACATGGATTAAGACCCCATAGGTCTTTAAAATGCTGTCCTATTATAAACTTTTCATATGTACTTGAACTCAGTTTTTGAAATACTGTATCCTCATTGGGTCATCAGAGGAGAGAGCCATCTGCCTCCTCCCACTTTTAAACAATTTGAGAGGCCTTTCCCCAAATTATTAAGTAAACTTCGGTTGTTTATAGAAGGATATTAAGTTGTTGCCGACTCCTAGATAGACCTCAAGTCTGCAAAAGCTACATCCTCCATATGACCAGTGTTCTAACCTGATTATCAGTCTCAACTCAGTATAGTGATATCTTAAATATGTTGCAGATGTGCAAAGAAGTTAGAATATATCTAACTTCATGAATGTACTTCTAGCTGCTAGGATTTGGAGGTGTGGGAGATCATCACAGAATTTTAAATTACTAGTTAACGATACCTCTGAGACTTTGAGTCTAACTGGGCACTTTAGGAGAACTCCATCTTATTTGGTTAAGTCTGCCTATTTAAGGTAGTTTGGTTTTTCAGATCTCCCCCACTCATTGTCTTGACATTCTTGTTTTACTTTAAGATGATGGAGGAGCAGTAATTCTCTGCATCTTTGCTATGGAGTTGTTGGTTTAGCCTTATCTGTGGACAATGATGGTTATGAATTCCATTTGCCTTTCACTACTCCCCACCCACCCCCATCCAGGTCTCAAAGGTCCCTTTGTCTTGATCTCATGCTTCTGATGTTTGCTCCGGAGGTATCTTGAGCTGGTTTGATCTTTTGTACCTAGTTACATCTCTCTACAAATGCCCTAAAGCTGTGGCATTCTTTTATAAGAAAGACCTGCCACCTTGTTTGGGCTACTGCCAGAGAAGCCCTGATGTGCTTATTTAGCTGGTCATTTCTCCATGTCACCACTTCCCCTGAAAGTGGACGCTGGTGGTATAAGGAAATAAGATGCTTGCTGTCTGGTCTCTTCATCATTCTTCTATTCCTCTTTTACTTCCAATACTCTATGGCTGGAAGGGCAGATTTACCTACCCTATTTCTATGGGCAGGAATTTTTCTTATATTGTGTTCATGCCGTGTTATCTTCACTTCTGTGTTCAAGTCAGCCAGGCCTCTTGATAGAGGAGCCCTGAGATATTAGAAACTAGGAATTACCAAGGCTTGAAATACATTGGCTTAACATATTCAAAATATAATCGTCATTACATCTCTGCATTGGTCTTAACATGCAAGTAGTGCTATCGTGCCCCATTCTAGACTTTCTAGGAATATAAATCTTTTTGCGTAATACACAAATCACATATTATGATAGTTGTGGGCCAGGAAGATGTTGAAACTATGAAGGGTGCACCTCAGTAAAGAATCACAAACCAAGAATTTGAAAAATCTTCCATAACTTTCTTTTAGTCCTCAGTTTATTGGCCACTCCATATGAAATTTTTATACTAAGTTCCCTTTATCCTAGCATTATAATTAAAGTGTTTCTACACAGGACTTGGGCCTTTCTATGGCATCAAAGTTCACTCAACCTTCACCATAGACCTTCTCTCTTTATGCTGGCTTCTACCTAGACCATTATTTGGAACTAGATCCTTCAGCTTATATGCATGTTTGATGAAGTCTGTTTCTTACTGCCAAAATTAAAACTTATTTTTTATACATGTTTTGAAAACAAAGGCTATTTAAAATATCCTACTTCTACCCAAATTGGCACTTCCATTGTGCTATGAAGATTCTACCCACTTTTTAATCCAAAGCACTCTTTTCTTCATAAACCATGAATTTTCTACAAGTTGTCAGGTCCTGCCTCCTACCATCGATATTGGAGTTTCACCTTAATTAAGTAGCTCAACAAACTGTAACTTGTGCAGGCTGACTTAGGAGATCCCATAGCAAACCAAAGTGAAAACATAAATTCAGTCTAATAACAAACCAAAATACCCAAAATGCCAAGAGAAGCTTCTGCAAAATATTATCTGCCTCATCCTGCCAATTATCTGGGCCCTTGCAGAAGGTGAGGACTTCCAGGGATGTAATCCATCACTAGGGCTGTCAATCCACAGCTCCCCACGTCTAATTAACTTTATATTATTTACGAAGTTTAGTGTTCTCTCATCTTTTTTGCTAAATGTTCTACCCCCTTCCCCACTGCTGTAACCCTTATATTATTACAGAAAAAGAGGGTTCTTGGTTTCATGTAGGAATGAATTAAAACATGAGCCTGTATATAGAGTTTAAACTAAAGTTTATTTAACAGAGAGTAAGTAAGAAAACATAGGCTACCCCACAGATAGAGTGGCAGCCTCTAATCACTAGTGGAAGAGAGACTCCCTCTATCCCCCAGGTTGGGGTTTATATGTTTTCTGTTTCCATGGAAAACTCATTGTTATGGGGGGAGAGGAGGATAAAAGAACAATGATAACTTTATTTTTAACTTCAGTAAGATGGAAGAAGAATAAGGGCAGGTGTGTTTTTAACTCTTGTAAAACACAAACTGTTTTTTTTTCCCCTTGGGCTTAATGACAGGGATGGTCTTAATTGAAATCTCTAGTCTTCCAGAAAGATTGCTCTGTGTCATTGATTAACATCTGCCTAAGTTGTGTCTTGAAGCACATAGGCAGCAGGCTGGGAATTCAACCTTTTAGTTTCTTTTTCATGCCCCTTTCCTATATTACTTAGGGCTTCCCTTCTTATTCAAGGAAAAGACCTTTAACTTCATTTCTATTCCATGTGTACCTGCACCTGCCCTGAGTCTCTTATACACACACACACACGTACAATACCCATACATGTGCACACAGACTTATGTGCCACAGACACCCTGTGCACCCACGGATGCTCATAAACCCCCCACACATACACTGACACATATGCACACACTAAATTATATTGAATTGATGGTAATCCTTGATTCAGGACACTTTCATTAACGACCCTTCCAAGACCATTCTTTATCTATACCTCTGTGTCGATCTTAGACTTACAGATTTTAGACTCTTTTGTTCTGTCTACCTCAAATCCCCATTTTCATTAGTAACCCTTCTCTATCCCTTCATTTGAGACAAGTACAGCACAAAGGGAAGCAAGTAATGAACAATGCTTTAAAAAATGTATATGTATGTATGTGTGTGTGTGTGTGTGTGTGTGTGTGTGTGTATGTGTGTGTGTATGTGTGTGTATGAAAGTCTTAATCTAAAAGGAAATTACCTTTGGCAAAATTTCAAGTATTACCCAGAAATATATTCACAGATATATGGACAGACAATTTTTGACAAAAAAGCAAAAGCTATACAATGAGGAAAAGAAAGTTTCTTCAGTAAATGGTGCTGGGAAAATTGGAAAAACCTCATGCAAAAGAATGAATCTGAACTGCAGACTGTTACCATATACCAAAATTAATTCAAAATAGATTAAAGACCTCCACATAAAACCCGAAACAATAAGCTGTATACAAGAAAACATCGGTACTAAACTTATAGACCCTGGGTTCAGGGAGGATTTTATGAACCTGACCTCAAAGGCAAGGGAAGAAAAGGCAAAAATAAATGAATGGGACTGTATCAAACTAAAAAGCTTCTGCAGTGAAAGAAACCATCAACAAGGCAAAGAGCTAACAACTGAATGGGAGAAAATATTTGCAAACAATGCCTCTGGTAAGGGGCTGATAGCTAAAATGTATAAAGAACTCATAGAAATGAACAACAACAACAACAAAACAAACAATCCAATTTAAAAATGGGCAGAGGACCTGAACAGACACTTCTTTCAAGAAAACATAAATACTTAATAGACACATGAAAAAATGCTCATCCTCATTAGCTATCAGGGAAATGCAAATCAAAACCACAATGAGACACCACCTCACACCTGTGAGAATGGCTGTTATCAACAAGACAAGGAATAACAAGTGCTGGAGAGGATGTGGAGGGAAAGGAACCCTCATGCACCACTGGTGAGAATGTAAATTGGTACAACCACTATGGAAGACAGTATTGAGGTTCCTCAAAAAATTAAGAATAGAGTTGCCATATGACCCAGCAACCTCCCTACCCCCCAAATTTGAAAACTTTCGTCTGCAAAGACGTATGTACTCCAGTGTTCATTTTAGCACTGTTCATGGTGGCCAAGCCACGGAAACAACCAAAGTGCCCTGTGACAGATGACTGGATAAAGAAGCTGTGGTACATACACACAGTGGAATATTACTCAGCCGTAAGAAAATATGAACTACTGCCATTTGCAACAACATGGGTGGATCTTGAGATCACCATGCTAAGCGAAATAAGCCAGACAGAAAAAAACAAGAACCGTATGACTTTGCTCATATGTGAACTATAAAACTGAAAGAAACAAAAACTCATGGATATAGAGAATGTCACCCCAATTAATTTAACAATAAAAAAAGAAAAAGAATCTGAAAAACTTCCAGGTATTCAGAAAGCATGTGAAGTAGAATTTGGAAGTAACTGGGAGCTTCATTTTCGCTTCTGAAATCCTGCCATGACAGTGTGGTCCCCCATTCCCTTTGTCCGTGAATCTAGTCTGGCTTCTGAATACTCTTTTATCAACCATATCATGCTAGAGGCAATACAATTCACTATGATAAATCAATGGGAACAGCTGACATTATTGGGCAAATGAAGAACAAAAGAGCACCATGGCTTTGTTCTCCCCCAGTCCACCTCATTTCAATGTTTCCCCAGCCTGCTCTCATCATATCTCCTCAGGGCAGTCTTCTGGAAGCTTGAGGCAAGGCAGCCACCCTAACCCCAGCCTTCCACCCTGTCCTTCACCTGTGAGGGGTGGGAACGCTGAGCTCAGTGCCCCAGATAGGCACAATTGGTTCATAGCCACTGGTTTGGTAAGGTAGAATCACTACAGGCCGCATTTTCTTCATACATTATTTTCAGGTATTTTTGTGTGGAGTGGTAAATTTGGGGTGGAAAAGAGAACAAAGACTAGATGTCGGAAAATGTACTTTGTGCTTTATCCAATTGAGATAGAACACATCACTTTTAAGGTTTCCTTTTCCCTCCTAAAATACAGCTATCTAGGATTCTCTTATACCAAGAAGTAAATTAGTACTTAATGAAATGAAATGTATCAGAGAGGAAGCGACAGGGCAAAAAAATGCCATGAAACTACCTTAAAATGTATTTGTTGTATATTTGAATTACCCCAGTTGTTTTGCAAGAATAGTGCAATGATAGAGTTGCTGGAATTAAAAGAATAGAATGTTGCCATGGTTGAAACTATCAAAGGTAATTTAGCATTTTTTCCCCTGTGCATAAATGAGCTGACATTTTTTCCTTTTAGCATAAGATGCTTTTATATATTTCTATCTCTATGTCTATCTTTTATCTAAATTTTATAATCATCAACTGAAGTCCAATTTCACACCTATCTTAAAGATCTTCATTATATTTTTCAATTAAAGCAATTTTAGTATATAAATATCTTTATCAGTGACTTTACTACAGTATGATTTTTCTATCCATTATGTCTTAGCACCAACTGCAGGCCTCTGAGGTTAATGAATTGGACACTGAGCATCATTGCTTTGTGTAAATCCATTCTAGCTGTAGAAGAATCCAGTTAAGCTACCCCTGATTTTCTGCACTGTAAGGATATTCCTTAACGAAGTTGTGCCCATAAAGGGTTAGTTACTGGACTGGGGGAAGAAGAAAGGGTACTAACATCTCTGAAACTCTCTGCTAAAATTCATGTTTTAAATATGAGAGGGGACCCAAAAAACCCTGAATTATCTTCTGGAGAATGGGACCTTTGTAGTACAAGCTTCCTCAGCTAGGTGAGTGTTCTAGGAACCCATCTGCGTCAGTGTACTAGCACTGATGTTTGGCTTCGGTGAATATTTTTTTTGGAGACTCTTTCAACTTACCCATTTCATGATGAGTGATTTACATGAACGATGTATGGCATAATAATGCACCTGCCCACACCACAGCATGACCTCCATGCCCCACCCTTCCTATTCACCTGATCGCACTCTGAGCAACTTTTTAATTTTGGTTTCCCTGGATGAAAAGTGTCTTCAAAGAAAAATGTTTTGCTAATGTGGCAGAGGTGAAACAAAAACAGCAGAAGCAGCAAAAGCATCAAAACCAATGTGTTAAAAACTGTTTTGAGCAGTGGGAAAAGCATCTCTATAGGTATATTGCATCAAACAGAGAGTACTTTGAAGGTGACTGAAGTTTAAACATGTAAAAATAAATGCACAATTTTTAAATAAATAAATGTCTATTATTTTTGGTCCCCTTCCCATTATATATATTGAACCTGCTGTCTGTCTACATATATCTGTATATAGCTCTACATAGATATATAGATCAATATATATGTATAATATGTAGTATATTACATGTATAATATATAATATATATCATATACATGTTGTTAGAGGCTGGATATGTCCTCCTTAAATTCATATATTGAAGTCTTAACCCCAGTACCTCAAAAATGTGACTATCTTTGGAGACAGGGTCATTAAAGAGGCAGTTAAGTTAAAATGAGGTTATTAGAGTGGGCTATAATGCAGTATGATTGATGTCCTTATTAGAATAGGAAATTAAGACACACACACACACACACACACACACAGGGGAAACACCATATGAAGACACAGGGAGAAGAGAAAGGAGAGAGGCCTCAGAAGAAATCAGCTCTGCCAACAATACCCTGATCTCGAACTTCTGGCCTCCAGAATTGAGAGAAAATAAATTTCTGTTTTAAGCCACCCAGTCTGTGGTATTTTGTCACGGTAGCTCTAGCAAACTAAACACATGTATAACATAAATACAATAAAAATCAGCCCAATTAATTCTAATCCCCCCAAATTAATGTTTTAAAAAATAATAAAGAGTTATAGAATACAAAAACAACCTAATATTATGAATTTTTGCAACAGCAATTTCTAGGGCCAGGATGCTTTTGGCTCATTTCATGTTATGCCCAATCTCCTCCATATTCAATGTTTGTATTACAGAGTCACAGTGGTAGTTCATTTGCAGAAACATGACCCTGGGCACTTCATTATTTGAAGTCATGAAAGAAAAGATTCAATCATGTTTAGTCTATTACGCTTACGAAAGCAAGAAATGGATTATTAGATTTTAGAAATAGTTGCAAGTTAAAACAAAATGGGTTTTCAAGTTAGCTACAAATTCAGTTTATTCAAACAGCTCTTTCTGCCTAATCATGTGTTAAGATGGAAAGACTTCACGGAAAGCAAACCTCATGCTTACTTCTACATTTGAACAATAATACTGTTTTACATAGTTTGAATTTCCAGTGAGCTTAACAATCTATAAAAGATTTTTTCAAGCCTTGTCTTCTGACAGGAGCTTCAGCATCGTTTGACCTCATACCATTCAACCTTCTCTCTGTTATAGCTTTCACTGCACCATTCAGGGTTGTTTTTTGTTTGTTTGTTTGTTTGTTTTTTGGTATGTGGGTAACTCCCTGGTTGGGAATCGAATCCAGGCCGCAGCATTGACCGTGCCACCGCTGAAGCCGTAAGCCACTACACCACCAGGGAACTCTAACCATTAAGGGGTTTGTTTACTTATATGTTGATCTTCTCAAAGGCAGAGACTAAGCCTGGTTAGTTATCTGCTCCCAGGCCCAGTTGAGTTCCTGGCACACAGCTTGTGTCCAGGAAATGTTTGTGAAGCTTCTTCTGCCTTCCTAGAAATACTATTCTTACAGTTGAAGCACGTGAGATCCAGAAAGTTTAATCCACAAGTAAGCTTAGGGAGGGACACAAAATCAGGAAGTTAGGGTAGGGCAGGGAGTGATACGGGACAATTGACAGGCAATAAATAAGAGGTTGGATCATCTAAGTGCTGAGATTTTGTTCTAATGGAATTGGAAAGCCATGGATGGTTTTAAACAGATGCATGATGTGATTTCATTTACATTTTTAAAGATTGCTCTGGCTGCTGAGGGAAACAAGACCAATTTAAAAGACTTTTCAAGCACCCTTGAGAGAAATGTTACTGTTTTGGACTGTTGGAGAAACAGTTCAGATGAAAAAATGTAGATTGATCCTTGAAATATTTTGGAAGGAAACCTGACAGGATTTGCTGAGGTTTTGTACATGAGGGGGTTATTTATTCGCTTGACAAGTAGTTATTTATTACTTGTTACCTGTAAGTCCCTATTTTAGACACAGAACGTATATGAGCAAAACTAGGTAAGGTATCTGCTGTTAGGACCTGCAATTCTTATTCTAATAGCGTTAGACAGACAAAAAGAAACAAAAAGACTAGTAAATTAATTACTCACTGGGGGATTGGTTCCAGGACCCTTTGTGGGTATCAAAGTCCACAGATGTTCTCCCTTATATAAAATAGCATAGTATTTGCATATAAGCTACATACATCCTCCCCATACTTTAAATCATCTCTAGATTACTTATAATACCTAATGCAATGTAAATGCTATATAATTGGTTGTTATACTGTATTGTTTAGGGAATAATGACAAGAACGAAGGTCTGTACATGTTCAGTACAGATGCAACCATTGTAGGCCTAACTGCATAGTACACCTCAGCAAGAATGTAGCATTTTTTCGAATATTTCTATCACAGTTGGTTGAATCCATGATACAGAACCCACAGATATGGAGGGCTGACTGTAAAAGGTCATTAATGATTTGTGCCATAAAGAAGATAAAGCAGGGTGGTGGGCCAAAGTGGCCACTTTAACTTGTGTGCAATTCCCATGGATACTTAAATAGAGAACTGATTGACAAGAAGGAACCAGCCTCAAGAAGATCTATGAGAGCATCCCAAGCAGAGACATGGTTAGTGCAAACGCCCTGATGTGGGAACAAGCTTGGCAGGTTCCAAGAACAGAAAGAAATCCAGTGTGGCTTGCAAGAAGTGAAAAACTTGGAGGATCATTTGAGTTAAACAGGTCCAAGAGGCAGTAGAGGGACAAGATGTGGTATATAGAGCCTGGTGGGTTTCTCCAAGGAGTATAACAGGAAGCCACTGTGAAAATTTAGTCCATTTAAAAAAATAATCACTCTAGTTCCTGTGTGGGGAATGGATTGTAGGAAAGCAGTATGAAAAAACAGAGATCTGGGCAAGATATGATGTTGACATGGACCAAAACTGAAGTGGTGGATATGGACAGATGTACACAGATTCAGAATTGATCTTGGAAAGAAAATAGACAATGAAGAGTAACAGCTAGAGATGATTCAAAGGTGATGTGTAAGTTGTATGGCCTTGAGTACCAGGGCAGATGTGATTTCATTTAGAGATGGAAAATTAGCAGAGAAGTAGATTTGGAGATGATAATCATGATTTCTATTTGGACAGGTATCTAAGAAACACTCAAGTTATTATGCCAAATAGGCTGATATCAGAGAAAGAAAGGGAGAAAAGAGATGTGACTTCCAAATTTTCTGGTTGACCAATAAAATATTAAATGTTAAGTTCACATGCCTTTTCAGTATCATATTGGAGATACCAATAATGTATCCTAGTTTAGTTAAGACCCTTTTAGCTTAGACAAGTCAATACCAAATGATACCAAAACCCAAACTCTGTATTTTTGACTTAGTAGAGTCAAACCACCATGACGTCCCATGGGTGGAGACATGGTCACAGCTCCCATTACATAGTTGCCAGACAGGATCATGTGCTCATGAAGCCCAGGTGGATGTGCCATGCCAAGGAGAGGGCACAGCACAGTTCATGCATAGCGCACAGGGATTCTGGAACAAATTACTTCTATAATAGATTTCCTTCCCCCTTCCCACTTTTCTAGAAACAATTTCCTGAGTTCCTCTAATCTCTGGGAGCTTTTCCCTCATGTCTGTCTGCTTTGTAAAGCTGGTGGAGACAATGAATACGCTCCTAATTCCACCAGTTCCATGGTTAAGGTGTCCTTTGGGAGCTATAATTAGGTGTAACACTTAACAAGTGTTAGCGTTAACTACATTGGAAGAAAAGTTGTTGTAGAATACATGCATAGGCTTTGTTACTGTGTATTCTAATACTTTTAATATAGAGCTCTATTCAACACACAAATGAATGGAAATATTTACTTATAAAAATAACATAAACCAAACTAATTTTACATTTTAAAAATCTTTCTTTGTTCAATTTTGTGAGCTTACTTAACTGCAGTCATATTCTTAATGTATGTGCTAATGGTGTGCTTTCCTGTACATTATCTATCTAAAAGCACCCTATTATCCTCATTTTGGATGCAGATTCAGTGTCAAGCCTTTAGTAAGACCTGAGGAAGGTGTTTTTATACTACCTGCTCTGATCAGCACATCTAACTCTGCGAAATGAACTTGCTCTGCGTATATCACATAGTCAGTAAATGGAGGCGCTGACACCAAACCCTTGTTTCTGAATAGTGATCAATAAGCTTGGTTTAAATATTAATCATGCCACCTTTGCCTCACTATAGTATCTATTCTCCCACCCTCCTTTCCTTTCTCTCCCTCTCCCCTCTCCATTTGTGTCTCAGAATGGCGTTTCATCAATTTTGTTTCATTTTTTTTACCACCTCTATAACCAATAGTTCATTAATTTCTGAAAATTCTTCCTTTTCATAATTATGCAATCTGTCTTTCACCTGCTATTCTCTCTGCCATTTACTCCAGTTCAGATTATCACACTCTTTCTCCTGAAATACCAGCACCGCTCCCTATCTTCCTGCCTACATCCTTTCCCCACCCCCTTTAAACTCATTCTTCACTCAAATGCCAGCATAAAATGTCCTATTTGAAGTTTTTTCATGTTTTCCCCTTAAGATGACTGTTATGAATTTCCAAAATCTTTAATAGGATTTCAAAGTTGATATTATGAAACTTCTGCTTGGATCATTAGCTTCATCCCCTTGTCACTTCCTGCCTTCAACTCGGTTGACACTCTTTGCTCCAGCCGTAGCCAATGTCCTTGATTCCTGGATGGCGTGACATAATAACTTGCCTTTGTATCTTCACGTATTTTATCCCCTTTGCCTGGAGCACTAAAACTCCACTTTTTAATTGTGAAATAAAACACGCCAAGAGAAGAAGTCTTAAACACAAGGTGTTATGTAATGTAAAATTATAAAGTGAACACTTGTATAGCCTCCACTAAGTCAAGAAATAAAGTATCACCATCACCCAAAGACCCCCCAATACCTCTTTTACATTACACCCTCCTTGTCTCCTTCCCCCACGCCCACGTTAGCCACTATTCACGTTTTATGGTGACCCTTTCCTTACTTTTCTTTATATTTTCACTAATTGCACATAAATCCCTAAACAATATGGTTTAGTTCTTACTCTTTTAAAGTTTATATAATTATCGTCTATGTTTTTCTTCTTTCACTCGTAATTATGTTTCTAAGGTTTACATGTTTCAGTGAGTATCTCTACTTACATCAGCATATCAGCTCCCCAATAAAATTGAGGTTTTCACCGCAATGTCATTGAAACTGTGAATTAATTAATGAAAAAGTGACATTTTAACACTTCTGAATTTTCCAGTTCTTGAATATGGATCCATTTCCCTTTATTTAGAGCATTTTTAATGTCTCTCAATAAATTACATAATTTTCCCACAAGATGGGTTATTTGACATATTACTAGGGACTGCATATTTTTGGATACTATTGTAATTTAGGGTCATTTTTATATTTTCATTTTCTAACTTTTGCTAGTACATAGAATAAAACTAGATTTTATATATTGATCAGCATGCTTGCTAAATTCTCTTACTAACAATTTTAATGATTTATATACAGTTAATTTTTGGACTTTATTACTAATCATATCTCCCATGAATAATGACAGTTTTGCTTTTACTTTTTTCAATCCTGATGGCTTCTGTATCTTTTTCCTGCCTTGCTGTAATGGCTAAAACTACCCATACAATACTTAAGTAGAAGTGAGGAAACTTGAGTTGTTCCTGATTTTAATAATGTCTTTATTAAGTATGATATTTGCAGTGAGTTTATTTGTAGTTTGCCCTTATTAGCTTAATAAATTTTCTTTCAATTCTTAGTTTGCTTAGAATTGTATTAGGTATGGATATTGAATTTCATGAAATGATTTTCTACATCTCTGGAGATAGTCATATGATTATGTACATTTCAGATAATGTAGTAAATTACATTGATTGATTTTCTTATTTTCTTTTTCTTAAAACATTTTTTTTGAACTTCAGTTACACAGAATTAGATTAATCATAATTTTTGAATCAGGGCACTGTCTCATCTCTAGTCACTCATTTTCATATTACCTTAGTGAACTGTTTTTAATAATATATTAAATATGTATAGTGCTACATGCAAAGCAATAGCTATATCACTCACAATAATTGTTATTTATTCACATGACCTCTTTCCATCTCATTCCCTGCCTACCCAGGCAAAAATACTTTTGAAATCTTTTTCTCTATGATTCCTTTAAGTGTAGGTCTGTTAGTTATGAAATCCCTCAGTTATTATTAGAAAATTTCTTAATTTTACCTTAATCTGGAAGGACATTTTGCTGGTTATAGAATTATAAGTTGGAATTCTGTTTTTGCATTTAACATGCTGAATATATCATTTCAAATACATCATTTCCCTGCCTTCTGTTAAGAAGGTGGGTGCTACTCTAAGTAGTTCCTTTAATGATAATCTGTCTTTTCTCTGTAACTGCTTTTGAGATTTCCTGTTTGCTTTTGGTCTCTTTTCTTTTTAAACGATATACCTAGATGTGGATTTAAAAATATATATATATGTGTGTGTGTCCAACACAAGGTTGGACAACTAATTTCACAAACTCATCCTAGAAAAAGTGCAACATGTCTCATTGCTGAATATCACTATGGTCACGTTCTAAGTACTCCCCTTGGGAAGCTATGCACTGACACCAGTGCCTAGTCCACCCTTCAAAGCAATTTTGGAACTCCTTGTCTTGAATGGCCATGTGAACTGTCATCGTCCTCAAATCTAACAATTAAGTTTGTGAACTTGCCACCTTGCGCTTACATTGGCAGCCCTGTACAAACAACTCGGTACGGTGTCAAACCTTCCTCGTGTATCGTACATGAGATTTCTTACGATTATTGAATCAGTGGACTGATTTCATTCCTCAGTTTAGAACTTCCTTAATTTCTTTTTTTTCACATATTGCCACTGTACTATTCTCTTCCTCTTCTGAGTTGCCAATTAAATGAGCATTAAACCTTCTCACTGTGCCCTTTATTCTCGTGTCCTTGCCTCTGTTTTTTCCCCTCTCCATTTTGTCCCTCTGTGTTGTGTTCTCAATAGGTTTTTCTGGCCTGTTTCTAGTTAATTGGCTCTCCCTTTAATCTTCTGTTAATCCTATTCTTATTTCAGTCATAAATTTCTACTTATAGAATTCCTTTTTATTTTTTAATTTACCACATCATTTTTAAAATTTCTAATTTCTTCTTGCAATTTTAAAATTCAATGTTTTTTTGATTTAGATATTTTGGAAAATAGTAGACATAGTTGTTTAATGGTCTGTCTGATAATTCTAATATCTGAAAATTCTGAGTGAATGTTCTGACTCAGTATCTTGTTTCCTTGCATATCTGGGCATCATCGGCTCTGTATAGGCATTTTGTACTGGAAAATGCTTTATAGGAAAAACTCGAGGCTTACAGTGATTTCTTTCTTCAGAGTAGTTTTTTGTTTCTTCTACTAGGTACTTCAGATCTTTCTTGAGATATCATGAACTACTCAGAATGAAGTAATAAAGCTGGGATGAGAGTACAGGCAAGGGCTACTTTATTAACGGTTCACTGTGTCTTAAGGGGTTAGCTTTTCATGTTCTCACCCTAAAGCCAGGGGCGATTTATCAGAATCTCTGCCCCTGTAGGGGACTAGGCTTTCATTCTGAATCAGGAACTGCTTAAGTTTGTCAATTCAGAATTGATGAACAGACCTTTTCCAAGCGAAAGCAGCATTGATCGCAGGATACACCCATCTGTAAATATCTTTCTTCTATATTTCATCCCAGTAATTTATCACTACCATGTTAGCTTTTAGATACTTTTAAAGAATAGTGTTTTTTATATTTTACTCAGCCTATTTAGTTTTTAACCAAGGTTTGATCTGAATTTCCTAGTTCTCTCTTTCCCATCATTAAATTCTCAAATCACATCTGCCTAGAACACTCACTTTTTATCTGCTTAATTTTTCTTATTCTTTAGTGTTTGTTTTAACCATAATTTCTTAAGTAAATCTTTGCTAATCCTTCAAATATTAGATTAATAGGTATCTTTGCTTTCATAGAATATCTTCCTTCTCTGTTACAACACATTCTAGTTATTAATAATTATAATCTACACTGTTTATGTACCTGCATTAGTTGGCAAGCTCCTTTAAGACAGGGATTTTAGCTATTTTTTGGTCATTTAATCAATCGTCATTATTCAGTACATCTTATGGCATACAATAGTCATTAAATTTGTATCTATTGAATAAATAAATAATGTTCTATAACCTCAGGTCACAGAGGAAGCAGTACAAGTTGAAAATAAGTTAACATATTTTGAATATACCACATACATGAATACTTCTATATTTATTGAAACTGTACTAAACAAAACAGTAGTATCTGTAGATATTTACTGGGCACTGATGTGTGCTGAATGCGGTACTGTAAATAGGGCAGTGAAACTCATCTATAGACTCATGAGAAAAACCAGACATGAAAGTTATTCTTTCATGAGTTTGATCCCACTAGTGAACCATGCTTAAAGATTCAAATTGCTTTAAAAACAAATGTGAAGAAATAAGAAGAAATGTGTATGCTTGCAATGTAGCATTTGTAAGAAAAGTTGAAAGAACTTGAGCGTAGGTGGGAGGATGAAGCATTACATAATGAAGCAGTTCCACGTGGAGTCAATTTGGAAAGTTTTTAAGTACATAAAAAGAGGGACTTCTAAATTGATTTTTGCATCTCAAATACCAGTATAGTTGTACATAATAGTAACACTCTGTGAATGTTTATGGAAAGGAGATGAGAAAGAAACAGGACAGATACTAGATCTAGGCTTTATATATATATATATATATATATATCTCTCTCTAAAAACTCAACCCAATTCCAACTCTGTTCTCAATAGTAGCTAAAGACAAAGGTATGTTTCCCTAGTCGTCTATGGAGTCATAGTTCAATCCTGAATTCTAGTAACAAATTTAACTTGTTTTAACTCAATGAGAATATTTCATAAGACAGGTGCACTCTTCTGATCATTGTACACTATGTGTGATCTTATGTTCTAGATAATTATCTTTTGTCCTAGATACTATATTTCTTTTAATTCTGCCTGACGTTACTTTAGATTATTCTTATAGTTATGACACTTTGTGTGTTCAAATTGAGCTAAATGTGAAAAATATATTAATATAGGTCTCCCCATTTTCAGTCCTTGTGTAGGGTTTTTAACTTGCCTTTGTTAAATATGTTACCTTATTTATTTCTAGTTTTAGACTATAGTGTCCAGCTTCTCATGATCTTGAATCATGGTTTGTCATTCAAGGTGTTATAGTTTTTGACTTTTTATTAGTCATGAACATTAAAAGCATACTTTCTTAGTGTTTATTTAAATACTTGGTAAAAATGTTGAACAGAACAAGGGTAAACACAGACCTGTAACTTAACACTACCCCCAGGTTGGCTTTTGCTTTTTATTACTTTTGGGGATTGGTAATTAAACAAGCTGCAGCTCCACATGCTGCAGTAAGAATTGTCATATCTGAAAATTTTACACTGAAATTAAGATGCTTGTTGGTACAACACTGCTGTCCTTTATCAAGATTAAACCCTCATCAGAATAGGACTTGTTCATTTGTGTGACTCTTATCTTCTTGAACCTATGTTGACTCCTGGTGATTTCCACATTTATGCTAAATAGTCCCAATCTGTTCAATAACTCATTACAGAATATTTCCACTGGTTGGCATCATATTTACCAGTATATTGTTTTCATAGGTATAAAATGTGACTTTGAATTGGGACATGTGATGCTCTTCATGCTGTTAGCCTTTTTTCATCTATAAATCTATCAAAGCAGGCATCAGTACTTGAGAATTAGATGCAATTAGATGCTTAGTATCTTGAGATACAGACTTATACACATATGTGCACATACACATGCACACATGCATGTACTTGGAACTGAAGATTGATATAGAAGACATAGTTGCTACTCTACACTTAAGTTCTACAAGTGTCTGAGAAAGTACTTTATATCCCTTTGCCAAATTTTAGTCTTAAAGATCATTAGTGAGTTACAAAAGACATAAAAATTCTAATAATTTATCCTTTTCATATGATAAAATAACATTATTTCTATTATTTTATTTGTAATGACAGATATTGAAATTGGTTTGAAAAGGAAATGTATGCCCATGAAACAAAAGTAAAATTAAATGGAAATACTTTTGGGCAAAAATTTAGTTATATAGAATTATGTTTAACTGAGAATGACAGACACCTAAGAATAACAGTGGCTTAGAAAGACTCCAGGAATCAGCCAGTGTCATAGCAGCATGATTTGCTTGATGTCTAACCTCCTGATATTTTGTTGTGCTGCTGTCTTTGGCATTCTAACCTGTGGGCCAAGAGAGATACTGGAAATCCAGTTTGAATCTTTACGTTTCAGTCCATGGGAAGGAGGAAAGAAGTAGTTTCTCTCTCTTTTAAGGGCACGAACCAAAAGTTGCACATATGATTTATGTTTATATCCCAATGGCCTAAATCTTACATGACTGCTCTTGATTTGGCTACCAATTGCTTAGGGAATAATCAAGTGTTTTATCCCTATGAAAAAGAGAGGAGCACATTGCACCAACCCGTGGCCTTTGCCATCCTCTCCTACTCTTGTCTCTAAGTCACTCAAGTCTTCTCTCTAGGAACTTTCTGTTTTTTATCATTTCAGAAATGATGTCTATGTGTACATTTTTATACTGCATGCAAATGTTCTTAAGAGAGTATATTATAGACACTGTTCTGTACAACTCTTCATTTAGTAATATATTTTGGAGATCTTTTCACATTGCATCAATAAACTATAACTTACTTAATTGCTCTCCTATTGATACATAGTTGCATGTTTTTAAATGTTTACAGTGAATGTTTTACATACATTGTTTTACATTTGCATGTAGCTGAGTGTATATTCTTAGAAATGTAATTATTGGGCCAAAGGGACTGTAAATTTTTAAATTTGGATAGATAGTGACAAATTTCTTTTCTTAGAAGTTGTACCAAATTGCACTCTCACCAGATGCATGGGGTTATCCATATATTGTGTTTTATCAGACACTTTTTACCAACCCATTATATTATCAACGCATTATATAATTCTTGCATTTGATAGATAGAAAATGGTGATTCCTTGTAGTTTTAATTTGTATTTGTTTTATTTTGAATAAATTGATTATTTCATTTTTGTTTAGTAATGGTGGGTTTTTTTTTCTTTCTTTTTTTTTTTTTTTTTTTGCTATACAGAAATATTTGATTTTTATGTGGTTTAACTTCTCAATCTTTCTGTTTATGACTTTTAGGATTTGTGTGATAATTAGAAGCTCTTTCCTGCTCTGACATCATGAAAAAAGTGGGTGTTTTTTTGTTTGTTTTTTTTTTGTCTTCTGTTAGTTTCATGACCTCATTTCTTTGTGTTTAAG
Source organism: Lyroderma lyra (assembly GCA_004026885.1). Taxonomy (NCBI): domain Eukaryota; kingdom Metazoa; phylum Chordata; class Mammalia; order Chiroptera; family Megadermatidae; genus Lyroderma; species Lyroderma lyra. The sequence goes on from PVJL010000270.1 coordinate 75,269, forward strand.
ACATTGATCCACTTGAAATTTCTTTTGTTTTAGAGTATGAGTAAGAAATCTACCATTTTATTTTTGAAGCTGCCAATATAAAATTCCTACCATCATTTGTTCAATGAAACATCTTTCCCTGGCTCAGATGAGAAATACCATTGTCGTGACATACTCATCTCCAGACTTTTTAGTCTTCTGTGGTGATGCATGATTTTCTTCTCTCGGTACTAAACTGTTTTAATTAGTGGAACTTTATAATGTATTTCAGTATCTGGAGGACAGCTCACTATTCATCTTATTGCATTCCAGAATTTCCTTGGCTATTCTTATTTTATCTATTTGAATTTTAGAGTGAGCTTATGTTACCTTAAAAGTCCTGTTGACATTTTTCCTAGGAATCTATTTTCTTTTTACACGCCTAGGGGCTCTGTCCTTCCCTGCTTTTCTTGCTTCCTTCTCATATAACACAGAAATCCCTTTTTGGATATCTTTAACATTTTCTTTGCCTCTCATCTAATTATGTAATCCTCGTCAACTCCAGATAATTTTAGAAATTAAAAGTCCATAGTATTCTTGTGTTGATGTTTAATTTTGAATCCTTCTTGTATGTTTTTGTGCTTTACCTTTTCAGTGACAGCGTTATCAGATTTAGATCAGAGTAGAACTAATGTCTTCAGAGAACACACAGAATATACAGAAATGGGCTTCTAGGTTATTATCCTGTATGATTTGAGGCCAGGCTCAATTAATCAGAAAACTGTCCCTGAGAAACCCTGGAGGATAACAATAAGTATTTGTTATTGTAATCTAAGAGTTTACATATTACTCAGGTTTTAAAAACTAGATTACTTAGTATGAATGAAATAAAAAAAATTATTTTTTAAATTTAATGACTTAAGGAAAACAATTTTGGAGCAAACTAAAGGTACTACTGAGAATTATGGGTAGTATAATCAGAGGACATTAGAATGATTATTAGGAAAAAAGATAGTAGGATCAAGAAAACAAAACTCTTCATTTTCCAAAATTGGGTTACATTTTTAGATTGGAAATGACCATTTGAAAAAAATGCATTATATATAGAATGTACAGAGCCTTCATATAACTCCATATGTATAGAATTAAAGTAATTATTAATACATCATATTGTAGAAAGTACTTTTACTCACTGTCTATTAGGCTAAAGGTTTAAAAATTTTAATTTGACCACAGTCTCTTGGGTAACAAAGAGGTGAATAACTGTGAGAATTATAAGGTCAAATTTTCAAGCTGAGTTACAGTAAGTTGGAATTAATTAGTCATGTTTTATTTTATCAACCTGTGTACAAATGTAGAAACTTTACTTTGCTAGTGGGATAATGTACACTTCATCATTTTAAGTCTGTAAAAGATCTTAAGCTACATTTAACTTTCCCTCTTGAGTAGAACTAAATAATAAGATATTCTAGGTTTTAACTTTCTGTAATAAAATACAAGAAATTTATGTTGCTAATGATAAATACAGTTACTACATGAAAGAGAGCTAGAAGCATAAGATATTGATATATCCACTCTGCTTTTTTTTTTTCAAGAAGACAGTGTGCTTCTGCACTGAAAAATCTATTTAAGCTGCTTTTTCTCCAGCTTCTGTAACTTAGTTTGCTGCATATCATGTTCTAAAAATCCAATTCAGATAAGATGCTTAGTGTCATCACTTAGATGTGCCATTTTCTCCGGCTACAAAGAATTTAAGTGACAGCAATATATTTTGAGCAATTTCTGAAAACACATTTTTTCTTTTAATCTACACGCAAACTCAATTAGAGTTGAGGTCAGTAAGTGGGAAGGCATTTATAGAATCAATCATTTTGGGTTAAGGAGTAGACACCCTGCAAGCTTACTAATGGAATGGAAATAATACCTGAAACCTCTCCAAACAGTAACAGTCTCAATGGAGCAATTAAATATGTATGAAGAATGTTTGCTGAAGTTCAAACACATCAACCTGGGGTTTATATTTTTGGTTTAATTTATTCAGCACCTTTGAGTCAGCTGGTGCTTGATGGTCTGAAAACATACACTGCACCCTGCACAGAGCTTTGACTGACAGTCCCTCAGAAAAAGCGGTTATTTTTAATCATCTCAAGAAGTACAAGTAGAGCAGGGAGAATAGGAGTTTGGGATTAGCATTTAGGTACCCAACGCTGCCTCATTAATAAATTTGGCACTATTAAGATTATGTCAGATAGTCTTCAGCCCATTTAATTGAAAATATCAGCATTAGCAAAACTCCCATTTCTGCCTAGCGCAGGCATTTAGACCTTCAAATTATGATTCACTTAAGTTATTGCTGTAATCTGTATCTTCAGATCATTACTCTTCTCTCTGACAAAGAGAAGTCTGTATGGTAGTTACTAGCTGCATTTTATGCCATTAGAGAATAATGGAGCTATTATAATATTACTGAGTAAATCAACTATAAAACAGTTTTTGGGAAAAAAAGCAACGGAGTAAGAAGGCTACATTTTCTTCTATGCTCTAGTCTTTTTTGTTAATTACTAAGAATGTAGAGATATTTAATAAAGTTTTTTTCTTGTTTGTTTTTCTGGGGATTTGTATTCAGACACATGTGGGACTCTACTAATAATCTCTCATCGAACAAATTTGCTCAATTATTATTCTAGGTGGAAGTCTGCAGGAAATGGAATTATCAAATAACTAGAATCCATACAATTGGCAAAATATGCAAAAGGGTCAAAGTTTTGAGTGGGTTCTCCATAACCTCATTGCTCTGGTGGATGTCCCAACATTTTCCCCATGACATATAATCTCATCCTGGGAAGCAGTGGTATAATCAGGACCAGAGCTGGTACTCCTTCCTGAGTGAATGACAACTCTGACAGATGCAGTGCAAAGCCCAGGCATTCATCTTTTAAAGAGATTTACAACATTATTAAAGGAAAAGGCTGAAGCATCACCATAATTTAACTGGATATAAAATGAAAACAAGCCTTCTAAAATGGAAACCTGAAATCCCAGGGAGGCATTTAAAAGGTGGTTACTGACAGATCTGTCATGGTCAATTTATGAGCTGTAAAGCTCCGTGCTTTCAAAGCCTCTCTCAGGCCACCAGTATTTAAAGCTTATAAGACCGTGGATTGGATGCTTTTCTTATATTGAGAAAATCCTAAGGGTGGTTAAAGATGGTCGATTCAGCTCCCCAGAGACCTGGCATTTAATGGTCTGTGATAGCTACATGAGGCCACTGTATATTTTGACTATTGTCCTGGACCACTGAGGAAACGTTTTACAGCTCATTCATTTATATGGAAGGTAGATTTTAAAAACTATGTATTGAATTAACTTCATTTCTTGGCCACAGAATATTGGAAACACCAAATAATCTTATTAGCTGACACAAAAATCTACCAGTAGTCTTAATTGTTCTTTTAGTAAGTGACTCTATACCCTAGGTGGTTGAAGAAAATGATATTAAAGTCATTCACTTGTAGATAAGCCAAGCACAAATTTCCAAGGTCACAAACAAGTAAATACCAAAGTAAAACATCCAGCATCTGCCTCCTAAAATGCTGACTGGGTCAGATCACTCAGAAACCTTGACCCTACCCAGAAACGTCCCACCCCACCCTCACTGCCTTCTGCCTCCAGCCTCATTACTTACAGAAAAAGCAAAACAGCAAACAAAAAAAGCAGGCTTCTTAGCATAGTGTTCAAGGCTTACAGAATCTGCGCCCCTCCAACACCCATTTCCTGTTTCCATCTCTTGACACACCAGTTTACCCACGATCTGCTCACATGTCAACAGGCTCCCCATGTGCTTCTCTCAGTAACTTTGACCATGCTTCCCCTCGTGTAGAAGGCCTTCCTTCCTTTTCCACCTATTAAACTCTTTCCAAATATAAAAATTCAGCTTAAGTCCCATTTTTTTTTTGGATGAAGAGTAGGCATTAAGGAAATGTCAAGCCTACCTCATCCAGAAAAAAAAATCCATTGTTCTCCAGAAAAATGAGGACAATAAAGATTATGAAATAAGCCTTCATTGCTCTTGATAGTTACTTAGACAATAACAAGAAAGAAGAAGAAGAGGGAGAAGAAGAACACGAAGAAAAAAAGAAGTTCTTTTTATACTGAACCTCTAATTAAGAAGAAAATCACATTTGCCAATGATATATCTGATAAGGGGTTAATATCCAAAATTTATAAAGAACTCATGCAATTCAGAACCAAAGGAAAAAGAAAGATAAAGCAAGAAGACCAAATAATTAAATGAAAAAATGGGCTGGGGACCTGAATAGACATTTCTCCAAAGAGGACCTACACATAGCCAATAGATGTATGAAAAGATGCTGAATGTCATTAATCACCAGAGAAATGCAAATGAAAACTACAATGAGATATCGCCTTACACATGTCATAATGGCCATCATCAGTAAATCAACAAACAAATGTTGGTGAAAAAGTGGAGGAAAGGGAACCTTGTGCACTGTTGGTGGGACTGCAAATTGGTGCAGCTACTGTGGAAAATAGTATGGAGGTTCCTCAAAAAATTAAAACTGTAACTACCTTATGACTCAGAAATTCCACTTTTGGGTTTTTATCCAAAGGAATACAAAACACTAATTTGAAAAGATATATGCACCCCTGTGTTCATTGTGGCACTATTCACAATAGCTAAGATATGAAAGCATCCCAGTGCCCCTCAATAGATGACTAGACAAAGAAGATGTGGTACATATATATAGTGGAATATTACTTGCCCATAAAAAGAATGAAATCTTACCATTTATACCACATGGATGGACCTTGAGGGTATTTTGCTAAATGAAATAAGTCAGGCTGAGAAAGGCAAATACAGTAAGATCTCACTTATATGTGGAATCTAAAGAACAAAATAAATGAACAAACAAAACAGAAACAGACTCATACATAGAACAAATTGATGGTTGCCACAGGGGAGAGGGTTGGAAAACTGGGTGAAAAAGGTGAAGGAATTAAGTACAAACTGGTACAAAATAGTCACGTGGATATAAAGTATAGTATAGAGAATATAGTCAATTATATTGCAACAACTATGTATAGTGCCAGGTGGGTACTAGACTAATTGCAGGTCTTACTGTGTAAATGATATAAACATCTAACCACTATGCTGTACACCTGAAACTAATATAAAATAATATTGAATGGTAACTGTAACTGAAAACCAAACTTTTTTACAGAAAAGAAAATCATTAATGTTTGAAGCACAATGTCTATGAGCCAATGCAGTTTTGAACTATGAGCCCTTTCTACTTTTTATGAAATTACCTGTTGAACATAGATGGATCTTGAGATTATCATGCTAAGCTAAATAAGTCAGAAAAAGTCCAGAACCATATGAGTTCACTCATATGTGGGGTATAAAACTGAAAGCAACAAATGTACAAGGCAAAGAAACAAACAAAAACTCAGACTCAGACAACAGTTTAGTGCTTACCGAAGCATAAAGGGGGAGCGGGAAGGTAGAAGAGGGTAAAGGGGGTCAAATATGTGGTTGATGGAAGGAGATTTGACTTTGGGAGGTGAACACAAAATGGAATATACAGATGATGTGTTATAGAATTGTACACTTGAAACTTATATAGTTTTATTAACCAATGTCATCTCAATAAATTTAATAAGAGTAAAAATATTTTACGTATCAAAATACAGGAGAGGAATAAACAAGTGAAAACTTGAAAAAATTTTTAATTGAGGTATAATTGACACCTAATATTGTATAAGTTCGAGGTAGACAATGTGTTTGTTGGTTGATTCCTTTTTTAAATAGACAACCAATCATTAATGAATACTATGAGTGTGTGTGAGTTGGGGGGACAACATAATTGACCTGACTAAATAAAACATTCTGGTATTCACCTGAGCATTAGTGTTCTAAGTAGATAAAAAGTTAATCAATTAGAAAATGTTATGAAAATAGAATTAGGTTATAGAAAAATGCATAGAAATGACTACTAAACATGTAAAATGAACAACTTAATATCTGATCACAGAAACTCAAATGAAAACTGCAAGGTAACAGTTTCACCTATCAAATTGGCCTATATTTTAAAAAATGTTTCTATTGGGTAATATAAAAACAGACAACTTTCACACAGTGCTAGTGGAGAATGTAATCTGAATCAACCTTCCTAGAAATAAATTTTAAAATATGTAAAATATCCATAAAATAGTCATACCCTTTGATTCAGTAATTGCCTGCTATTTAGGAGCATATTTTAAGTATTAGATGTTAACTAGGATCTAGAAACAACTAAATGTCTAATAATGAGACCAAATAAGTTTAATAAATTTGTTAACTTTATGGAATATTACACAACTATTTAAGATAGTGTTTTTGAAGAATATTAAAGTTTTCTGGTAAAAATACCCACAATTCAACAAGTTAAGTAAAAAAGCAAGATATAAACTTGGACATGGTAGGGTCACAGTTCATAACACACAAAAACACATACACACACACAAGTGCACACATACACATGCATGCACACATAGCTATAGAGAATATACTGGAATTAAATACCATCAAAGAATAAAACACACTGACAGGAAAATCATCTATTGAATTACTATAGGAGTAATTTTATTTTCTATTTATACTTCTGTGTAATTTTCTATGAACATTTAAAAATACATAATTTTAATATAGAAAACAAGTTTTGAAAAACAATTCTCCTATATTTCAGCATGAGAAAACAATACTAGGCACTGACCATACTTACAGATTGTTGGTCAGTGAAGTGCGCTGGTTTACCTGACTTAGCCAATCCAGACAGTACCTTCAATACCCAAGGACATTTTATATTAAATTACTGACAGCAGTCTTTTATATCTTCATTTAAATCGCTGAAAGCACTAGTTAGAAACAATCATTTGTGTTCAGCAATTTTGGAAAAACTTTATTTTTAAATATATATGAGGACTGTCCAGAAAAAATCCAGCTATAAATGCCTCTGTTTTTTATATGACATAGCTGATCCTTTCCGGGCAGCCTCGTATATACATGTATATGTACACATATGTATGCACATATACACATGTATATATAGTTTGTATATAAATTTTATATACACATATATATGTATATATAACAAACTACATATAGATTTTTTGAATATTTTTGTCTGAATTTTAAAATTGCATTTCTATATTTTTTAAAATTTCAGTTACAGCTAGCCTACAGTATTTAATGCTCTGTTGGTCAGATATATGGAATCTCATTATTATACTTAAAATAGTTAATATTAAATGTGGACCCAAAATGTCATGTTTTAACCTTTTAAATATGAAAAAGGAAAGAAATATGCAATCACGTATTTCATTAAAGCTAAAGATGAAATTACTCTTATAAATAATACATGGGTATTTCATATGGATTTTGATGTAGATTTATACAGTGTGGAATTTTACTGCCTTATATTACGGTGCATTCTTAAATTTTATACCAAAAGTTATTGCCAGTAGTATTATAATGCATTAGAATTTAGTATGATGTCACAAACCCCCAATAATTTACAGATACAATTAAAACATATAAAGTAACATAGGCTTTTATTTTACTTGATTTCTGCTTCTGAAAATGGTATTATTGGGGATAATGAAAGAAATGTTCCTATTTAAAAAATCATTTAAAGCATTTTCATTAGCTTAAAAAATGCAGTTTTTCTACAGGCTGTTGATTTTACCAGTCTGTTTATGTAATGATGATTTTGTTTGAAGTCCCTTTCAAAAGGATTTATACCTTGCATATTGTTTAGATAAATAGCCTGGGTCTATGCTTAGTCTCTTTCCTTTTCTGGGTCTGTAAACTGGGTCCCTGCTGCCCTAGGTAAATGGCCATCCTAGTTAACCTTTCCCCACATAAAGGAAAAAAGAATATCTATTATATACTAAATGCTTATACTTCATTGAATCCTCAAATAGCCCATGCACTAGGCTATTTAAGAAACCACATCACTTGGGTAAAGAAGAGATGCAAGAAGATATTGCATATCAATGAGAATTTTTCCTTTCCCAGATCAGCTACTCCAACCTAGATACCACTCAACACCCAGGTCCTTGGTTCTACTTGATGAAATTAAACACTTCATACAGGTGAAACTTTTTGTTTTACATTTTCTTCCTGGAACAAAGAAATATACAATAAGAAGGAAATCCATGAGAAAATATGGTGTTTCTATTAAATAAAATATATACTGTGCACGTATGTTTTTGGGTTGAGCCAGAAATTTTCCCACCATAATATTTCTCAACTTGCTGTTCAGTCATAACTTTGTTAGTTTTCAGAGTCTTCCTCAGAATAATTTGTATCTGATATTTTAAAATAAGCAGATTCAGAAATCCTGGAGATTTTTTTATGTTTATTGCTTTCATGGAAAGATAAAACCTAATTTGAAATTATGAGTGTCATTCAAAGGGTCCAAAGTTTCAGTTACACAGAATGAATAAGTTCGGGGGGTGCTAATAATGCACAGTTGGTGATTATATTGTAGATCTTAGTTGTATTGTATTGTAGATTGGAAATTTGTGTGCATATTATATATCGAAACATCATGTTCAACACTAGATGTATATACAATTTTTGTCAATTATATATCTCAATAAAATTGGAAAAAATCAATTGCATTGTATATTAAAATAGCTTGAATATTACTATTTTTTTTTCATGATGGAGACTTACTTACTTCTTTTCCTATAAGCTTTCTTGTTTTGGTTTAGCTTCTAATTTAACTCAGTAGGTATCGGAGCTTTTGGTAGGTATTTATGGACAAAATGCATCTGTGGCATAATATTTGATAGTAGATAGTACACATCCTTCCAAAGCATGAATGAAATGCCCTGTTGATTCCATTAAGTTTTTAAAAATATGTATTTATATTTTTGATTGGACATTAGTTCTTAGTACCTTAGGCAATTGCTGTCTATATTATATGAACAGACATAGTTTCATGAAATAATGACAGTGCTTTATTTCCATAGTTTAAAAGACTTGTAGCTCATTTGACTGATGATATCAAGTTTCATTCACTTACGAAAAGTTTTTTTTCTCTCTTCCTGATGACATATGGTGTGCATTCTAGGGAAATACTTTCAACATTAAAGCATCACCAGGGAAAAAAGATTGGAGTGTTTTGACATTTCTTTTATTTAAATTCTTACAAGAGAAAAAAATCAACTGTGTTAGATGAAAGAATCTATATTTATTTAAACTCTTTTGAAGAAACATTAAAGATGAGTTGAACACATTTCTAATTATATTTTACCTTCGAAAGCTTTTCACAATTCAGTAGTCAATGTTTCTTTTAGGCATCTCACTGAAGAAAATAGATTTCCTTGAGAATCATATGTAAAGCTCAGAGTATTAGAAAATTGTGTAGCAGTGGCTGTGCCCCCAGGCTGCTGGAACATTGAGACAAATATTGATAAATTCAGCCCACTCATCCAAAAGTTTCATTAGTCTGCATTTTCCAATAGGAGAGCCACTAGCTACCTATGGCCACTGAGCATGTGAAATATGGCTAGTCTGAATGGAGGTGTCCACTCTGTGACTTTTTATATAAATTATATATATATGTGTGTGTGTGTGTGTGTGTGTATACATATATATGAATAGTACACAGTGGATATCAAGGACTTAGTAAGATAATGTAAAATATTCATAATTTATATTAATTATATGCTGTAATGATAATATTTTAAATATAGTGGGCTGAATATATTATTAAATTTAATAATATTAGAATTTTTCTTTTCCTCTTTTTAATGTGGCTGCTAGGAAATTGCATTTTACATATGTGGCTCACATTTGTGACTTGTATTATATTTCTGTTTCTGTGTACAAAACATTTGAGTAAAAATACACTTCACTTTTCATATTCATGTTCCCTTACCCCTATCGGATTTCCAAGTCATTGTTTCTTACTAAATTACATGTGATCTGGAGCTGCTCTCCTAATGGCTGACCCTATCTTACTGTGAGGTGGCAAGCCTTATCTTAAATGTTTTAGTTATGTAATTAATATAGCAACCTACAATATGAGTCTCTACAATGTGCTTGGTGAGTTACATAATTACTCTTCACAATACACCATGATATAGTTACTATAACCCCAGTTTTAAGATGAGGAAACTGAATCTCACACAGCTCAAAAACTTGTCTGATGTTACCAAGTGATTAAGTGGCTGAGTCAGGATTTCAAACAAAGTTTGTGACTCTTTATAATACATGCTCTTTTTTACTGTATATCTGCCCTTCTTATATCTCAAGGCAAATGTATTATGCTATTTACTTCTATCAGGGAATGGTGTCAAGGGATACTGATGTTTGAAAGTGACAATCACAATTAGGATGATTGTGGATAATAGTTATACAAGACTTTTCAACCTTAGGTGCTCTACAATCAGTGTGCAAATAAATATGTACCTCAGGAAATTACAAATCGTGACATTTACTGAAATGGACACTTTATCTAAATATTTCTATTCATACTTATCATTACAATGATTAAATAATAACATTACCATATTAAAAAATAACATTACCCTCTTAGAACTAAAATTAGTTCTTTGAGTTAGAGAAAAAAAGCATTTGAAACTATGAGGGCTGTCCAGAAAGTATCCAGCCATGTAATATGAAAACTAGAGGCATTTATGGCTGGATTCTTTCCAGACAGCCCTCATATATATCTACTAAAAACTCATTATTAAATTATTTATACTCTGGCCCATATTTAGTAATACTTATACTTGATGAGTTGAAGAATGAAACCCATTAGTTTATGAAATAATTTTTAGTTAGGAACCAGTAGTTAAAAATACTGTCTTCAAAATGATTAAAGAAGCACATAACATTTGAGAACAGTTAGAAGGTTGTGTAGAAGCCCAGCGCCACTTGGTTATGCTGGTTTGTTTCATTGGCCAGAATTGACTGTGGACATCTTCCTTTTTGCTCCCATGAAGTCCCAGGGTAAGGGACTGGTGGCACCCATAGTGTCCTCCCATTGCCCATAGCTCTTCTGCCCACAAACCCGACATAGTCATCAAAATTATCCCACAAATATCCGTAGATTAGGGAAAGGTCAGAAAGCCTGCTCTTAGGCACTTTGTAGTCACCACTGCATTTATAATACAATGCTAATTCCTCCAAGATTGTGCCTTACAGATCACTTAAGATTTTCTGACTTGTCTCCTGGCTAACAGGGGTCTAAACCTTTTCTCCTATCTTGCCCAGCCACCAAGTACACAAGTGTAGACTCCTTTAATGTTAGATAAGAAGCCATGTAATATCAAAAGAGATAATGCCTATAAGCTTTCTAGGTATTTTCCAATATTCTTTATTTTTAATCTTTTGGTCACATAATCTATTATTAACTCCTACAGTAAATAACAAAACACAAAAGTAGACAGTATTCACTATTCAGAGTGAAATCATTTTAAAACTGGCTATTTGATGATCGTTACATGTCATGACAACAACATGTAGTTTAGACTATGGAAGTTTAGAAGGAAAAAAGAAAAATATATTTTAATGGATAAAGATTAGTTTAGGTTTTTTTATACCGTCCCCCATTCCTCCTCACCCCATCCCCACTAGTTTTTACGGTGAGAAACCATATGTAAATCATGGATTCTGGCAGGAGAAGGAGAAACAGATGGGCATAAATCTTGAGGTTAAGCATCTTAATTAGACTCCACAAGTAAACAGAGGGAGAAAAACATTTCAGTTTGCAATTATGAGTGGCATATTAGACTTTATATAGCACATTTCTTCTCCTACTCGTATCTCTATTAATTGAATAAATTGAGAATATGTATATATATATATATATATATATATATAGAGAGAGAGAGAGAGAGAGAGAGAGAGAGAGAGATTACAAGATTATACTATATATTTGGGCCATCTTAAAATATTAAAAATATCAACTAAAATAAAAAATATGAATAAAACAATGATCATTTATTGAGCACCTCATGTTACAGAGCTATTTTCCCTGTCTCACAGATGAAGAAGCTAAGGCTCAAAGCAAGTAAATGACTTTGTAAATAGTAGACTGAGATTCAAATATCAGTCTGCCTAACTCAAAAGCTAATCTTCCATGCTATTTGGTCCAAAATATGAAAATATAATATGGAAAGTGCAAAAAAATCTGAAAATTTTGGTATTGGTAGCACCAAAATTCTGGACTTTTGGCATAATAGAAAATCTTTTCATATTGAGGACTTAGCCTTTTGGGTACTGCATTTGTATTAAAATATTTGATGCTGTAGATACTTATAAGTAGTATTGTTATGGGGAAAAGTCATATTAAAAAACATAAAGCTTAAGAAAGCAGTCCAGTTTAATAATAGGAACATTAATGACGGTACTGTGGTGTTCAATAAATCCTATCATTGATACCATGACATTTAACTAGTAAAGCAAACCGTTGTAATTTCCAGTTGAGTAGTAAATTGAGAAGTAAGTCTATGAAAAATCTTTACACGTGCCCAAATTTTGAATGGCGTTTGGAACAAAGCATTTGAGTAAAATTCAATTAAAACAAGTCAGGGTGCCACTCTGATTGAAGTTCTGGAGTAGCTTATTGTTACTATTTTTTTATTTGGCATCCTGTAAAATTCATCTGATTGTCATTCTCTATTGATTTGAGTAGGAATATCAAGATAATGACCTTCATTCAAAGTTGAAAATAACCTTGTTTAATGAAATGGAATGTAAACAGCCAATGTTTTTGCTATTAAAAGAAACTCCATGTGAGCTTTATGTAAATGAAAAGCCTGGAAGGCTTAATATAGGTGTGAACAAACTTCCCCAGAGCTTTTCCTGAATATTTTTATGCAAAAGATAACCTCTGTCTTAAAAGGAGAAAAAAGTGTTACGTCGACTATATTCAACAATTCTAAAATTTGAATATTACCACAAATTTTGCAGAACACACACACACACTTCGAATGTTTATGTATGTGTGTGTATTTCAATTTTTATAAATTTGCATTGATGATATACTCATACACTAATTATTTTATTATTTGTTTGTTTCAGAGAACTGTAATGTAGAGAAAAAGAGGAAACTTGCTTTTCATTTGGCAGGAAGTAGAAAACTTAAGCAGAATTATGATTTGTTCAGGGATCCTTTGCTCACTCCTTGATAAAATCAGAAGAACAGGGAAGTCTGTTCACTCCTGTTGCATCCTGTTTGAAAGAAAGGAAGACAGTATCTTGTTTGAGGTACAAAAATAATCATTAGATACAAACACCTTTGTACTAAGCCACCAGAGTATAAGTTTCACATGCCAACTTGTGTACAATATTGTATAAGTTTATAGCAGTTAAATAATATGATATACCACTATTTTCATGCCATGAGATTACTTTTTTAGTATTGCTATCTTACTAAATGAAGCAGCTACCTTTAGGAATGGAAGCTAATCAAGAAAGTGTATCTTGACCAGAATTTGTATTAATCTCTGCTCTATTTTTTATGCAATAATTCTTTATTGAAATTGTACTTCTTATAAAGCTATAACTTTTCTTTTGCTATGTCACAGAGAGATAGTGGCATTTATAACAACACTTAAATTTAATTTAAATAAGATGGTGTTTGAAATAGATAATGCTTTCATTTTGGAAAATTAATGATATGGTAGAATAAATTCGGAGTTGCTTTTACCAATAACATAAAGTTTTTAAAGAATCCTAATGTTTTTCTGTATGTTAATCTGATTCTTCATGCCTTTTGGAAAAACATGAAATCAGTTTTGCATTTATTATTTTAACAATTTATTGCATGATAATGGCACCTTCAAGGCAAGATAATGTCACAGATAAGAGGGCTGTTCCTGGAGATAATTAGCCATTTGACAAGAGTTGCCATCAGTGATGTTATTATACCTTGTTTGGAATTACAATCATTATGTCTCTCACGAGGAAAAATAATGGGAAAACACATTACTGTACATGAAAAATATAAATTGCAAATGCACATATTCCTTCAAAGCCTAAAATAAAATAGAGTAATTAAGTCATATACTTTTAGTTCATAATTTATTTTAGTGAAGGTACATTTATATCCTCGAGGATCACATTAACATTTTCAAAGTAATAGAATTGTTTAATGTTTTACAGTTCTACTCAATAATTAGAATCATTGTTTTAGGCTCTAAAATGTTACTCAATTTCATGGCTTTCTAAAGAATTAAAAGAGTTCTCAGTATACATACAAATAGGCTAACATTGTCTACATAGATAAGAGATGTAGTTTAATATGGTAAGCTCCCAGTTTAACAGGTGATTAGGAGATAACCTATTTTTTTCTGAATAGTTTGATTTTCATTTGTTTATTTATTCATTGTTTTCATCTCTATTGTCTAACTGAAAAATCTCTCACTAGCTGGAAATTCAGAATCTACTCTCAGTGTGCTCTATTACCACCATTTTTTTGTTTGTTTGTTTGTTTTGTTTTGTTGGTTCCCTGAGTGGGAATCACTGAGACCGCAGTGGTGAGAGCACTGAAACCTAGCCACTAGACCACCAGGGCACCCTATTACCACTTTTAAAAGTACTAATCAAGCTTACCCTATGGCATATGTTTTCCTTACCAAGCAAATGCTGTGCTGTGACCTTCAGAATGGCCCATCAGCAGTGCTATCCCCTCGATTTTGTTCTCTTAACTTTGGGGCTCTCAGAAAGCCATGATTGTGGTTCTTAGAGGAGGGAATGTTTGGTGGGAGGGGTGGAGTAGAATAGAAAAGGCTAGTTAGAGATTTCTTAGCTGGAAATGACGTTGATGTGGAAATGTAAGGGGATGCATTAGGAGAGTGGAGATGTCTCACTTAATTGCTGCAAGGGAAGTGAATGACAGCATGGCCAACCTTTGCTATTTAGATAATGTCTGTGTGTATGTAGGTGCATCAGATGAACCGAAGTACTAGAACCATGGAAATCTGACAAAACAGATGATGCCTTTCTAAATACTATAAAACCTACAAAAAGGAGAAAAATATAAAGATGTGGTTTGACTATAAAAAAAATAATACTTAATTTTATTATTTATGTGTATGTTCACTAAAAGAACCCAAAATACATAACAGTTAGCATCCTAAAACTAGTCACATTTTTAAGGATTCTATAAGCATTGCCACATTTAAGCCTCACAGCAATTCTGTGAGTTATAGGAGATACACAGATAATGCCAATTGTCCCCAAAGTGACAAGAGCTAGAATTAGAAACCAAGCAGTATGATTCCAGAATACAATGTGAGAATAGTAGATGATAAACAAATGAAAGAGAAGTATCAGCTTTGTGATTATTTTTGTTGAGAAGTAATCATATTGACTGATTTTCACATTAGACCAATTTTGCATTCTTAGTATAAATTCTAGTTGATCATTGTGTAATCCTCTTTTATATGTTGCTGAATTTTGATTGCCAGTGTTTTGTTGAGGGGTTTTATATCTATATTTGTTACCCTGAGATGGTGATTTTCCCTGAGTTCTTTGTCTCTCGAAGAAAAGAATTCAGTCAAGAGACAGCTTGTGAAAATATAGAAAAGTCAAAAGTTTATTATTAGAAAGTTAAAAGTTAAAGTACACTCCAGAGAGTGGAATTGGCTGAATCTAGAGCAAGAAGCAGCCCCCACTTCCATTGTGTGGGGATTTTTGTGTCTCTGGGTGTAAGGTTCCTCCCCCTTTCTTCTCTGCAGGACCCTTCTAAAAAGGGCCAATGCTACATTAAATAATAAGATTTCGGGAAGTACAGCTTATGGTTGAATAGGTGAGACTTTTCCCCCTTTCAATTTGAGAATAGCTGATAATGGGTCAGGGCTTACTCCTAGATTCAGGGCATCTGTTAATGGCCCTCCTTACAGGCAAGTTCTCCTTCCCGCATTCCTTCTCTTTATCCTGTTAACATGGAGGCAGCTGATAATGGACTGAGACAAGCCCTCCCTTCCTGCCCACTTCCACACTTCTGCCCACTCTGTCATATTCATAAGAAGTATTGTTCTATAATTCTCCTTTCTTGTGCTATGGTCTGGTTTGGTGTCAAGGTAAGGTGGCCTCAGAATGAGTTGGGAAGTATTAATTTATCTTTAATTTTGGAAGTAAAGTGTGAAGGATTGATATTAATTCTTCTGTAAATATTGGGTAGAATTTACTAGTGAAAGTCATCTGGACATGGGCTATTCTTTGTGGAGAGGTTTTAAATGACTAATTTCATTTCTTTACTTGTTATAGGTCATTTAGATTTTCTGTGTACTCTTGATTTGGTTTCAATAGTGTATTCTTTCTAAGAATAAGGTTATTTCACCTAGGTTATCTAATTTGTTGGCATACAATTGTTTATAGTATTCCCTTACAATCTTTTTTTTTCCTGCAAGGTCAGTAGTGATGTCTCCTCTTTTATTAATAATTTGAATTTTTCCCCTTTTGGTTCATCTAGTTAAAGATTTGTTTATTTTTGTTGATCCTTTCAAAGGACCAAATTTTTGTTTTGGTGGTTCTATTGTTCTTTTATTCTCTATTCATTTTTCTCTGTGCAAATCTTTGTTAATTCTGTTGAGCAAATGGCATCTGTTGCTTATTACTAGGAGTAGCAGCTTGCACACTTCTGTGCACTGCTTCTTGGTATCAGTCACTAAGGAAAACACAGTGCAGACAAGCACTAAATGGAACGATGCTTTTCTCACATAGTAAAGAGGCAGAGCAAGATCAGCTTCAGTATTGGGAATTCTATTTATTTCCCTGTTGCCAAGAAGTTTCTTTCAGCAGCCAATGCAGAACAAGTGGCCTGTGTGCATCTTCTTGTGCCCCCAAATGAGGACTCTGTCTCCTCCCTTCGGGGTAAAATACAGCAGTGGGATTGGCCGGATGCTGTATGATACACATGCTTAAGCAGAACAAAGGAGTGCACAATGAATCCACAACAGGGAAAAGAGATTCCCATACAGAATGATTAGTCTAACACAAGCTGTGAGTACTGTATCTCTTAGCAAGCGTTTCAGGACCACGGCCTATTCTTATGCAGCTGTATGGGTGTCTTTGTAGGTTGAAAGTCTGCATGTGCGTGACTGCCTCTCTCAATGATTTTCTTTATACTCTGTTTTGCTTTTAGGTTGCTCTTATTTTTCTCACTTAAGGTGTGAGATTATTTATTTGAGATCTTTCTTCTTTTTAAATATAGGCATTACACCTCTAACTTTCCCTCTAAAAAGTGTGTCCCATAAGCATTCATTTGTGTTTTTGTTTCATTTATTTTAAAATATTTTCTAAGTTTTCTTGCAATTTATTCTTTGACCTGTTGGTTATTTAGTAGTGTGCTGTTTAATTTCTACATAGTTGTGATTTTCCCCAAATTTCTATGATTACTTTCTATGTTTTGTCTATTGATTCAGTCCAACATTTGTAAACCCACTAATGGTTTTTAAATTGCATGCTATATTTTTAAGTTTGATTCACTGAAGAATCAAGTAATAAGATATATCATGTAATTAAGGTGATAACATTAAATCTGTTCAAGTGGAAGACCATGTAACCAGTGCCAAAGTCAGTTAAATTCTGTTTTCATACTCAAACATTTGTCCAAAGTCATAGGCAGTAAGAGAAGAGAATCAAGAGGGGTCTACCAGCCCTGTTTGCACTGCACTTCCCATCCTGCTTTTCATACACACCATCTCTTTGATTTGAGCCTCTTTGGAATGTCACTGAAATGAAGCCCTCCCTGCTAAGCCTCTGTGCGTGCCTAAGCTTCTGCTTCCTTTACACTGGGAGTCACATACATCCAGTCCAAATCCAATATCCTTTTCTTCTAGAAATTCATCAAAATCTCTTTCTCACTCATGATCTCACTGCTATTATGGATTTATTTCTTTTTATAGCTCTTCATTAAAACATCAGAAGGATTTGAAGTCGCTCACAATGTACTCACTTTATCATCTTGATGTAAAAAAATTTTATCTTAGAATAACCAGGAAATTCTAAAAAACGTATTTCGTTTCTTAATTTTCAGCTAATTGGGGTTTAATATTTGCTAAAAGTCCATTATGACACACCTACAAACAAGGCTATTGGTAGAAAAGGTAAAAATTATATGCTTCCCTAACGAGTATAGTAGACATTTAAGAATTTGAAGTTTGGTACAAGCACGCATAGCAATCTAGTCATAGTTTATTCAGAAAAGCAAAATATGGATTAAGACATTGGAAAAGATCAGTTCAGAAACCTCTTCTAGGCTCATGAGTCATACATCTGAGGACTAGAAAGAAGCAATTTAAGAAACTAATGTTCTTTTTTACATGATTTTTTCTCTCTTTATTTTGTATTGTTCTGTCATCAAGTTTTAACTCTGTAGAAGCCTTCTCCACTTCTCCCTCCTACCCGCAAACATCTCACTTCTCTGCAGTTGTTGCCCTTCTGGGATCTGGTAGGGAAATAAGGCAGGAAAAAAGGATTCCAACATTATAGCCTCCCATATCTCATAATGATCAGTCTGAACTATTATCACAAGAGTAAGTGTGGAGGTTTTGACGATTTTTGTAGGTTCCCATCTAATGTTCTGCAGTCAGGCTTATTGAACACATGCAGTCCAATTCCCTGTTGGACCGAATCAGATTATTTTTGTTCATGCACCCACACACACCCAGCCTGGAGTGAATGGCTCTTTTATCACTTAATGGTACCAAAAACATAGCTAATTATTATTGAACACATCATCTCTAATTAAAAAGTAGTTTTATAATTGGAAAGAAAATTTCGCCAAATACTTATGAGGGACATAATTTGTAGTAGCTTTATTTTTGAATACTTGCTGAATAATTTGGATTTGGAGTGGTTAACAATAGGCTTTTTTTTCACTGCACTTCATGAGTGACATAATTTGTAGTAGCTTTATTTCTGAATACCTGCTTCTTTATATCATCATAATCATCATCATCATTTCAGAGAGGAAAAAATTAAGCCTGAAGAGGTAAATGACTTTTCTAAGTACATGTAAATATGTAGTGTATGAGCCACGAATAGAAACCAGTTTCTCTCTTTCCTTTGACAAAATTTTCTTTTTAAATATATGAAGGGTTTTTCTCATGTAGTAGATCCTGACAAATAATCTTCTAGGGCTACCCTAGTTAAATTTAACTAAGAGAAATTACACTTAGATATTAGGTAGCACTTCAGTATGCTTGAATGAGCTTTGAAAGCATCGTTCTTTCTGGTTAAATTTTTAAAAAAAGACATAGATATAGCATTCCCTGTACAATTATATATGCATTTAGAGGCAAGTAGCTGGAACAAATTTTCTTTTAAGACTTATTTTGATTTTCTAATTCAGTAAGTGTTTTCTTGTGACTAGATTTCCATGGAAGCCTAGGTTTATTCTCCAGTTTGGATAGGTAATGACTTTAGTTGATTTTAATTATCTTAAATGTCAAGAGCTAAGCATTTCTTTTCTATATTTAGCTTGAAAATATTTCCAATAAGCAATCATTTTAGGATCCCAAGAATCCTAAATTTCTACAGCTGTATTAGTTTTCTATTGCTGCATAATAAATCACCAGAAATTCACTGTCTTTAACAAAAACAACCAGTAGGGCAAGTGCTATGGGTGTTTGGAAAAGAAGAGCTCAGTGCTGGTTGAAATGGTTGAGGGCAGCTTAATAAATGGAGGTGGGCATCAGATTATAAAGCCCAACAAAAGATCATTGCTCATCTTCAGGTCTGAAGAGGTCAGTACAGGAGGAATCGTTTCTGGAAGCACATGCTTTGTGACAGACATTGTTTAAATTGTGTAGGGAGGTATGCAAGTTACACGTCAGTTTCCTTTGGAATCAATTTATTCAACAAATATTTATTTAGCACCTTATATGTACCTGGCAAGGACACATCATAGGTAGCTTGGGTTTGCTCAGACTGGTACAGTTGAAAACTTCACATGAGGTGGGGAATTTGCCTTATGCATGGTGGTTTGGTATCCCCATATTCATAAAGCAGAATGCGCTAGGACATGAAGATGTAAATGTACATGATTGTCATGACAACAATTCTTAAAGAGATATTACTGTCTAGGTGTCAAAGTGTTCACTTTAAAGTATTTTCAGTGGGCTTTATGTTTCATGCTTTTTAGTTTCAATGTCCTTTTAAAAGAATAAAATTCCTACTGAGTAAAAAAAGACAACAATCATTCATTATATCACACAAGTTATCTTTCATAAGTTCTGTAGGTTCAAAGTCTGACAAGATGTGGCTGGATACTCTGCTGAGACTTAAGTTGTCAACTGGCTACATTCTCATCTGGAGCAGGGGATCCTTCACAAAGCTAATTTCTCTTGTTGCCAGAATTCAGTTCCATGTAGCTCTAGGACTGAAGTCTCCATTTTGTTGCTGTCTATCTCAGCTTCTAGATGCCCTCTCGTATTCCTGTCCCATGACCCTCTCCATCTCAGCAACAGAGAACCTCGTTCTGACGCTTCTCGCCAGCTGCCTCTACTGTTACCAGCCAGAGAAAACTCTCTGCTTTTATAGGGATTATGTGATTAGGTTAGATCCAACCAGATAATCTCCCTTTTCATTAATCCAGGTGGGCTAATTAGTAATCATAATTAAATCTATAAAAGTCCCTTTTGACATATAAGGTTATTTGATCACAAGAGTGGTATCTCCGCTTATTCAGAGGTTCTGCATAGGAGTTCCCCGGTAGTGTAGTGGCTTAAGGCTTCGACACTGTCACTGTCAACACTGTGGCCTGCGTTCAATTCCCAGCCAGGGAATTACCCACGTACCACCCGCCCCCCCCAAAAAAAATAATAAAATAATTCCCCACTTAAAAAAAAAAGTAATGGTTGCAGAGGTTCTGCATAGACTCAAGATAAGGAGATTGTACAAGGGCAAGGATCACTGGGTATCATCTTGAGAATTTTACCTACTGTAAGGGCCTAGGGACCTGGGGCGAGCAAATAAAGGTAGGCTTCGGAAGCTGTCTCAATAGCTAACTCATAATCTTCTGTTCTCAATCTAGCTTTCTTTGCAACTTTCCTGCCTTGAAAGGTATTTGAGTTTAGCCTTAGTTTCATTAACTTTACTTTCAAATATATTTTATATTTGTCCTCTGTGTCATTACAATTTAGCTACAACCATATCATTTACGCACTATCGCAACACTCTACTTTCTACTCTTTCTCATTCTGATGAGTTCTCAATTTTCTTTAGGATAGAAACTATCCTACAAAATAATGATTTTGAGGGATAATATTGGTACTTAAAAGACAATCAATAGGCTTATTATTCTATGCAAGCTTGTCCAAGCTGTGGCCTGTTGACCATATGCAGCCTAGGATGGCTTTGGATGTGGCCCAACACAAATTCGTAAACTTTCTTAAAACATTAAGAAAATTACACAAGGGCCGTTTTTTAACTCATCAACTATTGTTAGTGTTTAGTGAATTTTGCATGTGGCCCAAGACAATTCTTCTTCCAGTGTGGCCCAGGGAAGCCAAAAATGTTGGGCACCCCTGTGCATTAAATCAAACCTTCCTTAGAAACTTTCAAGGCCATCAGCATTGCAATCCTATAAATATTCAACTTTATTTTGCTATCTGTCCAATCCATATCACCTATCTTTTGCTGTATTGAGGCAGATATATCCATTGCTTCACACCACAATATAATTCCTACCAATTTTATCCCTTTTTCTGAGGTGATCCTTTGTCTTGGTTTTTTTTTTTTTCTCTTCCCTTAAGGCACCAAATTTCTGGTGCCTCTTTAAGAGTTTCTTTTATTCCTGATTATACTTTGATACCTGATAGTTTTCTCTCCCTAATTAGATTATAGCTCATTTCCCTAATTAGGTTATAAAGTACTCAAGAGTAGATATATTTGTGATATAATTTTGCACTGATATGTAGTTGTCCCTCAAAATATACATGCTAATTATTTTCTCTTAGTAAGGAAATTATCAAGTCAGAGTCAAAATCTGTTACTGAAAAATGCTTTTCTAAAAGACAGAATGACTGGAAGTGGCTGCTGTCCATTGATAAAACATAACAAAAATTGAAAGATTAAATACCTTTGCCTGATATATTTGGGTAAACTCTAATGAAACTGTCAATTACTTGGCTAGTTACAGCCACATGACTTTAAATTGAATTATCCAAATAATTTCCTCAATTTTCTCTTTCTCTTTACTTAGAGATCCTGGGAACATGACACAAATTAGGCCCATAACTGAGTTCACAGAGAAAAATCTGAAACAATATTTACATCCAATTTTGCAATTTTAAAAGGAGTCTCATGTTGAAAATCTACCCTAAACAGTGATCCATCTTCAATCTTTATGCTATAAAAACTTCTGTAGTATTTGGAGTCTTGAGCCACCAATTCATTCTTGAAATTATCTTTATCTCTGGCTTATAGAATATTGATTTCTTTTGGATCTCTCGTGTGTTTCTGGTCTTACTGATCTCCATCTTTCTTTGAACACATCATAAAAAGAGGTGATCATTAAGATTCTGCCCTTGATTTTCCCTCTCTTTTTTATTTTTATTGTTTTACCTGAAAAAAAAATCTTATTTCTCTCTATGACTCTATCAATTACTTGTATTTGAATGAATCAAAATTCAGGCCCTGACCTTTCCTTGGCCCAAATTTCTATCTCCAGCTGACTGTTGTTCATTCCTGTATAGATGTCCTGCCAGCCCTTTAAACTGAGCACTGTGTTCCAAACAGAATTTCTGCTATTTCATCCCTGCTTTCTTTCATATTTCTCACTTCCATGTACGGCTTCACTATCCTTTTAGTCACACAGTCTAGAAACTTTTAAAACATCTGCCATTCTTCTTCCATGCTTCACTACCTTCCCACTACAATTTCCATATTTTCCTTCAAATTTGTCTTTAGCTTTTGACATTCTTTCCATTGTAGAAATCTATTCATCTTTTAGGTCTAATTTTATTAAAACTTCCAGCTACCCTTCATACCTGAATAAAAATAAATCAGATATTTCTGGAAATGTCCATAGCTTTATGGTTTTTACTTTACTTTGGGTATGATTATTTTGTATAAATTGGCATTCTTCAGCTGGCAATAAGTTCCTTAAGGGCAGAGATCATTTCTGTGTCCCTTTAATTTAGCTCTGTGCCTTTGGCATGGTAGATGCAAACAAATGTTTCTTGAATTCTCTGTGCCCTTGTGCACATTACAATACGACTTTCTCATTCCAAAAGCAATACTATTTTCCAGTCTGGTATATTACCTGAAACAGTATTTTCTGTCAAGGGGCTTTCTAAATTGTTGATGAAATGACACTTTTTAATATAGTTTCAAAATTCCCCACTGGGTTGACCAGACAAGGCTGACGTTCAGCCTTTAAAAAGCTAATATGCAATTCTTAATTAAACCAAACTTAGGAGTTGGGCCTCTGATCATTAGTGCCAGCATGCTCTTCCCCTATTTTTGAGTGGTATAGTGTTTCTTTTTCCTGAATTATTCTTAAATAAATCAGAGATTCTTCCTAAGTGCCCAGAAGAAACTAAATATATATCTGCAATAATAAAGCTTTACATGCTTTTAAAAATCCATTCTCTTAGAATTCAAGAATGAAATGTGCCTATTAAGAATCTTAATACTAATTTTTTGATCTTCCATTATGACATGACATCTCTTCCTTTAAGTATTTTTGTACAACTTTATGAAATTTTTTTGTATCTGTTATCTATTTCATAGTCTTCCTTTATAGAATACAAGTATTTTATGTTCATAATATCTACTTTCCCAGACATTATATCATGTGCCCAAGGTCATTGACAAGATTCTTTCTTCCAGGGGTACTTGTTGAAGTTCTGAAAGCTTTCTTCCCAGTAAACAGTCTCCTGATGATAAATACTCTTCAAGAAATGTTTGAGATGAACTCAAAACATACTCTTGGCCTTGGTTTTGATTTATGTAAACATCTTGCCTTAACAAAGTTGCAAAATTTTATTCAAACTGTTATTATTCACCCAGTATGTAAATTAATCCTATTTTTAAATCAAATAAAGGATACTTTTGTTCTGATCACTCCTTTTGATGAGATCCTAAGTGTTTTTTTAAAATTACTTCTTTTAAAAGCAAATCTAACAACAAGGAAATGATGGGGCTTGATATCTTTAATTTAAAATTTCTGCTTTGAATTTTTAAAAGCCAAAACTATTTTTGGGATATCATAGCTATCATTTTATTTTTCTTAAGCAAAATGTGTATAGTTCTTACTGGTGTTATTTGTAGTTAATGGGCATTTATCTAGAGCTCTATCTTTATTACCACTTTTATTACTGAATTTGTGGTAATATTTTATACCCAGGCTAACAATTAATAGAGTATGTCTCATGTGTTTCATTCTATTGAATTGGTAAATTATTTAGTACATACAAGGTAATTATTTAGTATATACAAAGTAATTTTCACTGGGAAGAAAAATCAGATTGGTGAGTTTGCTAAGTGACACACAGGATTAATATGCCCATTAGGTCCAATGAATCTAATTTTGCCCTGCATAGACCTCTTTCTTTGGAAGCTCTATTAACAATGGAGGAAGCACCATCAATTGCAGTACCATCTGAGCTTGATGAAGAGTAAGAAATGAGTACTATCTACCCCAGGTTAAATAGATTCGTGTATTTATTAAACTATTTTTAAATACCAATAATGTGCCAGTCATTGGTAATCAGTAATAAATGACATAGCCTATATCCTAAGGACTTTGCAATCAACTAAATATTATTTTTCCTAAAATATGTTTTACTCCACAGCTAATACTATGAAACACACACACATACACACAAAACCCCAAAAATGCTTTCTCCTGACCAAGACTAACTATATTCTATATCAATAAACTTCTTTTAAGTACCTCTGGGTAAACTAACGTCACTCAGACATAGGCAGAAGAATTTGAGCCACTAAAAAAAAATGGTCATTTCATTTGCTGCCTCTATTATCAAGATTGCCAGTGCCCAGGATCCCACACAAGGCTGCAATGGTTGAGCACGGAAGATTCCCAGAGAGCATTGTTTACATAATTTACGGTGTCAGGACACTGTTCACATTAACTACAATCAGCATGACCAATGCCCAACCCAGCCACCTCTTGCGTGGCCTTTTAGGAACAAGAGTTACTAGGTTGTTTCTTTATTTCAATTTGCTCAGTGCTTTTTGAGCTCCTGCTATGTTCAGGGCACTTCTATTCATGGAGCAATAGAGAGCTATAAAGACAAATAATGCATACATGTGTCATTTAATGGACAACTTTAAAGTCTAATAATATCCTTTCCAGACTCCAATGGAGCCACAAACAAGAAGAGTTAATAACTACATCTCCTTTCTTAGGGATCCTATCTTCACTAATGTTCAGGCTGGCCAAGAACAGCCAGTGGCATTTATTAATACTTAAAAGCCATATGGAGAATCTGTGCTCTTTCACTAGGTCACTTAGCAAACATTAGCTTTGTGTTCCCTTACTGCTTCCTGATCTCAAGAGAAGGAAACCAGAAAGACACTAAACCATTTCCTTACCGACTTTCTGAGGAGGGACCTTGATTTCATCAGCTAGGCTCTAGCCCTGAGTAAGTTAACATACTTCAGGATGAACTGACTTGAGGAACCGAGTGGTGACTGTTTTTCTTACAGAATTCCAATGGCAACATTGATAATTAAACAAGTAAAAGGAAAAGTGTTGGCATTCTCTCAAGGCCATCCGTGACTTCGGTTGGCTGGTACTTGGTGTTCGCAGAGCTGGATGTTTGAACTGGCTCTCAATTTTGCGATGAAAAGGAAGGGAGAGCATTCCTCTGCTTATGTCTGTCCGTCATATTTTTTCCTGTGAACAACGTGATTAGAAATTATGATAGTAAATCATTTTAAATTCCATTGCTATGCCACATATTATTTTCTGCGTTTAGCACTTGAAATATGAGACTATATCATAACTTAATTGTAAAATTAAATTTGCTATCTTGTTCCATGCATTTTTTATTGTAGTGGTAACCTTAAACCTTTCATTTTTGATAGGATTTACAGATTTTGATTGTGCTATGAGAAATTATGAGACATGCTCTGACTTGTTTTCATTGAGTTCCAAGATTTTAACCTAAGTATTTTAGAAAGAAATAAAAGTAATTATTATTTCATTTTTGAATATTACTATACTTATGCAGCATGAGCAGAAAGAAATATATTTATTATGAGAATCAAAGATTATGAATATTTTAAAGCATGAATAATCGCTAATATATTAAAATATAAAAGCATATTTATTGTGTTGAATCACATGAAATTGTTACTTTTAGTAAGATAAAACATGGTCACATTTTGGCCATTTTGTTTGACTCCTCATATAATATATTAGTTAGGAGAGTCTATACATTCCTATTCCTTGGTTTAATCAAAATGAAACTGTTGTGATCGTTAGTTAGCCTTAGCGTGTTAGCCCTTAGAACATAATGCCAATTCTCTCTCTTGATTTAATGCCTGCTTTCAGGCTGTTTGACTGTGCAATATGTCTGTCTTAAAATGGTTATGACTAGAAGGAGAAAAACAATAGTAACTAATTTGGTTACTTAAAATGAAACTTCAATATTTTTAAAAATCCTGAAGTTAGGATGAAGGGGTAGTAAAGATTATGAATTAAATCACATTTGGGGGACTATCTGCATTTACTTACATGCAGAGCTCTGTCTCTAATCACCATATATAAAATATATTTGAGTAGGCTATACAATGAGTATGTTTCCAGATGAAATGACAAGGATATTATATTTTTGAGACTATCTGCAGATTTTTAGCTTGAGAGTGAAAGTGGTTCACTACAGAGCAAGTCCTTCTCAGAGTCAGTAGATCTACGTTCTCACTGTAGTTCGGTCATTGGCAGTCTGTGTGACATTAGCAAGTTCCCTGACCTGTCTGGAAGCATTTTACTTGTTCACTTTACTGACACATCTTAGTGCACATAAAAATTCACACTGAGTAGTGGGTTCCCAGGAGCCCACCCCAGAGCTTGGGAGCCATTGGATTAGAAAAGCTCTGTTAACTCTTCTTGGTCTCACATTCTAATTCCTATTAATCTAAGAGGAATTAGCAACAATTGAGGTAAAGCAAGCACATTGGAAATCTGAAAACATGAAAGTGAGATTAACCACTCAAGCTGATAATTATGTATGAGTTCTTTCTGTTCGGTGGCCAGAAACCAGATCATGGAATTGATGAGCCAGGATGTCCTGCTGGTGCGGGCTGCAGCTTGAGAGGAAATAATCCAGATAATTGTTTAATTAGATGCCTCTTAGAAAGAGAAGCTGGTATTCCCCAAGAAGCATGGTCCAGAGTAAACATCTTTTCAAACATATTGGTTAAATAAAAACCCAAGGATGTTGCATTAAAGGCCAGCCCTCATGAGGTTACATTTCCACTGCCATGAAACGACTCCCTTCAGCTGTTCCCTGTCAGTCATTGTCATTCTCTGTTGGTTAAGAACTGGTGGATGATAATTTTCTAATATTATGCTTACAACTAAAAAAGACAGTAAATGAAATCTTAACCACAAACATAGTAACTACAGGGTAATATTCAGGTGTGACATAACCAATGTACACAATGGTTATGTCACACACCATCTTGAGTGAGCCTGGGTTTGAATCATCTTACATCACTTGTATAACTTTAAATGTCAGTAACCCAGGTCAGGTTATTTGAACTTTCTGTGACTCAGTTTCTGTGGTGGTAAATTGGGAGTGGGGATAATAGGGTTGTAGTAAGGGATATATGAGTTAATTTGTGTAAAGCGCTCATACCGGTTGCCTGGCATATAAGTGGCATATAGCCGTAACAGTATTTGCTATTATTACTGTTTCCTTTATAGCAGTTTCACATAGAAGTGATTGTTTTTCTATAACCTAACTGAGTTGTGGCTCTTTTACACTGGTATTTTGTCAGAATTATCATAGTCTGGTAGTCTATCAATTATATAAGAAATGGCTCAGAAAATCAAACCACATGCAACACATTTGCTTCTGCACTATATTTAGATAATTGTGGCAGTCAAATGACCCAATGTATTTTGGTCCCTCTTCACCTTTTCTTTTTTTTCCCATTCTCTTGAGACTTTATTTTTAGGGCTCTTCCTCTGAGCTGTATGCATTCATATTTAATAATTTCCATTTATATTCTTTTTGTAGTATTAAATATTAACTATCAGGCAGAATACCTCCTTTAATTTCCCTTTGGAGTAATAAACTACAGACAGTAACTTTTCCATGAGAGCTGCAGCAGTACTCTGTGTCAAAACAGAAGTACTTAACAAAGCCAGAAAAACACCTATGAAAAGCTCTTAGAAAGAGTATTTTAGGATGGATTGAATGAAATATATCTAATAAAGCAAACAACCAGAGATGACTTGATGGAGATTTGGTCTTAGGAAGCTCTCACACAACAGGTGTTACGATAAACTCCAATTACCAAAAACTTTCAATGATTAATTTTAAGAACTTCATTCATAGTGAGATTATTAGCATGAATAAGAATAACTCCTTTATAAATCTTGTAATAGATGAGGTTTCTGATTGCTCAGCAGACACTTATTCCAAACTCCCGGATTTTGACACCTAAAAATGTTCCTCTAAATGAATAGTTAATATTACAGTATCAATTTACATATTTAGACCAATGAAGTAACATTAGAATATGAATTCCTATGTAATCAACTATCCTCACAAAGGGAGGTTCGAGATATCTCTAGGGACAAGTAGAAGGGTGATATTAAAAATACTCACCTGTCAGCCACAGGCTCTGACCAACAGAATGGATGATGGCCATAAAGCTGGAGCGAGGTGGTGGCGTATTCTCCTTTCATCAGGGTTTCATCCTGTAGTGGTGAAAACAGGAAGTTGAAGGGCTTTGTGAAGGATGCTTGGGATGCAAAGGAGGGGGGGCTTGAAGAAACTGGGGCTCCAGCTGTTTACCAACCCCTTCAGCCATACAGTGCATTCTGAGCAAGTGTATATATTCATAGCATCCTTGTGGAACTTCATGCAAAATGCCAAATGTGATGAGGAAATACCATTATTACCCAAAGGAGCTTTGAAAAATAGTCAATATTTATCTTGTTCTTCATGGAAGTTGTTATAATCTTTGTTGGCAAAAGAAATTGTGGTGATTTCATTAACATTTCTCAAATCCAAAAACAAAAACATAACTAATATTTGCAATTTCTTTCTTTTGAATTGTAATGATTATTTAGGATATCTTCCATGCTTGTTTAATCTATTTGAATTTCAGTAAATGATCAAAGATATTTTTTCTTTTTTTTTTTGGTGGTTCCCTGGCTGGGAATTGAACCCAGGCCATGTGGTGTTGAGAGCGCCAAAGCCTAGCTGCTACCCCACTAGGGAAACCCCTTGATCAAAGATATTCTAAATGATAGTAGACACAATCTGTAATTTATATTTTGGAGATCATGAATCAGATTCTTTTGAGAGTTTATACTATTTATAAATAAATAAATTTTATTTTCCAAAATTAAAATAAATAATGTACCTTTTCTATTCATGAGGAGGGGCATTCAAGGAGGGGTTTATTATGTCCATTATATCAAAGTATAACTTGTTCTTAATAAGATGTTGTTAAAAGGAAACCCAAAATTTTGGTTTAGAAATTTGTACTTTGTTCAACTGAAAATAGAATTATAGGATAGTTTATATTGTTATTTTTGGAATATCAATATTATAAGACATAAGAAGGCAAAACAGTTTGTTAATTGCCAAAATGGGTATGTGTTTTTCTAAGGTATTATCCTACCTTTATATTTTTCTTCCATTTTTCCTAATTTTCTTTTTCTTTCATTTATTTCTTTCTTTAAATTAATTATTTTCCAAAATATTTTTCTTTTTTCACAATTGAAAACAATATCCAGATACCAGTTTACCTCTGAAAGCAGAGACTTAACCACATTATGGACAATCTCAGACATTAAATGTTCATGACCCATAATTCATATTTACTTTGAATATCAAAATTAAAGACTAATTCAAGTATTTTCTAATTTTTATACAAAGCTTAATTGATAATTGGTGACAATTTCACCTGCATATAATTTTTCAATATTTTAAGGGGGCTAGAAAGACATATAAGAGAAAATCTCAGACCCCTAGTATCATATAACAAGTAATTGATCAAACATAGTGTGACCTAAACAGATCATTAGGCTGCCAGCTATTTATACACTGTTAGCAGGTAGAGGTAGTTCCTCTATGGAGCTTGTCAGGCTATAGGACTGATGATGGGACAGGCCTAACCATCCCTCTCTTTTGTAGCACGATAATAGAATCAAAGGACTTCCTTACTTACTCACCATATGCCTATGCCCTTACGTACGCATGTCTACTATCCTCAGTAAATGATGTACCTGGAGTGAGAGCTATCCACTAATGTTCTCTTTGTGACACATTGCTCTAACCAAGGTCATTTGTAATAATTTTGTTAATTATTTGTTCTATAATCATTATATTAATGTCCTTAAGAGAAAATCTTGGTAGAGCTGCTATCATACTTTTTTCTAATTGCTTTTGAAAGAAAACATTTCATTTACGTATTTTTTCATCTTTCCTTTGGTGAATATGCCTTACGGTGGTTACTTGGCAAGGGATAGACATTTAATATAGCACACATGCTCTCGTCACTGTCTATATTATTATGTCTAATGTTCTTTAATGAGTATCTTGTTCCTTCCAGGACGGTTCTTTTTACTCTGACTTCTGTGGTTGTACTTGTCATTACAACTGACTGGATCAGCTGGGACAAGCTGAATCGGGGATTTTTGCCCAGTGATGAGGTTTCCAGAGCATTCCTAGCTTCTTTCATCTTGGTCTTTGACCTCCTTATTGTAATGCAGGTAAGTGTCTTTGTATTTCCCCTTCTCACTGAAGCTGCTCTGTGCTTTGTTCTCAGTATAAAAAAAAACGCTCCACAGTGAAAGGCTCCGTAAAGCTAGAGGAGTGCATGGTTCACAGTTGCTGTTAATGGGGCCTTCTCTGATCATACTTTCAGCAATTTTACTGGAAGGATGGACCAATTGGACTTTTATGAGAGGGGCACCAAAAATTATTGTATGAACATTGTAAGGTGGGTCCCTTGAAACTATACAGCTTATCAGTGTTTCCTGCCAAGGCTTCAGGGAAAAAAATGCAGAACAGAACACAACAGACCCCCCTGTCATTTAGTAAATGGAAAGCTGCAGAGATGAAGATGGTGTACAGCCAGCAAAACAGGGATAAGCAATTGCCAAAGCAACTCCAGGTTTATAGCAGTTGAAATGGAATGATGTGAAAATGCTTTTCTGGTTATGGAAATTATCAGTTTCTTTCAGTATTCACCAGAGATCCTTCCATTTTCATGTAAACAATATTTCTGCTCTGCTTAGCAACAGATTGTTAGTACAATAGCATGGTGCTAACCCGTGCTACTCCTGTAATCTTCCGTGGGAATGACTTAGGGCCTTAAGAGTGTCCTTTGAATGGGACAAAAAGAGACATTAACTATTTGTTGGCTTTTTCTCTTGCTTATTAAATGTCCATCTATTTTCTAGGCATTGTCTTATTGCTTTCATAAGGCAATTTTGAGTTTTTCCCTCTTAAGGAATTGTGAGTTACTAGAACAAAGACTACCCTTCGCTAAAGGGGAAGTATACACTATGGTGATCCAAATTTATGTGAGATTTCATAGGTTAGCATTGGTTTCCCTCATTTCTAGAGGTAAAGAGAGGCCTTTGTAAGAGATATTCTGTAGTGTCTAAAAAGAGAAAAACAGTCTTTTTTTTCTTTTCTTAGTATGAGGTAACCCAAACATTAGGTTCAAAATGGTTCCTAGAGTATATGACTATTTTAATGGATACTTTAAAATGCATTATTGCTTTAAAATTATTTGAAGATTTAAAATTGAATTTTTTGTCTCATCTAAAAATTGATGTAGTTTTTTCCCTATGGGATAGCTTAGCATATTGGAGAAAGCTCTGGATTTTGAGTGAGAAAAGCAGTGGTAGTTTCCATATCTGTTTTTCCCTTGCTGTAGGACTTCCTCTGGATATTTATAAAACTGAATATAGCAGTTATGCAATAATATATCATGCATTTCTTGTTTAAAGGCTATTTTTGTCCTTTTCCATCTAATACTCCTAATATACTTCCTTATATCTGCTTTGGCCAAGTGGCCCATTGGCACCTTTTTGAACCCATTTTAGAGTCAAAGGTACTAGTAGACAAGTAGCCCAGTGTCTCTTGAATTTGTTTAAATTTGTATTTGTGAGAGCATACATTTCCTGATTTTCTACTACCATCTACCACCCTTAACCTTATCTGTGTAATTTTAACTATTTTTCCAGTAAGTTCACCAAAATCAGGGACTTAATATGGTAGAATGTAACATTACAATTTATAGATACAGACTCACTCAAGAAGTACCTCATAAAGAAGGATGGAAGCACGGAAGGGCAGTCAGGATTTATCCAGGCAGAGTCAGCAGGGTTGGGAAGGGAATGACATTCAACATGAAGGGAACGGCACGACAGTGTTTACGGACTGCTGAAGTGCTGAGGTGTTCAGAGGGCAGCCAGAGCACCAACGGACTGACCACAGCGAGGTCCTGCTGAAGAATGTGTCCGTTTGGACCGCTCTGGCTACACCTAGCAGTAACCCTGCCAAGCTAGCTTAATCTAAGGGGGAATGTATTGCTGTGTTATAAAAATGCCCTACAGAATTAGGAGAGGGATGCCTTGGCATTTGAGGTATGTGTGGAAGGAGAGGTAAAATGCAACAGGGGACCCAGCCCTAACTTTTCTTCTCTAGCTCTCATCTCTTTTTTCCCACTCACTGCTTTCTTTTTCTCTTACTGTAAAGCAGCTTTTTCAGTCTCCCAGTTCACAGGGAAGAAAGTGGACACAAACAACGCCTCAGAGCAAGACCACTCTCTAGGTGTCAGACCTAATTTCTGATTGCCAGGGAAGGGGCTGTAACGTCTGGATTGTCCTGAGCCCACGTGTCAATTGTCTGAGGGGGGATGCAGTCTCAAGAAAAAGCGGGGAGAGGCTGGGCCTCAACCACCAAAATAATAGATGTCCAATACAAAGAGGAGTAAAAAAATGAGGTCCCAAAAGTCTCTTAACTCCTTTTTCTCTCCCCAACACTGAGTCAGCCAGCCAAACCTACTGACTCATCCTTTTCTGTCTCTCTAGTGCCTAACCTGTTCTTCTCATTTCTCTGCCTCCACTTCAGTCCCGACTCTCTTCTATATTATTGTCAAATAATCTCCTGGGGAACCTTCTGCCTCCAGATGTCCCCTGTCCCATATACCCTACACAGCTCACCTCTATAACCTTCCAATCTGAAATGCCATGTTGCACGTGTCACTTCTCAGCCAGGAAGAGTGACTCCTCGTTGCCTAAGAAAAAAGTCCAGCCACCAGGAGTGCTTCCTGCAGGCCCCCATTGTCCGGCCCTGGCTGCGTTTTCTCCCACACCTCCTATGCTCTAGCTGTACCCCAGACCAAAGGGCTTGTTGCTTGGCCCTTGACCATAACACACTTACTCCGGGATGTCTGTGAGCCTCTCTTTTCTCCCCAGAGCAGTCTGTCTTCTGCTCTGCTCATCTAGACCCTACCATTGAGGACCATTCCAACACTCCTCATTACAGCCATGTGATTACTTCTGTGTTGGAATGCCTGTAGCACTTTGTAGCTGGATTACAAATCAGCATTTTCTACTCTATAGAGCAGGAACCATAGCTTTTAGCTATATATCCCTGGAGGCTCCCTAGCACAGAGCCTCCCAGGGGCAGCAGTAGGTCCAGAATAACAACTGCCTGATGAGGATAAAGAAGCAGCATTTCAGCCCTGAGTCTCGTGTAAACTCTGTCCCCTGTGGGAGCATCATGTTGAAGTTCCAGGAACTAACACATGTGGTAAGAGAGGGAATTTAAGGAAACAGAGCCCCAGAGGCATACATACTCAAAACATTTAAAAATATGTAATACAAATGTCCTAACAAATTCATAACCAACTAAACTGTG
The DNA here is from genome assembly GCA_004026885.1 of Lyroderma lyra. Lineage (NCBI taxonomy): Eukaryota > Metazoa > Chordata > Mammalia > Chiroptera > Megadermatidae > Lyroderma > Lyroderma lyra. The sequence continues at coordinate 109,352 of PVJL010000270.1, forward strand.
ATAGAATCGATCCCATAATCACATATTTCAGATAAAGGACAAAGAGAAAAGTAGCAAAATTAGTGGAAATGGAGAGAGTACTAAATGGTTTGTCCTCATTAAAATTATTTAAATGATTTAAAAGCATTTGACTCTAGGCTTTTCTAATGGTAGGAATATTCAATTTACAGTATTGAAAGATATTTTAATGTTTGGGGAAAAAAGAAACCATTAAAATATGGTGCTACTACTACTACTACTACTACTATAAAGATTTTATTTTAATATAATTATTAAGGTGCCTCGTTAGTGCAGTAGGTAGCGTGTCAGTCTCATAATATAATTAGTAAGTTGATTCTAAATACTTTTGAAGAAAGTATATTTTCTTGTTTTTATGAATATTCATTCCATAACATTTTTCTACCTTTCTTACGAAATCTATTTGTTGTATCACATTTTTTCTGCAGTTCTGGTGAAGTTTATATAACTAAGACATAAACCAATGCCAGTAAAATATGGCATGACTCATATAAATCACCCATTACTACAGAATATGAGAAGTAAATTGCAAAGAACACTTCCCTCTTGGGATATCTTATCTCAAATTTGTTTTAGTATTTATAATTATGGCATTTGATTTTATCATGTCCCTTCAATTTATTACATAAATATTCAATGTGCAGTTATGCTCTACCTATTTGTTTCCCCTACTAGATTGAAGAAAAGATATATCTAAGATATACAAGAGTCAAAAATATGATGGGTCATAGAATAAGCAAAGATAAAAAAAGTGTCTTAGTGGTTCATCAGAGAGAGAGAGAAAGAGAAAGGGGTAGACAGAGTAGTAGGGGAAAGCTTTGAAGGAGAGATGAGAGTAGAAGAGCAAGCAGCTAGAATTTGAAAAGGCAGAACAACGAACTAGAAAGTTTTTTACAGCTGGAAGTAGTATTGTAATCATCAAGGTAAGAACTCAGTTTTGTTTCATTAAATTCAGAAAACATTCATGACTGCATTTCTAGTGTGCATCACGTCAGGTACTAGAGTCAGAGGTCAAGGAGAAAGGAAGTCAAACATCAATGACAAAGTCTCCAGGAGTTCGTAATTGCACAGAGGAATTCCTCATTTAATAGAATAAATATGAGTAGAAAAGTAGAGACATTTTAGGAAGACTGTATTTATTCAGAAGAATTATTCAGGTAGAAAGTAAGCATTCCTACCTTTGCCACACCCTCCCAGGATCTAATTGCTGACATGAAGGCTTCAGAACAGAGGAAGTTTCTCTTCATGAGATATAAAACATTCTGTGCTTTTTACTAGACAGACAGAAAGAAAGTAAAAGAAGAGAGAAACAGAAGAGAAGGAGGAAGGCTTGGGGAGGAGAGGTGAGAAGCCAGAATGATGGATATACGTGGGGATGAATTGAGCAGTAAAATTTTACAGTATGCGTGGATGAGTGGAGGTGGGCAAGATTAGTCCATGGTAATGATCATAGAGGCTAATAGAGTTATATCTGTTAACATCACTGAACTCCAGGGGATTGGTGTAGGGAAAATTTAAAACTGTTGAGTTTCACGACTGGATCAGTTAGTCTAGCTAGCATCGAGATAGCATCTACTGAACAAAATACCCAGGAGACAGAGGACGCCACGGAAGGCAAATTGCTTGGAATTAATAGGTAAGTGTGGAAAGGTTTCACTATATATATGCTTGAACCTTTCTTCTCTTTAACAACCTCTCCTCTAGAAGGCGTATCTCATCACATGTGTGTGTATGTGGGGGGGGGGGGGGGGGGGGTACAGCTTGATTTACATACATAAACTGATGCATAATATAAGTCAGACAGAAAAAGTCAAGAACCATATGATTTCACTCATGTTGGATATAAAACTAAAGCAACAAAGGTACAAGACAAACAAGCAAACAAAAATTTATAGACACAGACAATAGTTTTGTGGCTACCAGAAGGTAAGAGGGAAAGCAGATGGTAGAAGAGGGTAAAGGAGGGCAAATACACGGTGAGGGAAGTAGAACTGACCCTGGGTGGTGAACACATAACACAACACATAGATGATGCACTGTAGAATTGCTCACCTGGAACCTGTGTAATTTTACCAACTGATGTCACCCCAAAAGTGTACATTATGTATGTAATATCGTATATTTATGGGCTTCAAGGTGATGACGAGAGAAGTCTTATAGAAGAGAGGCCTTTAAAGAGAAGAGAGTTTCAAGGATCACATTTAGGTGAACCCTCACCTTGTTGATACGTTTTTTCAACACTTCCCTTTCTTAGGACCTCTCTGTGTACCTTGTACCTTACTACCTATGTACCTACTTACACGTACTCCTGTAATATGTGAGTTTCTCAAGTGGAGGAAACTTTTTCATATTGTTTAGTCCCACAGGCAGCTCATGTTCAGTGCACTGTAGTTTTACCAGAAATATTTTGCTCAATGAAAGAATAAATAAAGGAATAAACATAACATTATTTCAGAAAAGCCAAAGAACATGAGATTTTTTTAAGAAACAAAATGTTTACCAACAGCAGGAGAATGAACCATCAATAATATTAGATTAGGTCATTTCCATTGAATTATGATCTTATAGATATTACATATCCAAATAAAAACATGAACAAATTGCTCCATTAAGTGTTAAAAGGGACTCTTAGTCTACTTGAAAAGCACTTAGAGAGAAGGAATATTTCCTGAAAAGTATTTTAATGCTCAGTAAAACTAATTAGAAAAATTGCATTCTACAAACATTTCACTGTACAACATCTAAAATGTGTTTGTTTTCTGTTTTGTACATGGCTCTCAGAAGTAGGATGACTAGTTTAAAAATTAGACATTATGACTCTTGGTAGCTTTATTTTAAAACTCCAGAACCTGACTTTAGTAGGGCACTTCTTTTGAGATCACAGCTTTTGAAAGTAAAATCAATCACTTCAGAACATAGGGCAGACCAACAAGCATGAGCTTATTTTAATTAAATAGCCATAGTGTTTTAACAAATTGACATGTATTTTCAGAGTAAGTTATTTCAATTGGTTTTGTTTATAGGCTACTTAGAAAGAAAGGGTTGTTTTAATGGCAATCCATCCTTTTTAATATGTTCAGCTTTGGCAATACCTTATATAACTTTCTTCAAAGTATTTTAAACTCCTCTTCATGATTACTTTACATCTTCATTTGTCTCACTCAAGGGTTACACTCATATTTGAGAACACAGTAATGGTAGTTTCTCTTATAGATCCCAAGTAATGACATGGAATAAAGGCTTGTAAATTAAGTATTACCTGGGTTAATGGTAAATGCCTACTGTGTTCATCTGTCTAAGAGGTGGAATCTCCGTCTTATTTACTGTAACCATTTTGTGCATCTGACATCACTCCTGGTCCAATGGAAAGAGAGACGGTTCAAGGAGAATTATGGATAGGAACATCAATATATTTATTAGTAGTTCCAGTGATTGACTTCCAAATAGTAGACAGACTCACCATAGCAAGTCATATTCATGCAGCATGGAGGAGTCCAGCCAAGTGATCAGTCTGCAGGAGGTACCAGAGAACATATCTTAGTAGCTGACTCTTGAAAACATCAGTAGAAGGTAATAGTTGAACTGGAAGCACTGGGCTTATCAGGCAAAACATTTTAGGAACCAATCATGGGTACTGGTGTGACGAATACAATTGAAAATGAAACTAATAATCTGGTTGGCATATGATATAGGTCACAGTTTTGAAAAAGGCAGTAAGTTTTATGAGGGTTATTGTGAGCAGAAGAGATCACTCAAATCTTTATGAACAATATGGGAAGAATGTAGCTTGAAGGAATTAATAAGATCTGGTTAAGGAAGTAGAAAATAGAGATATTTAACTTTTATGTCAATTTAAATACGCTAGTCCCTGAGGTATTTTTTAAAAAAGAGATAGAATGTGATTTAAAAACTGGGAAGATAAAAATTTTATACTATTGCACATGAGCAATAATTTTTCCAAAGCCATAAGTAGCAGCAAGATATAACTCTTTCCATTTTATTTTTTCACTGGGTGCATGGTTGTTTTCAAGCCCAGTGGAATGATTAGTGCCTGATTATCACCTCCCAAAAGGTCCCCTCCTAGCCCTCATCCCCATCTTTGTTTGTATCATGGTTGGCCCTGGAATTCATGTGTGGCAGTTACCACTGGTCATTGTACCACTTATACATGATAAATAAAGTACAGTGTTGAAGATTGACCTATTCAGTCATTTCATCAGGCCCTCGGCTGCTCTGGGACAGGTTTCAAACTCAGAGCACAGTTACTGCCTCAGGTCCGAATGTTAACAGGTTATACGAAATGTAAGCCCTCCTGGCAGACATTCAGCTCTTCCCAGTACTGATGGGCCAATCCTTTGTAACTACTCTTAATGGAGTGTAAAGGATATGAGATATTTCTATGGGCTCCCCTATCAAGTTTTTAATATGCAATGATAAAGCTAAGGAGTAAGTTAAAAAAATAAATGTTGTCAGCCACAAGAAATCATGGAAATCAGTACAACAACCCCCAGTAGTTGAGAACATTCATTTAAACTCATGCCTAAAAAAAGAAATGAAGAATAGCAACTTTAATGATATCTTAGAATCAGAATTTTAGAGCAGGAAGAACATTTAGCACCATGTGATTACATTCTGATATTTACAACTGAAGCCTGATGTCATAAAGTTAATCAGTGCTTGGGCCCAGTCTAGAACCTTGGTCTTCCCAATTCCAAACCACTGCCCTGACAGTTGGTTTCTAAGTGAGGGGCTCATTGACTCTGGAGTTGGCCATGCAAAAGGTGCCTTGGGGAATGTTGTGCAACAAGTGGTTCAAAGTCTAGATCAGAGACTAAATCTAGTACCACAACCCTTTAGAGTATAAATGAGGAACAAGCTATTAATAAGGACAGTAGAAACACAACTAGACTTAAAAGAAATTAGTGATGAAAGGAAAGAGGGAGGCAGGGAGGCAGAAAGAAAAATATTAGAGGCTAGCATTCACTGAGCACTTTCTATATGCTGGTCACTGTCCTGGATGCTTAGACAGACTTTATTTTATCTTCTTAATCCTCCCCCCATAAGACTGATATCATCCACAATTTTACAGGTGATGAAAATGAGAATTACCCAAGGCATACAGGTAGAATCTGGATTCAGCAGAATGAAGATTTAAAAAAAACCCAAAAAACAAAAACAAAAACCTGTATGTGTGACTCCCAAGTCCTTACTTTTCTTATAGCCTACAGTACTGTGCATATCAAATTAAATAATATACACAGTAAGCACAGCAAAGTACTTGCTAGGTGGCAGGAAGCTTAGTGAATAAGGGAGCACTACTGCAATAGACTGAGCCAGGTCCTGTTTCTCTGTGCAGTGTGAACTTGGTTAAGTTACTTCATTTCTAGGACTCCGTTTTCTCATCTATAGCATGACAGTTTTTTTCTGGCCCATGTTACAAGACTTATAAGATAGTCAAATGGAGAAGACACTGGAAGTGTGATGTTTTTGCATCAAATTGCATAATCTGGATAGAAGAAAATAAATTAATATAGATGGAAACAGTTTCAGAGTTATGCTTTGACTTAAAATTAACCATTTAGGCTTCTTTTGATTTTAGCGAAGGAGAACTATAATAATGTGATGATATGGGGGAGGGGGGCAAAAAAACCCAGAATTACCTTCTGGAGGGTGGGCCCCTTGTAGTACAGCCTTCCCCCACTCAGTGAGTGTTCTAGGAAGCCATCTGCACCAGTGTACCAGCTGGCATCGTAGTGAAACGTTGTATTCAGCTCCAGTGAACTTTTTTTGGAGACTCTTTCAATGCGTGTGCCCATTTTATGTTGAGAGATTTACATGAACAGCGTGCAGCATGACAACGCACCTGCCTACACCACGCTGAGTGTTCAGCAGTTTTTGACCCAAAATGGCATGATCCCCCTGCCCCACTCTCCCTATTCACCCAATCTCACCCTGTGAAACTTTTCGTTTGTTTGTTTCCCCGGATGAAAAGAGTCTTGAAAGGAAAACGTTTTGCTGATGTGGAAGATGTAAAACAAAAAAATGGCAGAAGCACTAAAAGGCATCAAAATTGACGAGTTCAAAAACAGTTGTGAACAGGGGAAAAAGCGTTTTGGTAGATGTATTGCATCAAACAAAGAGTACTTTGAAGGCGATTGTCGTTTAAACATGTAAGAATAAATGCACGATTTTTTATAAATAAATTCCATTTTGCCCCCACCTCATGCATAAAGAAGTTAGAGTCTGAGTAATAATGCATTGTAGATGTAATCTAGTAGAGATGTACTTTAAGGGGATGATTCTCACCTTTACCTGATTATAAGAACCACCACAACTCTTAGAAAAATATGAATTCTCTGGGTATGGGAAGATCACCAGAGGTTTCTGGATTAGTAAATGTGCAGTAGTGCTGGAGAATTACTAGGCACTTCCGAAGATTCTTGTGACCACAGTTACCTCCATTAGAGTCAACTGGGTGCAGATTAAAAATTCGTATTCTTGGGGCTTCCTCTTAAATCTAGTGGTATCAGAATTTCTAGGGAATTTGTTCTGTGAATATAAGCTTTTATTTAGTCCGAGTGTGATTTCTCTGAAATTCACTATTCTAAAGTAAGACACTGATAATAAGTGTATGTTTGTTGTTATTTCGATTCAGGTGGCTTTACATAAAAGAACTCCAAGAACATTCCAAATTGCCAGATGCTACTTGGAATTTATTGCATTTGATGAAGTTTGAAGAAATGTTCAGGATTTTGCATTTCTTCCATAAATCTACCTTATTCCTGTGCCACAGATTGTGAAAAGCTGAACAATTAAAACTGATTATGTACTCTATACATTTTCCTCTAATTTTTGATGAAAATATATTTATAAATACCCCTTTGCTGAAAAATGCATTTATGTCTAAGATGCTTACCATTTATTTAATCTTTGTTTGGATTTCAATAGCTGAGTACATTTTTTGGCAAGCTGAGTAAGATGGAAAGCACAGGAATAGCATGAAATCAGAGATTTTTCTCAGTTTTATGACAAAATAATTTTATACACAAAAATATGTGTCTGAGGAAAAAATAAAAATTAAATGTTTATTATCATTTTCATCTTCTCCTGGGCCTTCTAAAGAGGGTAGGTGCAGAGATTAGGGTGAATTACTGAGTTGAGTATTAAATATGGATGCAAAATGAAGAAACCTGGGAACTTAGATGGGGATTCCTGCCTGTGTAGGACAGTAGGAGCCAGAGGTTGGAAGGAGTTGTTATGGCAGAAAAATAGAGAAAACCTAAAAGTGACCACTGCCCCAGCTAATAGCACTTGGGAGAGAGAGATGATTTTTCTGAAAAGTTTTACTCTATTATGTGTAATGTTATATTCTACATCTAGCTTCCCAAGAAATTCTCAGTTGAAAATATGTATTTTTCAGTCCATTTGGCACTATTTCTCCCCAGCCTCAATCTCTTCTTTCTAGTCAAGCTGGGCTTCTGGGCAGGAGTCAGGAGAAGGACAGGGTCATGGAGGCCAAGGTGCATTTTGATTTTGGAATATGAAAATTAGTGGGTCCTTACTTGTAATGAATGAGTGTACAAACAAGGTCTGGTAGGTGAGTTTACTTTTACCTATTACTGCTTCTTAATTCCATATTTGAAATTATTTTTCCCTTGGGTTTCCATGGAAGTACTTTATTGGCTCAAAGACAAACTATTAATGTATGTGTCTTTCTTTTCAATCCAGTTTGTCAATTCCTCTTCCTCTAACTACTCCTTACACATCGGTATTCTCTGAGATTCTGCCTCAGCCTCCCTTAACTTTTCCTCTCAACTGTGTTTCCAAGGCAGTGCCATCTACTGCCATGGCTTCAAGTTCTCCTTGCAGGTTGGTCTTACTCAAGTGCGAATGTCTGGATATCTAACTGCCAACTGGCTATATTCACCTTGATCTTCTGTAGGGTTGTCTGGTTCATCACGTCCAAGCCACCAACTGTCATGAAGCCGTTCATTCACTCAAGCCAAAAACCTCAGCGATATCCAAGATTTCTCTTTTTCACTTATCTTTAGGTCGATCGTCAAGCTTATACGTTCTTCTTGCTAACTATCTCTTGAATCTGTTTCTCTTGTACACACTCTGCCTTAGTTAAGGTTACCATCAGCTTTCACTTATATGAGTACAATGCTATTTTTCTTCTTTTAGTCATATCATTTCTCCAAAGTAATGTTTTTAACATACACATCTGGTCCTCAGAATTTGTCTAATAGAAATTTCTTTGCATGTCATACTAGGCCTTTCCTTATCTGCCCAGCTCTGCTAGCTTCTTCCTGACCATTGCCTTCCTTTTTCTTCCCCACCTCACCCTACATTTTATATTCCATTAATTCTGAAATACCAACTGATTACCCGAGTTATAATGCCTTTTTCATGGTGTTGGCCTTTGCACGTGCAGTACAAGGGCCTCTCCTCCACATGCATGGTTGGCTGCCCTCAGTGGTCTTTCATCCCTTAGCTTAAACAGTATCTTCCTTGTGAAGCCTCATATGCCTCTCTCAGATAAACCAAAGTGCTTCTTTTCTTACATGTCCATGCTAATTTTTATAAATTTCAATTATAGTTATTCTTCTGTTGAATTGTATTTGTTTGATGTACATAACTATTTCACTGAAAAGTCATAGGAATTACCTGGTATAGTTCAGGTGGAACACAGAGTACATTCAACATTGGTTAAACTCAGGCCAGCACTTAGACCGATACCTGACAGGTCACTGGGCTCAGTAATCATGTTTTATTACAGATGGAAGCAATTTTGTTATTTTTTTTAGGCTACAGGACCAGTGTATTTGTATGAGATACTTGTTATAAATTTTATATGTGAGAATCATATTTGTATTGATCAGAAATTGATCGATACAAATTTATAGGGTTTATTTAAGGTCTTATTGACTTTATACAATGTATGTGTTAAATTTGGTAGAGGGTCTAGAAATAGTTATCATCTAATTCAATTTTCTTTGTATTTTGCAAAGCACAGCCATCTCTACCCAAAGTAGTACCTTTGTTCTGACTTGACCATATATTCTTCTGAGCCCTGTTTTTTGCTCAGGTGAATGCTTCTACTTGAAACATGTCCTCCATGACTGGCATTAGTGTACAACTTATAGAAAGCTATAAAAGAGGCTATAAGAGTGATAAAATTTGGTGCTATGATTGCAGTTCCCTTTGTTATGAAAAAGGCTAGGAAAATTCTGATTACAAAGTCATCAAAAGAGATTCTGAGCATGGCAAACCTTGTTGTATATTTCCTAATCACTGGAAGAAGAAAGAGAGGTAAGAATATTTCAGCTGAGCCTTGACTTAGCCTGTCACTGCTGCGAGGAGAGAGACGGTAATGCTTCCTTATGAAGGGAATGGTGCGTGATTGCAATGACAGATTTTTCCATTAGGAGCAAAGACTTCTATTACTATGGGTGAAAAAAACACACCAAATGAATTAAAATTGCAAAAGCTCATAATTTTAAACTCATAGAGAATCTGTCATGTTTTAATAATTTATGAAAACAACCATTTTTAACTGCAAACTACTTAATAATAATAATATAATACTATTTTGTGTTATGTATCTTGATAGGCAATCATTCTAGAGTTCAAGTTTAATGGCAGGGGTACCTTTAAATATATATTGTTATAGATTTATAATAAGGCAATAAAAAGTTATGGTTTATTTTGATAAAAAGAGGAAGAAAATGCATTGGTTTTAACAATATAAATCGGAGAATTTGAATGAGGGATTCTCATAAAATGAGAGTGTCTAACTTGGGAGGATGAACTATAACAAGAACATAATTTAATTAGAATAACATGAGTTGATTTTTGCCCGATAAGCATTGTCAATCGAGAAGACACTAAACTTATCACTCTTTAGCATGGTCCTGGTATTAGTTCTGTCTGTATTTGCATGGTTAGCAGCTCTGAAACATTTTATTTGACCTGTAGGTTTCTCTAGGTAAGAATGCAATGTACATTTTCTGAGACTGATACAATGAGACATGCATATATTTAAGTGAATAGTGGGACATTCTTTTAAAATGATGGATTCCCAGAGATCTGGTGTATTTAGGCACGCTCACGAATGTGTTCAAATCCACAGGACGCTTCTGCTCACTACTCAAATGTCTTGCTGATTCCCCTTTCTCTCCGTAAATATCAGTCTGGTTTGTTTTCTAATGTTTCAGAAAATTATTCCCATCTCTGAATAGTCTGTATCTTGCTTATGAAGCTATAAAGCGTGGGTCTTCCTGAACTGGAGGAAAGAGGGCCAGTGTAAATGTTTTCTACACTACTTTTGAGATCTGCTTTAAAGCTGTGCAAAAGGGGAGGGAGGGGCACCTTCAAATCCAATTAATACATAACTAGAGTTTCTTGATTCACAGTAATCTACAGGGACATTTCAATACCAATTTACCAGGAAGGTTGTAACAACATATAGACCACCAATAGTGACTGAAAATAACCTGATGTGGTGGCAGAATCATTCTCCCCCTCCCCAAGATATCCACACCCTAATCCCTACAACTTGCAAATATGTTTAGTTACATTGCCAAGGGAAATTAAGGTTGTACAGGAATTAGGTTGCTAATCAATGACCTTAAAATAGGGAGATTATCCGGGATTACCCGGAGAGGCCCAACAGAGGAAAAGGGAGGCAGAAGAGAACCAGAGAAATGGCAGCGAGAGGACTTGGCCCCACACTCCTGGCTTTAGGTAGAGGAGGAGGGCCAGTAAACCAAGGAATGCAGGTGGCATCTATAATCGGAAGTAATAAATGCCTTCCTAGAGCTCCAGAAGGAAGGCAGCTCTGCTAACACCTTGATTTTGCTCCCTGAGACTCATTTTGAACTTCTGAGTTCCAGAGCTGTAAGGTAATAAAATGATGTTTTAAGGCACTAAATGTGTATTAATTTCTTACAGCAACAATAAGAAACTAATACACCTGAGTTTCTTCACATCTTTGCTGACATGGGGTATTATTGACCTTTTAAAACTTGTGGTAGTCCAAAGGTCTTTACTTATTTATTAATAGTTAGATAGAGTTTATTTCCTTCTGGTAGATACTTGATGAATATTAAAACTGGTTTGTGAATGTCCAGCTCATTGGGTTGATCCTGTTTCATTATTGAAGGTTTAGTTTTTTTCCTTATGCATTTTTTTGACCATTAAGCATCATTTTTGCTATTGGTGTCTTAACACATTAAGATAAGTGCTTACTAGGGTTTTATCAGGAATTTATGGTGAATTTTTATAAAATAAAGTAGCTTTTCAGCATTGCCAGAGATGATCACATGTGATTCTTTTCATGTTTTCTACTTTCCAGTATTGATGTAATGAACTGTGAGAATAGATATCTCACCTTGGCTCATCCTTCTATCCCTAGGGTACATGCTACTTGGTGGTAGTGCGATATTGTTTAATATATGCTGAGTTTGATTTTGCATGTATAAATGAGATGTGTATATCCTTTTTTTCCTGCTAACTTTGATCATATTATGTTAGTCATCTTAAAGGGATGAACAGCCTCTGTCTGTGCTGTGCTCTAGAATCATTTAAATATGTGGGAACCTTTTGTGGTACACTCTGTTGTTTCATGCCTTGTTACTCATCTCATGTCCCTACCCCATTTTTATATTATGTCAATCATTTTAATGGTATTTAGAGAGAAAAGGGAAGTCCAGATATTATCTCAAATTGCTATTTTGAAGTTAAACGCACCCCCCCCCCCGTTTTTGGAATCAAAGAGTTTTTACATCCTTACGCCATTCCTGTAATTATGGAAGGAAAAGGAGGTGAGACCTAAGAAACGATCCCCTTAGAGAGCTGTTGGGAGCATAGCTTCCAGTTGCCTATAATTTCATTAGATGTCTTTTCCTATGATGTTTTAATGCTATTACTATTATTGTCATTTATCATTATCATGGTTATGCCTGTTTACATTATACTAAATTACAAATACATTGTTTATTCATCTTTTATTATGTCAACTTGGACTACATTAACAGAAGTGTCCAGGATAAAAGAAGTAATAGCCCCATGTTACTTCAGCATGGTCAGAACATTTCACCAGAATTATGTTGAGTTTGGAGTATTACATTTAAAATGTGTTGACTTTTTAAATTACAAAAACATTACAAGTTTTTGAAAAAAATTTAAAAGCACAAGACAGAATAAAGAAGAAATGATATTATTTATAATACAGTCATCCAGATAAATCCATCATTACTTGTAGACTTTAATTTATGCATGTAATTGCATACATCTTTTCCTATAAACACATTATCCTCTGCATTATTATTGTTTTATAAACTGCTTTTTCATTTCACAATAGATTATTAAAATTTTCCACTTCATGAAATAGTCTTCCACAAGATTATTTTAATGAATGTGTTATAATTACATCTGTGATGGTATTAATAAATTTCCTATTGTTAAACATCTGTATCCATTTTATTATTATTTATGGTGCTACAGTGAAACATGATACAGTGATTATTTTCTTAAGATAAATTCCCGGAAGTAGAATTGTTAAGTTCAAAGGCTGGGATATTGTGTCTGCTAATATCCTTAGACAAATTTCCTTCAAAGAGGCTGTTTTGCTTAACATTCCACAGTAAGTATAGAAAGGTGACCATTCCCCTCACCAAAAAAGAATATTAGATTTGTTTAAATAGTTTCCAATTTAATTGGCAAAAAAAGAGCATTGCATTTTGATATACGTTTTTTAAATTACACATGTCCATGATGTAGACTAGATCAACAACTCTTTCAATTTTTGGGTTTCTTTACTTTTAGCAAGATAATGCAAAATAGTCCATTATATGACCACCTGGAGTAGTAGCATAGCAGACCATAAACTAACCAGTCTCTGACCTGTGAATGTCCACGCTGGTGGGGCATGCAGAGGCCAGCAGCAGCCTCCCTGCTCATCAGGTTTTGCCATCAAGTGAGCTGAGGTCAGTTTCGGTTTTGCTGCTAGATGAAGCTAGAAAATCTTTATTTTTCAGAGCGTTTGTACTTCAAAATTGAGGACAATGGATGATGGGCATGTAGTGAAGATAACTTTTTTTTTCTTCAGCCCATTGTCTATTTGTATTTATTCTTTCTGTGAATTGGTTGTTCACGTCCTTTGCTCAGTTTGTTTTTGTCAGGGGCTTAATATTTGCCTCCTTGGCTTGGAATATCTCTTTGTACATTAAATATATTACTTCCTTTTCTGTTACATATGTTGTAGATATTTGTTTTGAGTTTTATTTGTTATTTCGATTGTTTATAAGAGCTGCTGTCAAGCTTAAGTCTGCCCCAAAATCACTTGGTATGTATGTGGGTATGTCTGTGTGTGGTGTGGGGTGGATGTGTGTGTCTGTGTGCGTGTGTGCACATGCTTGTTTTTTGCAAACTCCTGAACACAGCCCAAAATTTGATGTAAAATGTCAAGTTAGAATTCTGGAATCTGAATCTCAGAAAACCTAAATGTGATTCTGATGCAGGTAATCAGAGATTCGCATTTTATGTTATGGTGGAGTTTGTTCAACATGTAGTTGCTTTCAGTTTAGGTCTGGTGAAATCTATCCACCTTTTCCTTTGTGATTTCTGCTTTTTATGTTAAGCTGTGGGTACTGTGTTTCAAAAGAGACATCGACAAACCTGAGCGCATTTCCAAAGGCCAACAACTGGGATGTTGAAAGACCCCGAAAGAATGACAGAGGAATGATGGAGGGAATGGGGATGTCTAGCTGGAAGCATAGACTTTGTGGAGGAATACGCTAGGTCTCTTCCCCTGTCAAAGAGAGAACGGAGCTATGCTATATTGCATTAAAATGCTGTAAGAAAAGCAGTGTGTGGAAGTTCAGGGCAGCACCTCCATCTTCCACTGTGAATTTTCCCTTATAAAACGTCTCCGATCCTGTCACTTTCCTATTTGGAATCCTTTTGTGGTTTCTGTTGTCTTTAGGAGAACTTTCAATGTCCTGTGAGGTCCCTCACAATTTGAGCCTTATATGGAAGCCTGAGCGCTCTCCATCCCCACACTACTCACCCAATGTGCTGCCCAAACAGACAGCTTGATGTTTCTCAGAAACTCAGAAGGTTCACTCGTCTTTCCCCTTCTCAGATCTGAGCTGCACTAGCCATCTGATCTACTAAATTTCCGTCTAGCCTGAGGCACATGTTAAGCTTTAGTCAGGGCAGAGTCCTTTGGAGGCAGTTTCTCTTATGATTCTCTTTAGAATGTCACCAATGTGACCTTAACTAGCAAATAAGTCTGTGAAAAGCTCAATGATGTCTTTACATGTATTTACATATATTAATATGTAATGAACATTTATTAGTTATAGGCAACGTACTAGGACTACAGAGATGAATAAAATATATATCCTTTCTTCTAAGACCCCTAAGAAGAATTAATGAAAATTAAATGGGAAAGTTTTGTGAATATTTAAAATTGGAGAGCAGACCACAACTATATAATTCACTTATCAGCAGTCATCAAAATTCAAGTAAATTTATATAATGTATTCAGACATAAAACTATGGTTAAGAGAATAAATAAAAGGAAAAGAATTAAACTTGCTTGAATTATATAGAAGAGTAGCAGCATTGCATTCTGAACCAAATGCCTAGTTTTTGCCAAGATGATTAAGTGGAAGATGTTTACATTTCCTTTGAAATTTTGATTGGTGTTATACAGCATGTTAACAGGAAGACAAGCTCATTTTTACTTGCTTAGGAATCCTTATCATGTTCAATAAAGTGGCTGCATGCTTCTGCGCAACAAAAGCCAATGTGCATAGTTAATGACTGTCTGAGGATAATGAGTGTGTTAAGTATTTTAGCATCTGTTGCATTTATATTTCATCGTGGTCATTAATGGATAATCTCCCCTTCTATTATATAGAAGACAATTTTTTTCTTATTGTTACACAGCAGTTTGAAGTAGGAATTGTAGTTTTTCTAGCAGCAAATTACTCAAGGATATTGTGTTTGGAAGCAGTCCTTTCAGCTTCCAGTCCGCTGTTCAGCTGAAGTTCTGAGTCAGTAAGAACACCACAGTTGCCAAGGTCAGAAGCCCCCAATATTTTAATTCCATATCTTCACACTTCCAGAGCTGGCTAGCAAGCTGTCAGGGAATGCCTATTAAGGAAAATACATTCCTCAACATCACACTCAGTGAGTTAAGATGGCTAGACCCAGGGCCAGACTTCGGTGGCAGATTACAAATGTGTTTTTCTCTGTGGAGCAGTGAAACAGTTAAGTAATTTCTAAATAGTAGACTTGTCATCCAAATGCAGTTTGATGTTATCTCTAGTTAATCAAAAACCTGAGCTTTTTCTCAAGGTGATTAATAACCCTTTTATTTTTTCACTATGGGACATTTTGAGAGTTGTACTAGCTGAGGCTGATTTCTGTTGCAAGTTCCAAAGCAGTGCAGAGCCCATCAGACTGTGAAATACTTGAAGGCGTAAGCCAGTGTATTTATCTTACTATCATCACCATTTGACCAGTGTGGTGCAGTTAGTTTCCATAAGTGTGCACTGAGTTGTATGAACTTTATTGTCCATGGATGACAAAAGCTACTAAGAATTTCAGCACTGTTAACACTCAGTTCTATTTAAAGTTTGAATCTTTAAGAACCAGTGCATTTTATTCTGCCAGCAAGTAAGCAACTCCACAAGGGAACTATTAGCACTAATTCATTCAGCTACTTTTGGAAAACTATTGTCATAGACCACATGCAGCAGCAAATTCTAGCTAGGCAAAGCAAATGTTATAATCAATGTTATAATTTTTAATTAAAAGATATCTTTGGTTGCAATTTGGACCAATTTATCCCAATGTTCAACTTAAACTTTTGCTCCAATTTCAATTTTTTTTTAGAGAATTCCAGAATCTTCCTGTAGCAGAAAGATTTTATTATCAGTTCAGAAACCTTAAAAAACCCAGTGTAATGAGGTAAAGAGAAAATCAGAAAGAGGTTGTTGAAAGGTAAAGTATGTAAACAAAATTCTCCTGTTGTATCAGTGACATCTTGTCTAAATGATTCTTCTTTTAAATTGAAATATAGTTGACATACAATATTATGTTAGTTTCAGTTGTACAACATAGTGATTAAACATTTAAATACCTTATGAAATGATCACCATGTTAAATCTAGTAACCATCTGCTACCATACAAAGTTATTACAGTATTATTAAGTATATTCCCTGTGCTGTGCATTACCTCCCCATGACTGATTTACTTTATAACTGCAAGTTTGTAACTCTTAATCCCCTTCACCCATTTTGCCCATTTCCTTACCTACCCTCCCCCCCAGCAATCATCAGTTTGTTCCTTGTATCTGTGAATCTGTTTCTTTTTGTTTTGGTTCTTCCTTTGTTTTGTGTTTTAGGTTCCATGTATAAGTGAACTCATGTAGAATTTGCTTTTCTCTGTCTAACTTCATTTAACATAATGCCCTCTAGGTCCATGCAAATGGCAAGATTTCATTCTTTTTTATGGTTGAGTAATACTGCATTGTATACAAAGAGTGCCACAAAAATGTACACATATTTTAAGAAAGAAAACTTTCTTAAATTATTAAAATTGTAATACTCAATATATCCTGATAACAAAAGATGAATACAAGTCATGTTTGACTTCTGCAATTACAAGAGGTGCTCAAAGTGGTTACCACCAGTATTTATGTAATACATAGATAACATCTCTTAAAATGTGTATTCATATTGGCACCTCCAGTATATGTACCACATGTTTATCCATTTATCTCTCGATGGACATTTAGGTTGCCTCCTTATCTTGGCTAGTGTAAACAGTGCTGCAGTGAACATAGTAGTGCATATATCTTTTTGAATTAGTGTTTTCATTTTCTTCAAATAAACGCCCAGATGTGGAATTGCTAGATTGTATGGTAGTTCTCTTTTTAATTTTTCATAGTGGCTGCACCAATTTACATTCCCATCAATAGTGCACAGGGGTTCTCTTTTCTCCACGTCTTCACCAACACTTGTTTTTTTGTGTGTGTTTTTAACAATACCCATTATGACAGGTGTGAGGTGATAATTCATTGTGGTTTTGATTTGCATTTTCTGTATAATTAGTGATGTTGAGCATCTTTTCTTGTGTCTGTTGGCTGTATGTTTTCTTTAGAAAAATGTCTATTCAGGTCCTCTGTCCATTTTTTAATTGGATTGTTTGTTTGTGTGTGTTTTAAGTTGTATGAGTTTTTTATATATTTTGATTTTAACTATTTATTAGATATATCATTTGCAAACATCTTCTCCCATATAGTAGGTTACCTTTCATCTTATTGATGGTTTCCTTTGCTGTGCAAAATGTTTTTAATTTGATGTAGTCCCATTTGTTAAAAGATGTTGCTAAGACCATTGTCAAAAGTTTACTGCTTATGTTTTCTTCTAGGAGTTTTATGGTTTCTTGTCTTAAATTTAAGTCTTCAATCCATTTTGAATTTATTTCTGTATATGATGTAAAAGCAATTATCTAATTTCATTCTCTTGCATATAGCAGTCCAGTTTTCCCAACATTATTTATTAGAGACTGTTTTATCCCCATTGTATATTCTTGCAATAGACATGAAAACACCTTATTGCTCAGTATGAACCAGTACTATGCTGTGACTGCCAAACAAAACAAACAAACAGACAGACACCTAGACAGACAAACTACTGAGAACTTAAAAGAAATATGGAATTTAAAACATTGGAGTTGATAAATCATCTCTAGTCTGAACTGATTAACCCTACTTATCCAGAATTGAGTTTAGAGAGATGTGCACAAAACTGAAACATTTTCATGAGAATTTGTCCAGGATAGTGAAGGGTATAAAAAATTTGGAAAAGAAAGTTATCAAGAGAAATAAAGTAGTTTTTCTTAAAATACTAAATGTTAGTATAAGACAGAAACTTTCTCTTAAGGACAATGTTCTTAATCCTGTTAGGAGTATTAAAATGAAGTTTTTCAGAGTTTAAATCATGAGAAAAAGAGGAGAGAAACTCATGATAAGTATGAGCCACAATTTGGGTATTTTTGGTAATTCTTTTATTATGGTAAAACATAGATAACATAAAATTTCCCATTTTAACTGTTTTCAAGTATACAGTTCTGAATCATTAAGTACATTTACATAGTTGTGCAACTGATAAAGACTCTGTCCTTGACCAAATTTTAGTCAGGCTCCTCTCAGTTGTATTCCCAGCTAGGCCTTCTTCTTGGGCCGTGTCCTCAGGCCTGCCTAGTTCAGTTGCAGCAAAAATCCTGTTTAGTCAGTTTAGAGACACTGCCCCACTCTTACGTTTTGAGCACCCTGACCTGTTAAATTCGTTTAGTAAGAATCACTCTGTCTTGGATGTGTCCTCTGAGCTCTGAGTAGTTTTGCATCTGCCCACGCCCACCTCACACCTGCCACTCTGCTCTTGGGCTATAAATTCCCAGCTCTCCTTAATGTATTAAAGTTGAGCCCAATCTCTCTCCCCTATTACAATGGTCTTAACACCTATTGCAGTAGTCCTGAGTAAAGTCTTCCTACCATTATAACAAATGTTAGAATAAATTTTTTTAACACATCATCACTTCCATCCATTTCCAGAACTTCTCTGTCTTAAAAAACTGAAACTCTGTACTCATTTAAAAATAACTTCTTCTTTCCTCCTCTGCCAGCCCGTGGCAACCACCATTCCACTTCTGTCTCTGAATTTTACTACTCGATCTACCTTATATAATATGGTTTTACACATTTTGTGACTGGCTTATTTTACTTAGTATAATGTCTTCAAGGTTCCTCCATGTTGTAGTATGTAGCATTTCCTTCCTTTTTAAGAGTAATATTCCACTACATGTACATACCACATCCCTTCATCCATCAATGGACACTTGGATTGCTTCCACCTCTGGCCTATTGTGAATAATGCTGCTGTGAACATAGATATACGAATATATGTTTGAGTCCCAACTTCCAATTATTGTGTGCATATACTCAGGTGGAATTACCAGTCATATGGTAATTCTAATTTTGATATTTTGAGGAACTTCCATACCACTTTCCATGGCAACTGCACCATTTTACATTCCCACCAATAGTATGCAAGGGTTCTGATTTCCCATGTGCTCTCAAACACTTGCAAATCTCTGGGGGTTTTCTTTTGTTTCCTTCCTTCCTTTCCTTTATATAGTACCCATTGTAAAGATGTGAAGTGGTACCTCATTGTGATTTTGATTTCCATTTTCTAATGATGAGCTATATTTCATTTTCTTTAAAATTAGGAACTTTTTATATCAGTTAAAAATAAAAACTTTATTTGTAAGGCACAGCTCCAAATAACTCTAGGAGCCCTATAACCTGCTAAACTCCCATCCTGAAAGGTAGAGCACTCTTAACATGATGAACTAAGTTGGCTAGTAGCCACAATAAAAAATGACATGTAAAATAATGTTAATAATATGTGTTATTTAATGCAATATATCTAGAATACTATCATTTTAAAGGCAGCCACTTGAATATTTGATTTGGGGATCAAATAAAAGCCATTAAATAAACTCTTAATATTTTTCCTATCTAGGCTGACCAGATGTCCCATTTTAAACTGACAGAAAACAACAGTCCTGTCCCATTCCAAATGATATGTGTGGTCAGCCTACAGACACCTTGAATTTAGCCCAGTGAGACTAGGCTGACCATAGGTACCATTTGAAACAGGACAATATCATTGCTTTCTGTTCCATTTAAAATGGGAAGTCTGGTCAGCCTTCTCCTATTCTGATACTTTTTTTAAAGTTTTTATTTTTTTAATAATAATGTTTCATAAGCCAAGAGTCATCTTTGGGGCCAGCCCATCACTAATAACCATTAGGTTCAAGCCCATTTCAGGGACCCCTGGGATGTCATGTCATGTTTGTTTTATCTACATACAGCCCACACACCAGAGAGTTAAAGAGCTTTTAAATAATTAAGAAGGAACCTCTTGTCAGGTTAAGCTTAAATGTTGACAGTTTGGCTCACACAGTAATTGTTCATGAATTAGTGATGCAGTGAGGTTCATTGAAATGTAATGGACAATACTGACTACCTTTCTCAGTGTCCTATAGAATTTAAAAAATTTTTACAGGTCAGAGTGTTGATGCCCTTTCTTGTACACTGGATTGTCCCCTTCCATATGGGGTGCAGCCACCCAGGGGACTGAACACATGCCCGCTGCCACTTTTAGGTCCCTTAGGGCATCCAGCTGCACAGCGATGTGTGCTGACTAACCCCATGAACCCATGAGGAAAGATTTTGTCATCACCTTGGGCACATGGGTTTTACTTATGCTGCCACAAGTGAATTTAGCTAATTGAAATAATATTTAATCAATAATTTTGTGAATGCCTATGAAGTACCAACTCTGCGCTGAAGGCATAACACTAATTAATCAATTCATCACATACATCAAGTGCTTTTAGATGGAGCAGCCACTTTTCTGTTACGTGTGTGTAAACTGAGGTCCAGAGAAGACACACCCTGACTTGCACTTACTAGCTCTGTCACACCGGCTATATTACGTAACCTCTCTGGGCTCTAATTTCCCTTCTTTATAAGATAAGAGCAATAATACTGCTGCTAAGTGTTGCTGTAAGAAATAAATTACATAATGTTTTATTTTAATCTCCTCTCTCCTTGTCCTCACTTTGCAGGAAGGGAATAAGCAAAGCATTTCACTCCTTTTTAGAAGGTGAAAAGAAATACCTCCTCATTTAGGTGAATGAAGTCAGTCTTTCATTGAGTTGCTCTGTATCAGGCAAAGAACTGGGACAAACGAAAAGAAAACAAAATGGGCTTATTTATGATAAGACTACCTTCAAATACTGTATAATAATAATATGACCACGGATAAAGTTGTTCTAGAGATCCCTGTTGTAATCTAAGTTGGAAGTTATAACCCCAATCTTATTAATGTATAAATTCTCAAGCATTAACATAATCCTATGAAATGTTTTAGGTAGAATCAGTTTATAGCTAGGAGCTTATAAAAACAAAACTGAGGAAACAACGTACACACAAATACAGAATTGAGTCACTGTGGACATACTGATAATTCAATTTCAGACATTTTCTTTCTAGGCAGGCATGTATATGTGTGTGTGTGTGTGTGTGTGTGTGTGTGCGCGCGCGCGTGCGCGCAGTTTTAACTAATACCAGAGGATTTAAAATAGTCAAACCTTTAAAACATCTAACTTTAAAAAAAAATTTTATATAAAAGCTATACCTATTTGGTTTAAACTGATATCAAAAGATTTAAAACATGTCTTTGTACATTGACATTTTCTTATCACATTACATATTCTGATTACAATTGATAAGAGTGAAAGATTGCTAGAGAGTTATTTTTAATATTTCAAAACTACTCAATGCCAGTTGTGTTGTGCAAGCCACCTATCAGACAGTTGGCACATTTCTCACCTCCCTGAGACTGTATTGTTCTTACCAGGCGTGTCTGATGGACCACTCCAAAGTCTCCTGCTTCAGGCTGCATGGTGGAAATGTCATTTATGATGCGATAAGTACATATTAAAGGCCAACTCTGTGACAGGCCTTGGGTGTAAAATATGGTGGATAAAAATGGCATTGCACTTTTGGAGCCTGGAATCTAGTGGCAGAAGCAGATATTAATCAATGAATCATAGAAATAATATGTGTTAAGTACAAGCTGTGGCGATTTCTCGTATGGAAAAGTACAGGGAGATATATGAAAACATTGAAAAAAATGGGATTTGGCCTGGTTTGGAGAGCTCAGAGAGATCAGCTCTCTGACTAATCAGTTAGATGAAGAAGGCGGTGTAGGCAAAGAAGGTGGACTTTGGACAGATAGAAGCTTGAGTTTCAAATCTGTCTTCTTTGTCCTGAGGCAAGTGGCTTAGATGCTCTGAAATGTTTTCTCATTTATAAGAGGATTTTGTTTTATTTACCTCATTTGAGTTCTTGAAGACTGTAAAATCGATTTGCTAGTGGCTGGCACATAATGTGCATTCACTGCTCAATAACAGTGTCCTTTCTCCCCATTTCTCCTTTGATAATGAACTTTTTATTAATGCCTCATAAAGGTGTATTCTTCTTCTTAAGTATTATTCTAGATTCCATTCAAGTCAAAGACACGTACATAGAATTGTATTTGCTGTGGAAATGCTAATGTTCTATTTAGGACATTTTATTTGAAGTCAAGAGTTGGACTAGTAGTGTAATTAAGGGGATGGGTACTCTGACTTCAGGAAAATAGAATGCATTGTGCATATCATTAGCTTGACTGAGCAAGGCCGTACGACTGCATGGAAAACCTACCGAACTAATGCTTAGGAGTCATGGTGCAAGGCTGGGCCTCAGGTGACTCCTGAGCCTTTTTTAGCTCAGTCATCTTGGGAAGCTGAAAATGAGGTTAGTGCCCAAATCACCTAGTTGACTCTTCTTCCTGGGATTCTTAGCTCAAGGGTCCCCACCTCTGAGAACCCTGCCCTGACTCCCTGAGGTTTGGGTTGTGTGTAACTGCCCTGGGCCCCCTTGAGGAAGCACCTACAACTCACTGATTCTTCCCCATGCTGTGCTGTCCATGAGGAGTGGAAGAGTGCCCAACTTGTCCCTCTGCTCTTGGCTAAGTGACTATCTGGTGCATCACCTAACATAGCAATGAGATCACCATTTATACGTTTGGCACGACGAAGATTTTCTGAAAAAGTGTATAGACCTTAGGGAGATGATTAGTAAGTAAGAAGAGCAAGACTAAAGAGCAAACAAACAAACAATCAGGCAATATAAGAAGGATATCATACAATGAGCTACACTTTATAAATTCTTCAGGGGGCTCTAGGGATGGTCAAGGACATTTTGGGGCTTTGAAGACGGGAGGAGAAGTCACTAAGTATGAGGACGGGAGGAGAAGTCACTAAGTATGAGGACGGGAGGAGAAGTCACTAAGTAGACAAGGGAATGCATGGGGTATAGTTTGAGTTGTGGACTGGTGTGTTGATGGACACTTAAAAGAGCGGTGAGTCCATGCTGGTTAGCAACGGGAGCTACTGCTGGACAGGCAGCTTGGAGTCGGATGATGGAGGGTCTGGAACATCAAGAGCGGTGTGGACTGGACGCATTGAAAATGTGGGACCGTGGGTGATGCTGAGCATGAAACTGATGTGCACAGAATAAGGTTTCTAAATTTAGGAGAGATTTTAGGAAACAAACTGTTTAAAACAAATAAGGCTCTGAACAAAGTAATTTTAAAATACTACTTTGTATTTAGATAACAGTATTCATTTCTAACTCACATCTACTTCTTTTATTTCACCGATCATCGTGGCTGTTCAACCAGGTAGGACAGCATCTACGGAGGAAGAGGCAGATGCTTGGAGAGGTTCTGAAGCACATTCAGAGCCATCTAGTTAATTAATGGCATAATCAGGATTAAAAGGAAGAATTCCTGCATTTTAAATCTGTCATATAAATTAAAACTAAAATTCATTGAATTGGTAGCAGCTGTATACGTCAGTTTTTCATATGCGAGGTTGGACAATAAATTTCACAAACTCATCCTAGAGAAAGTGCTACACCCCTCACTGCTGACTATCACTGTGGTCACCTTCGAAGTACTGCCCTTGGGAAGCTGTGCACCGACGCCTGTGCCTAGTCCACCCCTCAAAGCAGCTTGGAACTCTTTTTCTGGAATGGCCATCAGAGCGGTCATCATCCCCCAAATCTGACAATTAAGTTCACACACTTGCCACCCTGCACTTAGGCTGGCAGCACTGTACAAACAACTTGGTAAGGTGTCATAACCTTAATTGTCAGATGTTGGGGACAACGACAGCTCTGATGGCCATTCCAGAGCAAGAGTTCCAAACTGCTTTGAGGGGTGGACTAGGCACAGGCGTCAGTGCACGGCTTCCCAAGGGGAGTGCTTGGAAGGTGACCATAGTGATAGTCAGCAGTGAGGGATGTAGCACTTTCTCTAGGATGAGTTTGTGAACTTAATTGTCCAACCCTGTATATATTGTCTAAAGATATCATTACCATCACTCTGATGAAATGTACAGATATGATTGTTGGTGAGGGTTTTTTTGCTTTTAAGTTGTAAAACCACATAACAGCATTAAAGAGCATTAGTCAGGTTTTGCTGGATAAACCCAAGTTTATAATACTCAAGTATCATAATACTCAAATAGTAATATATTAATTTAACTTACCATATTTTGCCATGTATAATGGGCACGTTTTGGCCTAAATTTGTGAAGGAAAAATAAGGAGGCACATTATACATAGGTACTACTAATTATGTATCTATAGAAATGTTTTTAATTATTTTTTGATGCTTGAGTTAAAAGTGTAACTCTAGAAATCAATAATTAAAATATGAAAATGAAAGATCTTTTTCTCTGAAAGTTTTGGCCAGAAACATGCATGCTCGTTATACATGGGAGCACATTACAAGTGTGCATGGCAAAATATGGTATATGTCAGCAACAATACTTGCCATTAAAACTGCATGCACTTTAAACTACAGATTTAATGGGAAAATATTTTTAAAATGTGATCATTTATCTCTGAATGTTTTGTGGGGAGACTGTGGAGTATTTTGTTTAAGAGGACAAATTCTAGAATTAGGTTTGCTGGGGTACGAACCGAGGAATAAGTCTCCCTCCCTCCCAATTCACTAACTTCTCTTATCTTATGCAAATCTCTTAACCTCTGTAAACCTTATTGTCTTCGTCTATAAAATGTGGGTGATACTCAGTAAATTTTATCTATAATCCCTTTAGAATAGGAAAAGAATAAAGAAATGAATTGATGGTATGGAATAAAAAGTTCTCACGCCAGCAAAGCCACCGTTAAGCGTGTATTTTATACATCCATGCAGACATGCATGTAGTTCTTATTTGCCATGAACTACTAATTTGTATTCTCGAACATGTCCAATCAATTTTGTTTTCTAACCCTTCACTTTAGGACTGTCAGCATTAGGTTTGCAGAAAATGAAACATAAGCTTTTACAACATTTTATTGATTTTTAATGATCTGTGGTGATTAATGAAGCATTATTGGAAACCAGAAACAAATAATTCCTGGATTCCTGCTCTTATGTTTTAAAACAATCCATTAGGCATTGGAAAAATGCCTGAAAGTTGCATTTTAAAGGCTTTTCTTTTTGAACCAAAGCTTCCCGCCTGTCCACTACCCCAGTGAGCTCTATGTGTAAAATGTAGTATTTGTCATTGAGTAAGTGCTTTATGAATGTTTAAATCTAGATTCTTCTTCCTTGCCCTTCCTCCCCCTCTCATGCTGCACTCTACATTACAGAATTATTATTCATTTTAAACAACGTGAGTGAACTTCATCAACAGAACTCGCTTAGAGCAATTATTGCCAAAAATGTAAATAAATAAAAATTGAAGCTGCTGACAGGGGTAATATTATGAAGTTAAACATGTAAGAAGCAAGACTGACCTTTTAAAATATTATTTGAAACTCAATGCTGTCAGTAATTTCTGTGCCTTTCAGCTGCGTGTAGTATTCCTTTGCATTTGTGGAAACTTGTAGAAAATACTTGGTGGCGTCTAGTAGGGTCAGAATGTAGCAGAGCTGCTATGAGGGGAGAAAGAGATGCAAGGAGATGAAGGACTGGCCCCACTTCCAGTGAATCACGCCCGTCATCCTTCAGAGACATCTCCTACTAGCAGCCGAAAACCTGACTCTGAATTTCCAAAGGACCAAACCATACAGATGTCAAAAAAGAAAACAAAAACAATGTGTCTTCTGATTGAGTTGAGGACAACCACCCTTACAAGAGATCCTTAGGGTTGTTAGTGTTACAGCGTGCAATCCTTTCTAACATACCCATTTTCACATCAAAATGTATCTCACAGTCAGTAAATACATTTAGTACGTAAGTTCTATTTCCTTTTTGTCCTACACATGGTTACTAAATTAATTGTTAGTGTATCTTATAACTGATAGTGTTTTAAAAGGGGCAAAATATGGCACTTTTCTTCCCAGGAAGAATTGATACTGGATTGACTCCATGGCAATGTGGCAATTCCTAGACAGATAGATAGATAGATAAAATATGTATACATATTCACTTTATATAAATGTATTTACTTCAAATATAAATGTATATACTTTATATATAACTATATATACTTTATATATAAATGTATAATATATACATACTTTAATATACATGTATATTTAAGTGTGCATGAGAACTGTCTGGAAAGTATCCAGCCAGGTATTATGAAAAATAGAGAAATTTATGGCTGGATATTTTCTGGACAGCCCTCATATAATATTTATTAAAGTCTGTGTGTATATATATATATATATATATATATGTGTGTGTGTGTGTATGTATGTACTATGTATATATATGCATTCAAAGTATCTTGGCATTGACTGAATTAAGGATTGCAGAATACTTTGAGCAAACGTATTTAACAAATGTTGATGAAGATAACTACAGCCTAACAGTGTTTCTCTCCTTTGCAAACAACAGAAAAGAGAAAGCAGCAGTGAATGATTAAGAACCACTGACTTGTGGTGGGGACATGTGACTGAAAATATAAAGTGGAAAGAAAAGCACTGTTGATTTCTTATTTTAAGGGATACTATAGGCTTTCCATTAGAAATGAAGTTTACAGAATCTTATTCTAACACTATTTTTATAAAAAGTATTTTTTAAAGTTCATTAAAAACAATTACTTTAAAAAACAGGTCTTAAACTTTTGGGCCATTGATAAATTATTTGAGAAGTTTAACACAGTGCCCTCATCTAAATTAAGGTAGAGAAATGTGGGATAAGTGTGAGTATGATTTGGTAGATTCAAAACTGATTGAATGTTATACCTAAAAATACTTATTAAAAAAGCAATATTAGTCTATAAAGTGAATTTTTAAAGTAGAAGCTTTTATTAATCCTGTCCTGTATAACTTTTTCTTTTTAAATAAATTATATAAATTATATTCTGGTCAAATTTACAAATAAATTTAAATAACAAACTGCTAGACCATATCTGAGAAGATGCAGCTTAACAGAAATTAAATGTGGGTTCCATCCTTTAAACCCATATATACACACACACACACACACACACACACGGAATGGTGGTGAAACATAGGCTTAAAAGTAACATGTGTAAAACATTTTTAAGAATAGTGTATGAATACTGGATATTCATTGTTAATTTACTATCAAAGAAGGAAGCTAAGGGAAACAAGCAGGAAAAAAACTATAAAATTAGAAATGAGAAGAATAAGTAACTATGGATAGGGAGGAAATGAAAGGAATAATTTCAAAAATTTAAAAAAGACATTATAGAAATATATTGGTACATGCACATGTGCACTTACACACACACACACACACACATTCATACTTAATGCTGAAATATTAGAATCTCAATACATTTTCTTTCAAGTCAGAAACAAAATACAGACGTTCTGTCAGTGAGCGTTGGTTGCGGATAACAGAAAGCACTCCAGTATTGGTTATGAAAGCGTTGGAGGAGCTGTGGGCAAGCACTATAGCACTACACTTAGCTTTTGGTATGTATCCTGGAGCACCAGCCTGGAGCTGCTACCACTGTTGTGATTTTGAAGCAAGGTGGCACCTCCTGCCCCAACTGTTAACTCTGTATCCACACCATCTCAGGTTAAACCTACCATAGTGAAATGAATGCCCTGCCCACTGCTTCTCAATACCTACAGAACTGTGAATTAGTCACCTGGTCTCTTTATAGCTGAGAAAACCCTAGACCTGTGTGCCGATGCTCCTGGTTTGCAGAATCACAGAGCAGGGGCACAGCTCAGTCTGCCTCATTTCTGCTCTTCAGATCTTGTGAGAAGACAGACACCTTCTTGGTGTGAGCTAGATTACAGGTGAAATCTAATCTCGAAGCAATCCTGGGAAAGGTAATCTTAGCTTTCCAGCTTCTAGCAAGGACTAAGTGATTCTAAAAGAAAAATGAAATGGCCATGATTGAAATGATCTAAACCATCTCCCATGTTACTATTGCATTGCTGTGGAAGTAGTGGTCAAAGAAATTAAACAAGAAAGAGGTATAAAGCAGGAAACAAAATGGTCATATTTGTAGCGGATATAGTCATCCTGTGAACACCAAGAAAATTAGCACAAACATTACTAGAAACAATTAGATTTCAGAAAGATATCTGTTTAAAATTACTATATAGAAATCAAATAACTTTTCTATAATCAATAACCAATTAGACAAGATCGGACATGTTGAGGGTGGTATGGCCGTAGACAATAACCAATTAGAAAATACAGTGAAAGATGTTATCACATTTACAAAAGCAACAACAGAAAAGATTTATCAGCTGACAAAAAATAAACAAAAATACGAGTATGTAGCTTTTATATGAAGAAGCCCTTGAAAGTCCCTCTAAAGTATATAAAAAAGAACAAATGTAATGACATACTTTGCTTTGAGTAGGAAGTTTAAGTATTACCAATACTTTAATTTTCTCTAAAGAAATATATATAGTGGGGGTGTCAAAAATGTATACACATTTTAAGTGATGTTACCTGTGTATTACTTTTCAAAGTTGAATTGAATTATGGTAGCAATGTGTTATGACTTTTGGTCAAAAGATGACGTTAATGAAATGAATGCTACTGTCACCACACAACAGGCAGGACAGTCAAAGAAAATGGCAGAAGCACAGTTGTCGTTCAAGGAACACAAGACCATTTTGAACTGGTTTTTGAAATTGGAGAAAATTATTTGAGTTTCCCCCACGTTGTTCTGACTTAACACCCCTTGACTTCTGCCCATGAGGGACCTTAAAGGGTGTGGTGTGCTATAGAAAACCGGCTACACTGGCGGTGCTTCGGGAAGAGATTGAAACAGCACGTGCAGTGATACAAGTGGACACTTTGGTCTGCATTGCTCAAGAGTAGCTCACAGTGATCAGAAGTGTCTAGATGCTGAATGTAACCACTTTGAGCATTTCTTGGGATTGCAGAAGTCAAATGTGACTTGTATTCATTTTTTGTTATGAGTATACATTGAGTACTACAATTGCAGTACAGTTTTTTCTTTCTTAAAATGTGTATACCTTTTTTGTTACCCTCTGGGTGTATGTGTGTATGTGTGTGTTTATACCCATATCAGCAAGATTGTTTTTTAAACCTGACAATTTTACATTTAAAATGAAAAAAAAATACATATGTGAAATAAGCCATGCAAAGTCTGAGGTGCCCTGACAGATATGATATTAAAATATATGAGGGCTGTCCATAACAAATACAGCATAAATGCCTCTATTTTTCAGATTACCTAGCTAAATACTTTGTGGACAGTCTTTGTATAATGAAGCCAAACTAAAATCATTTCTGCATTCAGAATGAATAGGAGTTCACTGAATCAGGGTAAAGATTTAGGCAACATCTAAAATAATATAGAAATAATTTAATGAAGGTGATGTTTCATATCAGTGAGGAAAAGAGAAATGATTCAATCACTATCGCGACAACTGACTAGGTATTTGGAAAAAAATAAAGTTGGATCACCACTTTTATTACCTTTTCGATTTGGCTTTGCTCTCCACTTTTTTCTAAAGGTTAGCCTGCTTTACCACCTCCCGGCCTCCAGGAAAATTTAGGGAATGAGCCCCCGCATCATTTCAGCCGAGCCCCTCAGCTGATAGACTCCAGGCAGCTGCTTCTAGACAGCAGGAGTGGGTATGACCTTCGGGCTACTGTGGTAAAGCAACTTGGGCCTGACCTTTCCTTCCTCACAGACCACTGAGTCCTCAAAGTGAATGCTTAATTCCCCTGGGAAGATTTCTGGCCTCTGTTCCAAACAATTACTGAACTAATTTAAATTAAACAAACACAGACCATGTATCAAGGTCAGCCTGCAATGATTTGCATATCTAGGCAAAGTGTTCCCAGTACAAAGGGTGAACTAAGGCTAAGTAAAGCAGAAATGAAGTGCTGATTAGTCAAAAGAAAAAAAAAAAAGACATAAAAAAGACTCATTAAATATTTAATAATGGGAGAGTCTGCAGGTTGGTTACCTAAACATTATTGTTTCATGAGTATGAGACAAAAGGGCATTTTTCTTCTTTTGTAATAACCTAGGAAATGGGCTACTTTGCAAGTTTAGATGAGACATTAGACTTCAAAGGATTTTAAGATTTTTGACAAATAAGGAGAAAGTGAAGGAAAAGGACTTAGCCAGTTTGGAGAGAATATTTCCAACCCAGAGAACAGATCCATCTCTCCCTTTCAGGTCTGATTTCCTATGGCAATAAGCAAATGCCCTCAAATTTAGTGGCTGCCTGTTAATTGCTGCTGAAAGGACTCTCCTCCAGTTCTACAACTCACCTGAAAAATTTATATCAAAAGCAAATATCAAATAAACCAGTCACAACAAAACATGTTTTTGCATTATTTCATTAATAGGAGGGACCTTGAATTATCAAATTCACAGAGGCAGGAAGTGAATGATGGCTACCTGCAGGGGCGGGAGAGGGAGATGCAGAGTTGGTTGATCAGTGGGTACAGAGTTGCAGTTTTGACAATTGCAAAAGTTCTGCAAACAGGTGGCAATGAGTTTGCACTACAGTGTGAATGTACTTAACACTACCGAACTGTACACTTAAAAGTGGTTTAGGTGGTAAAGTCTATGTTATGTAACCATGATTTAATATAAACCAAAAAATGTTTAAAAAGAATAAAATACATCCATACACAAGAGAACATTATAACGACTGGCTTAAAAATAAATCCATGGTTTGGTCTCTACCGTGTCACAGTCGTCTCCGAAATAATATTTTGTGGGGGAGGAGATGGAAACTAAGCTGATCATCCTAGACCACAGGTGTCCAACCTTTTAGCTTCCCTGGGCCACCTGGGAAGAAGAGCTGTCTCGGGCCACACGTAAAATACACCAACACTAATGATAGCGGATGAGCTAAAGAAAAAAATCACTAAAAAATCTCATAATGTTTGAAGAAAGTTTACAAATTTGTACTGGGCTGCATTCTAAGTTGTCCTGGGCCTCATGCCTGTGGGCCCCGGGTTGGACAAGCTTCTAATTGTGTTCGGCTGGCACGGACGTGAATCAGGAAAGTGGGGCCGTGTCTGTGGTCATGGCAGGGAGTTTGAAAGCCTGGATAAGGTCAGACAGGTAAGGGCAGCTCATACTGGTAGGCTGCCTGGCTTGTTCGATGCTGAGCACAAGGGTGATGGGGAGTAAATATTTAAGTGGCTCTTATAATTGGTGAGAAGTAAGTAGGAAGAAGTAGACTTGTATTCAAATCCACAACTGCAATGTCACGGAACTATAGGTAATCTATTAATGCCACCTTAGAACTGTAAGTTGTGACGAAAAGCAAATGTCTGTTCTTCACATGTATTTAATAATAGTGGCATCACACGATTTTCACATCCTTAGAGGGCAGCCTACTATGAGTATGGTTTTCACCAAGTAAAGATTGAACAGTCATCTCGTGCCAGCTTCATAAGGAGGCCACCTGTGCAGTCACACAGAGCTCCATGCTCAGAAGGACCCTGCACACAGGTGCATATCCACATTGCTTTTCTTTTTGTACTCAACCATCATTGCTACATGGAGAAGATCCTAGATGGGATAACGTCAAGTTTCTTTTTCTGGTTCCCCAAGTGAGTTGGCCTAGGACTGCAGGCTCTTCTACCCTTTCCACCTGGACGTCTTGTTGCTTAGGGTGGGCCTGCCTAGAAAGGTGTACATTAAACCAGTTATCAAGTGTCGAACCAGAGATTTCAAGTAACTGGGAGCTGGAAAGAGGAGTGGAACTTCCAAGCTGATGTTTGGGACTTGGGCGCTGAGGTGAAGGGGCAGAAGGGAGAGACTAGAGCTCCTTCAGTGGATTGGCATGGTGGAAAGGAAAATCGGTCTATACAAGGAAAGGAAAATCGGTCTATACGAGGACTGTCATCTAGGCAGAGTTGTCTGAGCTGCAATGTCTGGAGGGAGTCTTGAGGGAATTGTATGAGCACTAAATTCTGGTTCATTTCACCAGCTCCCATTTCTTCAGTGCATGTTGCCCTCAGTTCCTTTGTCCCGTGGAGTAGTGGGCGGAGGTGCCCCCTGCCTGCGGTCTAACATGAACTCAGTTCCTGGGATTGTCATGGAGTAGGTGAGATGTCTTGAGTAGTTTATTTTACCTCTCTGAGCTGAGTTTACGTTTACTCATTTTATAAAACAGACAAAAACACATTCATACTATTACTGTGAAGATTAAGTAAGATAAAATATGTCAAGTGTAGAGCACAAAATAGATCCTAAATGACTTGTATTCATTAATATCATCAGCATTATAATTACCATTCAGATTAATGAAGGACTAAAGGCATATCAAACAGACTAGCATAAAATTCTGTAGGGACTTAAGGTAAACAGAAAGCTAATTGCTATTCATTTACACAGTCAACATCATTATTTATTTATTTTCAGATTGTTATTATTATTTTACATGTACAGATGTAATTATTTCTACATTTTAAAATTGAAAGCATGTCTGATTATATGGCCTGGTACTGTTCGATTTCCTCTTTATTGTTCTGCAAATGAAATGACGATTAGGGACAGTGCAACTTCTTATCCTCTACTGAGATCATTTATTTCACTTCTAGGGACACAGAATATGTTAGAGCTAAAAGGGACTTCAGCTCTGAGGTGAAGGGGCAGAGGGAGAGAATAGGACTCCTTTGGCGTGGAAAAACGGGAGATGAGTCTGTGCAAAGGCTCTCCCTGTTGTCTAGGCAGTGTTGTCCTTATACATCACATACTGAATTTTCCTCTTTTAATAAATGAGGAAATCAAGATCTGTGAAACTATGTCTTTTAAAGTGTTGGATTATTTTTCCTGTTCAATAAAAACAAAATCATTTTACTTGTTTTATTTGGTTATCTTTAAATAAGTTAACATAAATCATTTCAATCTGTGTTAGCTGGGAAACAAGGCTTCTATGATTTGTTCCCACTGTTCTATTATGCTCTTGAAATGATTGTTTTGGACAAATGCTTAGTTACGTCTAATTTATAAATGGCATGTTGCTTTAGTAATGGTGTATACCACTTGCAATATTCTACAAAGGTGGATCCAAATTAATTTACCGGCACAACTCTCAGTTCCTGTTCTATGGAGGCCTGTTCTATGTCCATTATTCACAAAACAGTAAATGTGATTGTCTGTCATCCTGCTTCAACATACAGAGTGTGGTTGTTCCTAATTTCTTCTCCACAGTACACAGAAAACATGCAGCCCACGAAGTACACAACAAAGAATCAGTCTCTCTTGCTCTCACTCTCACTCTCTTTTACCTTTTTTCAACAGGAAAAATATTCAGGAAGTCTATCTGTCTCTTAGATGCTTGCACACACTGTGTGACAGGTGAGGTGTGAGGCAGCAGGACACGGTTGGTTCCCTTTTTCCCAGACTGGGCCACTGCAGCACATGTTGCTCGGTTGTGCCTTGTCGTGTCAAATGCAGCTTGACCAGTTCCCTTCAGAACACAATTTGAATCAGCAGAGTGATTTCAGAGCCCAGTGCCTACTCGGTAGTTGACAATCTCTGTGAATTTTCACTGATGAGTTTTCCAGTACTGGGGAAAGGGATGCCTTAGGCCAAAATATAAGTAAAATCTCCAGCTCACTGAAGTGGCATAATGGTTCTCCCTTTCTGAATAGTGATATTAAGTAAGCATATCATTGAAAACAATGCCCCTTGGAGGGATGCCATGTGAGAAGAGATCATTTTTCTGGGTCAGTGAACTAATTTTAATTGCTTTTTTTCTAATAAGGACATCAACTTGCCATTTGTTTAGATAATTGGATATAATTTATTTGTAAATCTTCTCCATCATGTTTTTACACACATCCACTCACAAAAAATATTATTCAAAAGGTCCTGTTTTTCATTGTGTAATCTTGCAATTAAAATCAGTTTGCTTATCCCATAACCTTTTCATCAATGGCAAATAGTCTTCAAACTTAAAAGTTTGAAAATTTTCCCAGAGGTAACTGATTCTGGAAGGATTTCAAAAGCCATGCATTTTAAACTTATATAACTTAGGCTACAAAGATGTAGACGTAAATTTGAGATCCAGAAAATTCAGAGCCTGTGATAGAATTATAAAAAGATCGTATGTGTTCCCAAGAATATTCTTGGGTTGAAGTGTACTTAAGTGTGAAGTATTCACAGAGGAAAAGTTGCTAGTTTCTCTGAATGATAGCTTTCAACACAACCTAACGTTTTGATGGCAGATGTAAGTGTGTGTTTTGTTATACAGGAAACTCACATTATAACACCCAAATCCTCCGTATATGAACATAGGAGAGCTACGGAGAGAAGGTCATCAAGATAGTTAATTTTCTTAAATCTGGCTCTGTTCACAAGAGGACTTAGGGTGGTAACAATCATTTTTGTTTTTGTTAAGTTTTGGTTTTGGTTTTGGTTTTTAATTGTTAGACTTACTGGGGTGACGTTAGTTAGCAAGATTTACATAGGTTCCAGGTGTACAGTTGTACAGAGCATCCTCTCTGTGTTGCATTATGTGCTCACCACCCAGAGTCAGTTCTCTTTCCATCACCATGGATTTGGCTCTCTGTCCCTCGTCTCCCTCCTCCTCCTTCTTCCTCTTTGCCCCCAGGTAACCACTAAACTGTAAGTAACAATCTTAAAGTAAGGTGTTTACTTGCCTCTTAGTGAATATTGTGTTTTGCTTAATAATAGAGGTAATTTTTTATAAGAGTTAGCAATAACAATAGTAATCAAAGTAATAGGACAGCATTGTAAATTTTTAAAAAAAAATTTTGGTGCCTAGTAGGTGATGTCATTAAATTACTGTCATTTCAAAAACATACATTTTAAAACTTTTTTTTTTTGTATTTTCTGTGTTTAAATCTTTCATTTTTTTCTTCAATTTTTTTTTTTGGAAAGTTAATGCTAGACTCAGTTCTACTAAAAAGAACAAGAGAAAAGGCATTTTGTTTAACGTGTGGTTTCCGTCTTTGAATTGAGGAAAGCGGTCATTTGTACCTTTGGGAAAAGTCTGCTGATGGCAGAAAGGACCAAACTAAGAAAATCTCAAGACATAAATAGAAGCTTCGTGGGGAAGTGTTGGAACGACTAGAATGGAGCTCTCCTCTTATCAGAGTTTATTTTCTCTACAGGGCTCATTCTTTTCACATCCTTAAACAGTGTTGTTTTGTAAGAGAACTGATTTCTTTATAATCCTAACCTAGATCTCCAGGCTTAAAGTACTCTGCCAGTGAGGTCATTAAATCAGCATTCTTTGGTTGAAAATCTTTCCCAATCACAGTGAGTACTGAAAACCACTACATTATTACTAATCAAGCATCGTGGTTTTACTTTTTACTTTGAATATTTTCAATTAAATTTATGGGGGTGACATTGGGTAGTAAAATTATATAGGTTTCGAGTGTACAGTTCTCTAATACATCCTGTATATATTGTGTTGTGTGCTCACCACCCAGTCAGTGCTCCTGCCATCACCATGGTTCGGGAGTTCAAAGAAACTGCATTTTTGTCCCTTTTAAAATACTACAGACCGTTATCAATGATGATTTTCTTAGAATTCTCAAAGCCTTAGATCATGATGGAGTGTGTATCCTCAAACTTTCTCAAACCTGTGTTTAATTTTTTTCTGTGAAAGTTAATGGACAATAGATCAATTTAACTCATTTTCTGGGGCCTTTGTTATACAACTTACCTTCAGTTGTTGAAACAAACAGTAAGTAAATTTCTTCATTATAACCATATGTTAAAAGAGAGCTATCTACCCATTCAGTAAAATATAAATGAGGCTGTTATTTTAACAGCTAAGAAAAGTTGAATCAAGTTGTCATCAAGTTGTTAGGGTCCTTTAAGAAATTAGTAATGGAGGAGATATTACTCGCCTAGTGTGTGCTGCTTTGGGTAGTGCAAGCTGCTCCTCTCTGAGTGCTTCTGCTCTCCCCTGTTCACTATTAATCACAACATAGCAATTTACATGCTTGTCAGATCAACTTCAGAGTGTTGGATGCTGGTCTCTGTCGTGCCATGTAAGGATAGATTCTGGAATCTGCATTTTAGGGTCCCCAAAAAGTGCTGGGCTTTGGAAGTAGCATCCTGCCCTCCCTGAAGGCTGACCCTGCCATTTTTTCCTAATGTAGGAAAACGCAGCTGCCTTCTGGAAGGGTTTCACACACACACGCACCCATTCTTCTTCCTATGTTCTCAACACTGTAGAAGGTGCTAAGACATAAAAGATGAATAAGATAGTCCTTTCCTTCAAGTTATGACAATCTAGCAGAGGAGAAAGGCAATTTCAGCCAACTTGTCATGTGCAGGGACTCGTAACTCAGCCAGGGAAAGCAAAGATGGCATCCCAAGAAGGCCATGATGAGCTCAGCTTTAAATGTCAACATCCGTGTAAGGAAAGGAAATACAGGGTGGATAGAGAAGTTTGTGTTTTCAGCTGACCCAGTTCTTCTCCAACGCATATGCCCCTATCACAGATATTTTCCTAAAATTCCTCAAAATTATTTTATGTCTCTTCTAAAAACAGTTCATCACTAGGAATAGCCACAGCCTACCTTCCTTAGGAAAGACTTGCTGACGTACTTTGTTCATTCAAGGCCCACAAGTAAACTATGGTTCTGATACAGAAATCTGAGTTGCACAGAGAAAAATTAATTACATTTTGCTTGTGGATTTTTAATAACAATTATTTTAAAATTTAAACCGAAGTATTGCATTTGTCAAAATCCATGTGTGTTTATCAATTGGAATATAGCTCAGAGTATTTTGGACAACTCATCCCAAGTGGTATCTGAAAACTGAACTGCTTTTAGGATAATGTTCCTGTTCTCTACACAGCACTGGCATTGGCCGATCCATGACCACAGCATAAAAAAGCTAAAATTGCCTTTCCCAGCAGTTGTTCTCAGTAAATCCTTTTCTGCTTTGGGGCGAGATAGGAGGCTGATAAAACTTCCTTTCATTTTCATAAACTTTTCTTGCACCTTCCCCTTTTGTTTCTTTTTTAAGACAGATATATATGCATGGTAATTTCTAAAAAGAACATTTCAATGAGTAGAAACTACCGTGCTTTTAATTTGGGAAAGAATTTTTAGTAGTATTAAGCTATAGAGAGAATTTGTCATAGGAAAAGTTTTATGTCTTCTCAGTTCTTTTGAAAATTCTGTGTAGAACCATAATCATGGGGGGAAAAACATGAAATTTGAATTAATCTGACCTGCATATATATAAGATATAGCTTTTTATTAATATTAAAAATAATAAATGAATTTAAAATAATAATAATAATAAAATCAGCAAACCCAAAGTAAATGGATATATGGTGCTATTTTTATTATTATTTCCAGAGAATGGGGTAACTAAAATTTTATGCATGATGTAAAGATTAAATGATATGCAAAAATTTGAAAAATGACTTTTCCTTATACAAGTTGGCCTTTTCAGCTTTGTATATTTGTTTAGAAATCTGTGTCTTGTGGTTGGTATTACTTTATAATAATCAAATTTCCTTTTTAATGTAATAATGTGACAATGTTCTGAGTTTCTCAAAATCAAAGTCTGAGACATGGAGAGATTTAGCTCTGCTTTATTTGACAGTTCCTTTCCATTGGCAATTTGGAGATTTCATAGATTTGTTCTAGTGTCCCCTTATCTACAGTTTTTGCTTTCTATGCTTTCAGTTACCTACAGTCAACCAAAGTCTGAAAATATTACAAGGAAGATTCCAGAAGTAAACAATTCATAAGTTTTAAAGTGTGCACAGTCATGCTGATGCAATCGCGCACTGTCTCTCTCCATCCCACCGAGAATGTGGCTCATCCCTTTGTCCAGTCTCCACGCTCTATATGCCCCCGCCCACTAGTCACTTCTTAGCTGTCTGGGTTATCAAATAACTGTCGAAGTATCGCGGGGCATGTGTTCAAGTAGCCCTTACTTAATAACAGCCCCAAAATCCAAACGTAGTGATACTGGAAACATGGACATGCCAAAGAGAAGCCATAAACTGCTTCCTTTACTTGAAAAGGTGCAAGTTCTCCACTTAATAAGGAAAGAAAAAAAAATCACATGCTGAGGTTACAGAGATCTATGATAAGAGCAAATTATCTGTGAAATTGTGAAGGGAAAAGAAATTCATGCTAGTTTTGCTGTCACACCTCACACTGCAAAAGTTATGGCCACACATGCTTCTTATCACGTGTTATTACTTACAAAAAAGACATTAAATTTCTGGGTGAAAGATATGAACAGAAAATGTATTTCAATTCATGGCAAGATATTGCTCCAGAAAGGACTGAGCAAGACTTCAGCGAGGGATCCCCTGAAACAAGTGACACTAGGACACTAACTGCGAGTAAGGGACGATTGCACGGATTCAGGAATAGGTTTGGACTGAAAACGTAGAAATTGCTGGAGAGGCTTGCTTCGGCCCATGAAGAAGCTGCTGCCACATTTCCAGCAGAGTTGAAGGACTTGATTAGGATTCCGTCCTGTACACAATCTTGGGCATCCACGGGGGGCCCTGGAGCGTATCCCTGGCAGATAAGGGGGAACTACTACTGTATTCTACTCGAGATGGGTGGCACGATCCATGACCACCTAATCTGTTTTTATGTTGAGTTGAATATGAGCAGATTTGTATGGAGAACCCTCAGATCAGCCTGCCGAGAGTCCAGGTGCATGAGGGACTGAGGAGTATTTTGGGAAGTAACCCGTCCTCCAGGAATAGGAAGTTGACATGGAAGAGCTTGATAGAAGTAGTCTATTTATAGCACCAGAAGGACTGAATGCACAGAACAGAAGGAATGACTTCAGCAGGAGGCTGGACCAGCCTAATACCTGACCCAGAGAAGAGGCAGAACAGGACATTGCTTAGCTGGAGGCAAAACCAGCAGCTCTACTGGTGGGAGGAGACAGTTGCACGGAGGCTAATGGAACACTCGGTGGCTTTCCGGCATCTTCGCAGCAGGTTCGTGAATATTGTCTTCTGTGGTTGGTATCTGTTGTGAGTCAGAAAGAAAAAAAAAATGGAAAAGGCAGATGCTGCTTG
The DNA here is from genome assembly GCA_004026885.1 of Lyroderma lyra. NCBI lineage: Eukaryota > Metazoa > Chordata > Mammalia > Chiroptera > Megadermatidae > Lyroderma > Lyroderma lyra. The sequence continues at coordinate 148,531 of PVJL010000270.1, forward strand.
GTAAAAACAAAAACCAAACACACAGACAAAAAAACAGTTTATGAACCATTGTCAGACTCATTGCTTGACTCCCCAGATATAGTGTGTGTGGGGTGGGGGGGAGTAATTTTTTAAGAATAGAGGTCTTGAAATGCCTTACGTGACTTTTCCTTTGGAAGGAGTTTTAGGGTAGATAGTTTAGTGTGGTATAATAAAAATGAATGACGTATTACAAGATTACCTTTAAAACAGATACACAAGAACAACTGTATTTGTCAAACAACTGAACTAAACCCAAATACAAAATTACAAAGGAATAACATATAGTTCAATTAAGCTCCTTTATTCATTTCGCACAAGAAAACAGGATCAAGCTAAATGTGGAGTAGAATATTCTTAAATTGGAGCTTTTGTTAGGCACGAAAAGTGTTCCTACTCTAGAAGTGCTTAGAGTGGTTGGGCACTTGTGAGCTCCAGATAGGGTGGATTCATGCATAAGGCAGGGGGTGGCCAACTAAGTGATCCCTAATTCAGTTCAGAAGTTGTGTTATTCTTCATTAGTACACAATCCCTCGGATCATCTGATGCTATGTAGTAATCAGTAATATCTGCCTTTTAATGCTGGCTCTGTGTGTTTACTTTTCGTAAATAATTGTGAATTTATTCAGTTGGAAATAAGCAGAGATGGGGGAGTGGTATACCAAGTAAACATAAATGACACAATGTACTTTTTAGAAGACTGCACATTAAAACCCAAATATCCTATTTTTAACATTGAGAGAAACTGGAGATTTGCATTTCAGTATGCTCAGTGCAGCAAGCAACTTCCTCTTACTCCTGGAATCCTTCTAGGCTGGCATTAAGTTAACTGCCTAGCCTGCACTTGGAGTTAGTCCAGCTCTGTCTGCGTGCTAAATTGTAACTCTAATATCTCTGTGTGTTTTGTAATAACATAAATAATTATAATGCATTGTTGTTATATAGCACCTTTCTCTATGGAGCACAAAGTGTTGCATGAACTTTATGTCATTAAACCACACAGCACACAGGGGATTTTGAGAAAATGCAGGTGACATTATAACCCCTTTGAATGCAGAGCTGAACTGGAATTGCTTCAAGCAAAAGTAAATTAAATCAAAATTGAATAAAAGTAAGATTTATAGCAGGATAGAGGGTTAATTGAAGGAAATGGACTATCTTACAATTAAAGAGAGATTTAAAGTTAAAAAAAGAAATTGCTCTGAAAATAGGAAAATGTCTAGAGTGTATTTATACATATTTGTGTACAAAATTAAAATAATGTGACTACTATAGAAATTGGAAAGCAACAGTTTTTTAAACCATCTCTAATTTTACTATATTATCTTCATGTCTTTTGCTAGTTTTTTGTTTATTTTGTTTCATTGTATATCTGCAAGATTTCACTTAGAATTATTGCATATATTCAATTTTGTATTATATAGTTTTTGCTTAACAATCTCTCTTAAAAAGTTTGCATAATTATAATTCTGTGAAGCTTGTATAATATTCCATGGAATGGTATAGTATAATTTGTTGTACTCTACTTCTGTCATACTGTTATTTCTACTTTTTCACCATATTAAATGACAATAAATTGAAATCTATCTTTATACGTAAGGATTTTTCATTTTCTAAATTATTTTCTTAGCAGAGAAGATTTCCAGATATAGAGTAATAAGATTAATATGGATATATATGTATGCTAAAACATGACTATATAAAAACACTCCCAAGTTAACAAATAAGTAAAAAAATATGAAAATGACTTCATTTAAAGGTCAGCTATGTTCATTAGTTGGTAAAGCAGCTACTTCAAAAGTGAAAAAGTAAGTAGTTATTTTTGTTTATGCACAAACAAGTGGTTTAATTTTATTTTTTATCACATCTTCATTTAATTCAATTCAGTTACTTTGATAGTGTCAAACCGAATAAAAAAGAGAAAGTTGAATCCTTTAGAAAACACAAATTTGTACCAGATATACAAAAGTAAATTTACTTAGGGAAAACATGTAATTTCTCTGTCCTTAATTTTAATTTACTGGTTGAACATTCTCTAAAAATAATTAGGAGTGAGTGTGTGTGTGTGTGTGTGTGTGTGTGTGTGGTGTGTAACAATACCTTAAGTCCCACTTCATGAAGATAAATAAGATTATAAAGTTTTCTTATTAATTATAGAGGCATTGGGGAAAATGGTATCTGCATAACTGTTTTCAGTGTTGAGTTATTATATGATTATCTGATTTATGCCATAGTCATTTACCAAAGTAATTACCTCAAGAGTCAAGGATAAAAAATATTGGCTTTAGTTAAGGTATACATTAAAAAATATTGATGTGTGATGTAAATACTGACCAAGGAAATTTCCTGGCTGATGTTATTCCACATGGCAATCAATCTAAATGACTAGAGCGTGCAGTCAATACTAGCTTAAATATGAATACGGCATGCAACCTCAACCATGGACTTGGGAATCTTGAGGTTTTAATCACTTTTCTCAACAATATTCGTACTGATCTAAGTCATATGCTCATTTTTATCTGTCTTATGGTTGGAAGCAATGTTGCAAATTAACTCAAGTTAATGTGAGACACCTAAAACATTTCTAGCAGCTCACAAAAATGTTGCAAGTCATCTACATTATTACTGCTTTAACAATAGTCTTCAAATGGTATGCATTGAGTTCATAGGTTGCATTTTCTCCTTTACTAAATACTCTAGTAAGTATGATCTGTCTTGGGAAAAATAGAACTTGTCAAAGAAAAGTGGATCTGTGGAAAATTATCTTTAGATAGCCTAAAGTTAGATAAACTGAAGTTACTCACTAGGGAAAGTTCATTTGATCTTTTTTAAAAAACAAAACAAAACAAAACAAAACAATGGCTCCACAAATGATAGCAAAGAGAAGCAATTTATATAGCTATATCCTATTTCTCCAGTATGGAGATAAGCTCTGTACTCTCAGAAGCCTGTGGTCACTGTGAAAATGAAATGATTAATTAATTTACTCATACTCTTATAGTTCGAATGAGGGACTCCTTTCCCAGTACTTTCATAGAGAAGCCATTTCATGACTATTATAAGGCTTCCATATTACCTTATAAGTAATGTTTAACTTATTAACATCTTCTATAGAAGATAAATTTTTTGGTTGCAGGAATTTTGATTTATTAAATCATTGGTATTTCAGAACCTTGTACAGTTTCTGGCAAATATTGGTGCATAAACAACTAGTTTTTAATTCCTACTATGTATTTAGCATCATGCTAGGACTGAGAGATATATAAAGAAATTGTGTATCTTCAAATAGTTTATAATTAACACATAAATGGGAAAGGTTAATGAACATCATGTGCTCATTTATCATGTAGCTGTAACAGAAGATACTTTAATGCTGGCACTGAGGCAAATACCTGAGAAGAATTACATATACTAAAAATTGTTGCCTTTTGGTGGTTACGTGAGCAATGGATGGGCAAGGTCATACAAGTTATCCCACAAGTACCAAGGCCTATTTCCATAATTATTTGATTCATGTCCTACTCCCGTACTAGGCCATAAGGTTCAAGAAGTCATGTGGTGCATGTGGGCTTTTGTTCACCATTGTATTCCTAGGACCTAGAAGATCAGCTGGCAAAAATAGACAATTGAGCACCTGTTTTGCTCAATATTCTATATTCTTTGTGTTGCTGGATCTTTCCCATACTTAATTCTCAACTCAGGTGTCAGCCTTCTCAGATACCTCCCCAAGTGGCCTCTTTGTTAATCTCTTTCTCAGTCCCTGGCTTATTTCATCCACAGAGCTTTTTACCCCTTACTTTACTCTACTAGTTCATTGATCTTTTATTCCCTCTAGACTTAAGCTACTTGGTGGTGGGGACTCCATTAGTCTCCTATGGTCCTTATTACATTCATAGCACATATCACAGCATCTGGTACCTTTCATTGGAGCGGTTCTATTCCTCATAAAGATCTTTTCCAAGCTTATCTAAAGTTGCTTTTGCTAAACAATAATCCTGGTTCATTTTCTCTTTAGCACTAACCATTTCTTGAACTTATTCTATTTATGCATTTATGCTACATTTAAACTGTGAACCCCATGAAGGCAGAACCTAGAACAAAGTCTGCCTGGTTCACTGCTGTGAATCCAATGCTTAGAAGAGGAGCTGACACAAACAACTGTTGAGTATACAAATATTGAGCAAATAAAAGATGATGGCCCGAAAGGAAGACAAGAAAAAATTTTTAAGCAACGGAAAGAGATTAGCTATTAGCAAGTAAAGCAAGGCAAATGTTAGCTTAGAATTGTTGGTAGCAGGAGCAAGATCTACTTTCAGTGGAAAAGTACTAAATGTGGAAATCAAAAACAGATGAAAGGAGTGAGGAGAAACAAATAATTGTGGGCAAACATCTCAGTAGCTTCCTTTGGAGCTCAGCAAGAGAGGAAAAAGAAGCAATGGGTAGACCAACACAGTAATAGGTCACTTAGAGCCAGGACAAGCTAAATTCTTACTCACCTTCACAAGTGCAGTATGAAGAACACCACTGGGTATGTATGGGGCCAGACGGGCTTTTACTCTTCCACTTACTAGCTGTATTATAGTAGGTAAGTCAGGTTCCTTCTCTGAATCTCAGTTTCCACTACTGCAAAATGGGGAAAATAAAATGTACCATGTCAAATTGTTTTAGATATAAAATAAGCAAATGTATGTAAAGAGCCATGTCTGATGTAGAGCCTATTTCATATAGCTCATTGAATGGTGGCTGTGTCATAACAGTTCATCAATTGCAGTGCATGACTGGAGGTGTGGCAATCAAAATATTTAATATTAGTAAAGGAAAATTTATTTCATTTAAATAACTTTAGAGGGCATCTCTTTATTTTGCATCATAGCATAAGTAACCTATTGCCCATACTGTATAATTGTCAGTAAAAGAATGCTAAATCATAAACCGTTGACTTGAAAAAGAAAAATAGAAAAATTGTTTCTTATGACAATATTTATTCCTTTACATTGTTTGTAATTGAAGTACAGGACTACATTTGGAAAAATCTTTACTGATTCTGTGTTACCTAGCCTACCTTCCAGATGCTTGCATCAAAACATCTAAGAGAAGAGTTGAGAAAGTTCCTATTTCTGGCTAGGGTGATCGGGTATCTGTATTAAAAGGCAAATGACACATGATCAGAAGAAGTTTCTCATCTGTGTGTGTGGTTGTTAGAGAGTAGATTTATTATTTAAAAGAGAAATAATATTAAAAATTCTGGCATCTCAGAATTGGGAGTGGGGGTGGGGACCAATCAGCAAATCATATTTTTGTGAAACAATTGGGAACTTTCGTCAGAAATTAATTTCTGAATACAGTCTATCACCTGAACATTTCGTTTGATGTTGATTTGCTAGTTTATCCTCTAGTAAGAGGTAATGAATCAAGTGCACCCAGGTTTATATAGGAAAATAACATTAATTGATTGTAGTATATATGTTGCAGATATCCATAAAGCAAAGTCTTTGACAATCGTCACATGTAGTGATATCATTTACTGATGACTCACTATGTACAATCCAATGCTTGAGGGCAAAATTTTGCATTTTATGTTTAGTTTTTATGATTACTTTAATATAGCTTTTCTGTGCATTTAAAGTCAATTTTCAGTACTATAGGCTTACCAATTTTTTATGGATAAACATTTTATAAAATATTATCCTGAGGTAGCATAAAATTATTTTCTGATAATTTTAAACACCTTCCCAAACCCCACTGTTAACTTCATTTCCACACATGCTCAAGGATATTATTTGTAATACTTCTAAATATGATCATTTCATTAGAAATCTGATATATTTCACAGAGATATTTTTTTTTCTTTTTGTGTTTTGGTATGTGGGTAGCTCCCTGGCTGGGAATCGAACCCAGGCCGCAGCACTGACAGCGCCAAAGCCTTAAGCCACTACACCGTCAGGGAACTCCTGTCACAGAGATATTATATTGTACTTCTACCTCATAACAGATGTACTTTTTAATGTTGGTTACACTAATAATTCTATTTAAAATCAAATATCAAGAAAGGCTTTGAATAAATTTATTAATAATGTTACATCTATGAAAATTGTATCATCTGCTAATCATAATTATGAGCCAGAAGAATTAATCCTTGAAGTGAGAGGCTCCCAGTAACACAATACCTTAATTTACTGACATACAGAACAAGGAAGACTTCAGATAAAAGTTTGTTAAATTGCTATGCAAAAAAAAAAATATATATATATATATATATACATATATATATATATATATATAATTATCCTTATAGTACTCTTTTTTGTGTTTTTGCTCTACCTTGAGTCACCTATATAAAATTTTATTACCTAATGATATGTACATACATATTATGTTCATAGCACAAATCTTACCATTTTACAAGTTCCAAAGAAACAAAAATGGTGTCTTTTTAGGAAGTTGTACTAAATCATTCCAAAATTCATCCTGTTCTTCAATGCAGTGATATAGGAATCTGTCATTAGAGTGCCTAAATATGAGGGGGGGAAAAAACCGTCAGGTAAGAAAACCAAAGTGCAAAGAATTTGGGAAGATAATATTCATAACTAGAAATACTCTAAGTTTAGAACCAAATCTATATATTGGCAGTAAAAAGTTCTAAAATTAACCATCTAGAGTTATATATGCATCTCTCAGTCTGCGTGTTTTTCAGGCTTTGCCAGTGACTTGCAAGATAAACATATACCCTCTGTCATTGTCTTGAGTTTGCACTGCAAGTTAGACAAGATGCACGTAGCAACATAATTCTAAGGAAATACTATTTCAAAATGAGCTACAATGTACCACTAAAAGGAAACTTTTCATTACACATAATAAATTAGCATCAAACAGAAATATGTTGGCATGATAGTTGGCATTATGCTCTAATGCAACATTAGAGCCTGACGGAAAAGTCATGAAAAAGCTTAATATGGTATACAAAAACCTCTTTGGAGTCATACTGACCTGGGCACAAATCCTTTTGGTACCAATTGTGTGATATTGGGCAAGCTACTTGACAGTTCTCTGAGTCTCAGTTTACTCTTTTATAAAATGAGAGAAAGCCTACCTACCATATATATTTCTATGTGGTTTTTACAGTGGATCAAATGCTTGAAACAGAGCAAGTTCATGACAAATGTTGGTTTGTTTAGTGAATAGAATAGGAATATAAAGTTGATCTAAATACAGTTTTCTTTCTCCTCAATGGGATTCTCAATAAGAAGGATGTAGCGCAGTAGTGTCCAATCTTTTCTCTTCCCTGGGCCACACTGGAAGAAAAAGAATTGTCTTGGGCCACACGCTAAATACACTAACACTGACAGTAGCTGATGAGCTAAAAAAAAAAAAAATCGGACCAAAAAAATCTCATAATATTTTAAGAAAGTTTATGAATCTGTGTTGGGCTGCATTCAAAGCTGTCCTGGGCCACATGCGGCCCATGGACCACAGGTCGGACAAACTTGATGTAGTGAAATATGTTTATGGGCCTACTGATTGTATTTCATCTGGTCTCTTCTCTACCAGCAATCTGTGGTATGAGTCCAGTCTGGGAGGCGTTCTATAACCTCACTGACCCTCATTGTCTATAACTGTAAAAGAGCTTAATTTATTTCTTTATTTAATAATGCCATTTGATGTTCTTTGAGAATAGATGCTTTGCATATAGTAGACATTAAATAACTGTTGAATTAATTGAATAATAGTGTGATGTCATCCTGTATGGAACTTGCATGTGTTATTGGGAACTGCTACAAGAAACGTAGACTTCACCTTCATTCCACCAGTTCCGTGTGGAATCTGTTAAGTCAAGCCCACTGTATCCACTTCAGGCTTTCCTGAATGGATTGTGTCAATATAAAAACAGGCAACTGCTAGCATGCATGCAAGGCTTCTGTACTCCTGTGTGTAAACTTGTTTTCCAAAAGGACCCTGAGGGTGACAGATTATCTCTCCCATAGGTGCCCAATAAGGAAAACGATGTATTTTAGCTTTTGCTTGGCCATTGACCTCTGGACTAGCAATATTTTCAATTCACTGAGGATATAATTCTCAAACAACAAAATATATTTTATTCTTTCCATCACTCTGCCCTTACCCTATATATCTTGTGTTTCTAGTCTTTGCTTTCTTACATCAGCGTTGGTGATTTTTCTCTGGAGCTCAGAGGAGAAACACTCTTTACCTAAAACTCACTGAAGAAAGGCATGGGATATCTGGCAGTTCAAATCCGTTGCTCCAAAGGTTTTATTAATACTTTATATTTCATGTTATCACAGGGTGGCCAATGGGAGTCAGAGGCAGAGACTCCATGATTGTTCCAGACTCTGAAGTCTTTACTAAGAAAGATGAAAACAGAAGGAAACTACTTTAGGGTACAGAGCAGCAAGGATCCAACCATTGTTTCTAAAAGCCTGCTACAGTTGTTTTGTTTTGCTTTTTCAGAAAAACAGCCAACTTGACTCTACAAAGAGTGATGGTCAGAATATTTGACTACTGGTACAGGGGAGGTACTGACCAACAAATCAGCATGGATACTGCACAATCAGAATGAACACCAGCTGTACATAGCCAGTATATCCATATATTGGTGGACACCAGCTTTAAAAATGAGTCATTGCAAAAGATACTGAAAATATACCATGGGGCTCGCAGGTCTCAGAGTCCCCTATTCTACCAAAATTGAATTTATTTTACTATAACAAATGTATTTGAAATCAGCAGAATCATAGTCTCTCCAGCTACAGACGCTACCCTGTTCACACTAACAGAAAACTCCTCAGTGAGAGTTCGGTGTTAGTTGTCTCTACTTCTCACCTCCTATTTTCTCTTGAACATGCTGTCATTAGGCTTTGGTCCCCAATATCAGCTTGCTCTGCAGTTCAGAGGGCTTACTAAGATCTGTACACTTGAAGCCCGTGTATTTTACTAACCAATGTCACCCTCCACAAATTTCATAATAAAAAAAAATCAACAACCCCCATATGGCCAAATCCTCTGGTTAATTTTCAGTGTTCTTTTGAAACTCAATTTTACAACTGCATCCAATATAAGTGATCACTCCTTTCTTGAAACACTTTTTTCACCTGGCTTCTGAGATGTACTTTCTCCTATTCTTGTACTGTATACTATTCCTTTTCAGTTTTCTTCACTGGCTTCTCTCTCTCAATTTCTAAATGTTGGAGTGCCTCAGTGCTCAGTCATTAACTCCCTTTTCTTGGCTTTGTATACTCCCTTTCTAGGCGATTTTATCCAGTTCTCTGTTTGGGACCAGCAGATGCACTGGTGACTCCCACGTCTATGTTTCCTGTCTTAGTCTCTGTCTAAGTTTCCCGACTGCCTACACAACACCTGCACTTGGTGTCTAATAGCTGTTCTTCATAATCTCTGGATTTCTACTCACTTCTCTACTTTCTGCAAGTGTATTGGTTCCCCATTCTCTTCCATCTCAGTAAATACTACTGATATTTAGCAGTTGTTACAGCACCTGGTAAATTCACAAGTTCAGTTGGTGACACCTTCGAAATACATCTTGATCTGAGCACCTGACCACTTTTGCTTAACCATAATCATCTCACACCTAACCAGAGGCGATGGTCTGTTACCTGGGCTTTATTCTTTCCACAGTTAGTTGGTCTCTATTCTTCCTACAGCCAGCCTACCACTCTCCTCCTGTAACTTCCCTACATTCCTTGAACCACTCTAACCTTGCTGTTTCTTGGACGAAACCATCTCATTTCCACCTCAGGACCTTTGCATTGAGTCCTCCTCCTGGCTGATTTGCTCCTCCTCTAGAGATTTGCAGGGCTTGCTCTTTCATGCTACTCAATGCGCCACACAAAAGCCACCCTCAAAATTTTCTTTGGACTAATTAAACTAACACCCACCCCTCCTAATTTATCCTTTTACCCTGATTTTTTTTTTTTTTGCCTTCAGAGCATTTATCATTATTGAACCTCATATTATATTGCTATTTACTGATTGACTGGACTGTTCCCAACTAGATTATGTGTTCCATGAGACATTCCTGATAAAAGTTATAAATACAGAAATGAACCCATTGCAAGAAACACTGGTGGTCATTCACTTTAGCCACCCATCAGATATTTAGATCAACTTCAAACTATTTTGTTTGTGAAGTGAATTTTTTTATTGTTAAATTTGATGGGGTGACATTGGTTAGCAAAAATTACATAGGTCCCAGGTGTACAATTCTACAGTGCATTGGCTATGTGTTGCATTATGTGTTCACCACCCAGAGTCAGTTCTCTTTCTATCACCATATATTTGACTCTCTCTCTCTCCTTTCCTGCTTCCCTCTCCCTCACCGTTACCCTCAGGTAATCACTAAACTATTGACTGTGTCGAGTTTTGGTTTCTTTGTTGCTTTCAGTTTCACGTATGAGTGAAGTCCTGTGGTTCTTGGTTTTTTTCTATCTGGCTTATTTCACTCAGGGTCCATTCATGTTGTCGTAAATGGCAGTAGTTCATGTTTTCTTACAGCTGAGTAATACTCCATTGTGTGTATGTACCACAGCTTCTTTCTCCAGTCATCTGTCACAGCACACTTTGGTTGTTTCCATGACTTGGCCACCGTGAAGAGCACTGCAGTGAACATTGGGGTACATATATCTTTGCAGACTAAGGTTTTTGAATTTTGGGGGTAGATATCCAGAAAGGGGGATTGCCAGGTCACATGGTAACTCCATTCCCAATTTTCTGAGGTGTGCTCCTTTAGCAACACATATACCAATTTTCTGAGGAACCTCCACACTGTTCTCCATAGCAGTTGTATAAATTGCATTCCCACCAGCAGTGTATGAGGGCTCCTTTTTCTCCACAGCCTCTTATTATTCTTGTTATTCCTTGTCTTGTTGATAACAGCCATTCTAACAGGTGTGAGGTGGTATCTCATTGTGGTTTTGATTTGCATTTCCCTGATAGCTAATGAAATTGAGCATTTTTGTATATTTCTGTTGACCATTTATATGTCTTCATGGGTGAAGTGTCTGTTAAGGTCTTCTGCCCATTTTGTAATTGGATTATTTGGTTTTTGTTGTTGAGTCTAACATGTTCTTTATGTATTTTAGATATTATTATAGCCCCTTATCAGAGGTGTTGTTCGGAAATATTTTCTCCCATTTGATTGGTTGTCTCTTTGATTTGTTGATGACTTCTTTTGCCCTGCAGAAGCATTTTAGTTCAATATAGTCTGATTCATTTATTTTTGCTTTTACTTCCCTTGCCTTTGAGGTTAAGTTCATGAACCTGAGGCCTGTAAGTTTAGTACCAATGATTTCTTCTGAACAGTTTATTGTTTCAGGTTTTGTCTCCACATTTAATCCATTTTGAGTTAATTTTGGTAAATGGTAATAGTTCACATTTCACATTCATTCTTTTGCATATGCTTTTCTAATTTTCCCAGCACCGTTTACTGAAGAGGGTTTCCTTTTCCCATTGTATATATTTTTGCTTCTTTATCACAAATTATCTGTCCATATATTTGCAGGTTTATTTATGGGTTTTCAATTCTGTTAGATTGGTCTGTGTGTCTGTTTTTCTGCTAATACCAAACTGTTTGGATTATTGACACTGTGTAGTAGAGATTGAAATCAGGGAGGGTGATGCCTCCAGCCTTATTCTTTTTATGTAGGATTGCTTTAGCTATTGGGGTTGTGTGTGTGTGTGTGTGTGTGTGTGTGTGTGGTTTCATACAAATCTGATTTTTTTTATCTATTTCTTGAAAGACCGACTATGGGATTTTGATGAGAATTGCATTTAATCTGTATAGTGCTTTGGGTAACATGGCCATTTTAACAATGTTGAGTCTTCTAATTAATGAACATGGAATATCTTTGCATTTCTTTGTGTGCTCTTCAATTTCATTCAAAAGTGTCTTATTGTTTTCAATATATAAATCTGTCCCAGATATTTTATTCTTTTCGTTGCAATCACAAAAGGTACTGATTCTTTCATTTCTTTTTCCGATGTTTTGCTGTTGGTATATAGAAATGCAATTGATCTTTGTACATTTATTTTGTATCCTGCAACTTTACTATATTCATTTATTGTTTCTAATAGTTTTCTGGTGGAGTCTTTGGAATTTTTTATATAAAGGATCATGTCATCTGCAAATAGTGACAGTTCTACTTTTCTCCCAATTTGGATACCATTTATTCTTTTCTCTTGCCTGATTGCTCTGGTTAGAACTTCCAGTAATAAGTTGAATAGTAGTGGCCACAGCAGGAATCCCTTTCTTGTTTCTGCTTTTAGGGGAATAGGCTTCAGCTTTTCCCCATTCCATATGATATTAGCTGAGGGTTTGTCATATATGGCCTTTATTATGTTAAAATACTTTTCTTCAATAACCATTTTATTTAGTGTTTTGATCACAAATGGATGCTGTGTCTTGTCAAATGCTTTTTCTGCAACAATTGATATAATCATACAGTTTTTATCTTTTGTTTTGTTTATTGATTGATTTGTGTATGTTGAACCATACTTGGGCTACTGGGATGAATCCCAGATGATCATATAATTTTTTGATGCATTGTTGTATTCTATTTGCTAGTACTTTATTTAGAATTTTTACATCTGTGTTCATCAGAGATATTGGTCTATAGTTTTCTGTTTGTTGGTTTGTTTTTTGTTATCCTCACCAGGTTTTGATATTAGAATAATGTGGTCCTTGTAGAATGAGTTGGGATGTATTGGCTCATCTTCAGTTTTTTTTGGAAGAGTCTCAGGAGGATAGGCATTAATTCTTCTTTGAGCACTTGATAAACCTCGTTGGTGAGACCATCTGGTCTCAGACTTTTGCCTTTGGGAAGATTTTGAATGATTGTTTCAATTTCTTTACTATTGTTCTATTTATATTATCCAGTTCTTCTTGGTTCAGTTTAGGTAGACTATATGTTTTTAGAAACTTGTCCATTTCTTCTAGGTTGTTAAATTTGGTGGCATGAAGCCTTTCATAATATTTTCTTATGATCCTTTGTATTTCTGTGGTACAGTCATAATTTCTCCCCTTTCATTTCTAATTTTGGTTATTTGTGTCTTTTCTCTTCATTCTTTGGTGAGCCTAGCCAGGTGTTTGTCAATTTTATTGATATTTTCAATGAACCAGCTCTTTGATGCATTAATATTTTCTATTATTTTTCTATTCTCAATTTTTATTATTTCTTTCCTTTTGCTGACTTTGGTTTTTTTCTGTTCTTCTTTTTCTAGTTTTTTAAGATGTTTACTTGTGATTTTTCTTGTTTCTTAAGATAGACCTATTAGTATAAATTTCTCTCTTATTACTGCTTTCACTGCATCCCAATAATTTTGATACATTGTATTTTCATTGTCATTAGTTTCAGTGTATATTTTAATCTCTTCTTTTATTTCTTCTTTGATCCAGTCATTTTTTTACTAACATGTTTCATCTCCATGTATATGTGTTTTTTTCTGCTTTCTTTTTGCAATTGATCTCCCATTTCAAAGCTTTGTGGTCTGAGAATACACTTGGTATGATTTCAATCTTCTTGAATTTGCTGAGGCTCATTTTATGTCCCAGCATATGGTCCATCCTTGAGAATGTTCCATTTGCACTAGAAAAGATGGTATAACCTTTTGTTGTCAGATGACATGCCCTGTAAAAGTCTATTATGTCCAATTTCTGTAATGTATCATTTAAAGTTGATATTTCCTTATTTATTTTCTGTTTGGATGATCTGTCCATGGATGTTAAGGAGATGTTTAGGTCCCCTACTCTTATTGTGTTTTTGTCAGTTTCTCCTTTTATATCTGTTAGTAGTTGCTTTGTATATTTTGGTGCTTCCTGATTACGGGGCATATATATTAATGAGAGTCATGCCTTCTTGTTGTTGTGTTGCCCCTTGTATCACTTTGAAATGTCCATCTTTGTCTCTTGTTATCTTTTTTATTCTGAAATCTTTTGTCATATACCAGTGTGGCAACTCCTGCTTTTCTCTGGATTCCATTTACTTGGAGTATTGTTTTCCATCCTTTTACTCTGAGTGTGTGTGTGTCCTTATGACTGAGGTGTGACTCTTGGAGACAGCATATGGATGGGTTTTCTCTGTTAATCCAGTCTACTGGTGAGTTTAGTCTATTTACATTTAGGGTGAGGTTGATATATGAGGATTGCCTATGACCATTACTTTTATTCTTTTTATTTTTTTTTGTTGTCTCAACTTTTCCCCGTTTTTTGTTTGTTTGTTTGTTTGTTTGTTTTGTTTGTTTGTTTGTTTGTTTCAGGTCAAAGAGCCTCCTTCAATATTTCTTAAAATGCCAGCCTTGTGCTGGAGAATTCCCTCAGCTTCTATATGTCTGAGAAGATCTTATTCCTCCTTCATATCTAAAGGATAACTTAGCTGGATAAATTATTATTCATTGGTAGTATCTTTTAATATTTTGAATATTTGATTCCACTCCCTCCTGGCTTGTCGAATTTCTGCTAAGAAGTCTGATGATAGCCTGATGGACTTTCCTTTAAAGGTTATAATCTTCCGCCTCAGCCCCGGTTGCCTTAAGAATTCTTTCTTTGTCTTTGATTTTTTGACATCTTCAGTATAATGTGGCTTGGAGAAGATCTGCTAGAGCCCAGGTAGCTAGGGGCCCTATTTTCTTCTTAAATTTGGAGTTCTAGCTCTTTCCATAGTTTTGGAAAGTTCTTATCTAGTATTTATTTGAATAAATTCTCTGTGGATTTCTGCTCTGCCTCATTTGGTCCTCCTATTATTCTAATGTTGTTCCTTCCAATAGAGTCAGATAGTTCTTGTAGAGTTCTTTTGTTTCTTTTGACTCTCAAATCTCTCTCTTCGTCTTTCTGTGTTGTTTCTATGTTCCAGTTTTTGAGATCACTAATTCTTCTTTCCTCCATGTGGTCAGCCCTGTTTCCTATGGTAGTTTATTTCTCAGTTCTTTTATTGTGTTGTTTATCTCTAAAATTTCTATTTGATCTTATTTATAGTTTCAGTTTCTTTGTTAAAATACTCCTTTTGTTCGCAGATTTCTTTCTGAGATCATTTATCTGTGTCTGGGTACTCTGCCAATGTTCCTTGAGGTCTCTGAGTGTCTTAAGAAGTGCAATCTTGAATTTTGTGTCTCCTAGATTATATATTTCCAGATTTAAAAGTACCTTTTCTGGAGATTTTTTCATTTTTTTTTTCTGAGAGGCTCTGAATCCTAAGTACTCATTGTAATTGATGTGGTTTTTTTTTTACTGAACATGAGGACTTTTCCCTGGCAGATATAAAGAGGTCTTTCTTTCACTTCCCAGTTGGTGTCACTGTGGTACCTTACAATATTTTTCTCTTGGTAATTCAATGTTTTACCACTGGAGCTTTCCTACAAGGTGGGCTTTTCTCCTTTTGTCCCAGTCACCTTTGATCTCAACATGCCTCATCTTTAGGAAAATGTGGTGGTTGATGGTGTTCTATGTTTCTGAGTTCAGTATAGGAAAAAGCTGCTGTGCCTGTGTTTTACAGTTTCCCCAAGCCCTACTGACAGTTTCTGTGGGGATGGGGTTTGTTGAAAAGGGTGCAGGTTTGTTTACCTTTTATTTTTCAGCTGGCTGTAAAGCAGACACTAGGTATAGTTGTGAGGGTGAGTTTTGGAAGAGAGTTAGGGAAAACAGCCAGGCTCTGTGTCTGTGGTTTCTGCCTGGGGATGAGGGTGGGGTGGTTTACAGCTGCTTTATGTCCCTGGGTGCTGGTTCCACTGTAACAAGCCTGTTCATCATGTATGCCCACATGGGCTGCACACATGTAGCTGGCTCTGCCTTTTTCTTTTCTCCTGAGCCCATATTTCACTTAGGACTGTGTTTTATTCTGTTCAATGTTTTTATGGCAGCCCCCTCTCAGTTTTACACTTGCCCAGATTGATTTGTGGTTGAGCCAGTGCTGCCACTCCTGCATTGCATTGCAGCTGGCGCCTTATTTTCACCCAGAGCAGATCAGCAGCCTTTGTTCAACCTCTAACCTGTCCAGGGCACAATGGTCCAGTTGGGACCCTAGCACGCTGCCACTTGGTTGGCGTTTTAACTCGCCCATGGTCTCACAGGATTTCAGCCTCCCATGACTTCACTCTTATTGATTCTTGGCCTCTAACCCATCTGGGATCATGTTGCTCCTCAGCTAGTGCCCCCAGGCTTCCACTTCGCTCCTTCTTCTGCCAGCCCTGACTTGCATTCACAGCCACATATTCACTCTGCTCCTTTTTCTCCTCTCTCATTTGCCCTGCTTCCTTTGACCATCAGGCATTTTCTTATAATGCATAGATCTCTCAGGTGAGGCTGTGCAACTCAGAGTTTTCCCTCTTGGATCCCAGTTATTCAGTTGTATTTTCCAGGAGACGTTTCAAGGATCTTCTCTCTTGCCATCACCTTAGTTCTCTCTTGGGATTGGTTACTTTTAACCAAAGGTGGGTTGGTTCTTCCTGTACTGAGAAGAGTCCATGGCCTAATAGGATGGTGGGAGGAGAGTTGTGATGTTCCCAGGTTAAGGATCTGGCTGCTTGCTGCTCATAAGCCAATAATTGAGAGACATGGTTGATGGAAAGAAAAGCAGGTTTATTCAAAATAACTCCCTCCTCATTTTGGAAGGATGGGGAACTTTTGTCCAAAGCCAATCTCTTCTACTGAAGTGAATAATTTTATGTTGAACCACATTTTTTCACTAATCTCCACTATTATTTTTCACAGAAAAATGACCTTCATATTAAATAAAAACTTTACCAAGGACAATATCTACTCTTTTGACAGTGTGCAATTAATTTTCCTGTGTTGCCTACAGAAGAAATTAGTCATTGAGACAATTGAATGTGGCCATCACTGGCAGCATGTGTAGAGCCAGAAGAGATGCTGGAGCACTGATATTTTGTACCAAATGTGCCGATACAATAAAGCACACACCAGGCAAGGACTATGTATTATTGAATTGCAGCCAGTGTTTGAGAAATAACATGAAGATGTGTTATTTAATAACTTCTTTCCACTAGATTTCACTCATTCCTTATTAAGAAAAGAAGAGTTATTAGGAATTCTCATTTAAGTAAAAAATATGCCAATTTATTATATAGCTAATATTTGTTCTTCTCAAGAAGTGCAAATTAGGTCAAGTTGTTATTTGATGACCAATGGAAGACTTTATCCAGAAAGATATATCATTGAGTAATAACAATGTATTTCTTTAGACTGCACTAACTTAAATTATCAGTAACTTGTTGTATCAATGGTTTGTCTCCTTATCTCCACCTTACCTTCCCATAGAAGCCTCTAAGATGTCAAGCACTCTTTCCTTGTGTACTAGTAAACTGTATTGCCTTAGTGAGTGATATTGATTTCCCATTATTCCTAGGTGCTACATGATGCATTTCTATTAGTTGTAAACACTTACAAGACTGACTTTTATTTTCTCCTTCATCACATCAGTCTGTCAGTGCAGGACATCTGTAAATGAGGCCCAGTGCATTTTATCAGACCTTGGTGCTTAAGTGAATAATGCTTTCAAGGTGTCTCGATATAATAAATCTTGTTTTAAAAAACCTACTGCTCTCTGGACAGAGCCTCATGGTAAGATCTCTTAAAAATAACACATTACATTTGCTTTTCAAATCTACTCTGGGATTGACTTATTTCCTTTTTCTATAGACATTATTATATCTCACTGATGTACACTGGTTTCAGAATTAGCCAGGAAAATTGATATTGGCATTTGTAAGAAAGAAAGATTATTGTTGAAGAAAATACATTAAATAACTTTTTTAAATAGCCCTTAATTAGATTGTTTGAGAAACAATTTTGAGAGTTCATTGATACCTTTGAAGACACAAAAAGACATGCAAGTGTCAAGTTCCTTAAATGTTTTAAGGAAGGATGTACAATTTGACCTGGATTTGTTTTAGTGATGAATGAGATCTGCCATCTCTACTTGTTGACAAAAGCCTACTTCAACCAGAAAGCCAAGATTTTTTTCTCAAAAGTTTTACATTTTTTAAAATAGCTTATATGGCTCTTGAGAGAAAACTTCGAGGTTGTAGAATTCGTTTGCTCTTGAGGAGAAAAAATTATTTAATATTAAGAGAAAATAAGAGTACAACATATAAGAAAAGGGTATTTGTCAAAAGATATCTGAGAATTAACCCCCTGCTATTTCTATTTTGTCCTCCACATTTACTGCAGGGAATCTCTGATACTCTTACCTTGACAAATTCCCTGGTGTCACCCACTGTGAGAAATGATCCCCCATCTTTTTAAAGTCACATATTGGTTTACATTCTTTTTGTTGTTGTTATTCTCTGAGCTGGTTGGACGTGTCTTGGATCATCCTAACAAGTATTTCAACTAATTCCTCAATCATTAATTGCTTCATCTCACAATATTTACATTTGACCTTCATTTTCTTTTTCTAATTACCCACTGTTTCCTTTCCTCTGTGATCTTTGCCAAATGGCTTGATTTTTGGGTTGCTTTGTATGATTGTAGTATACCTAGTTATAGGGAAAGTTTTTTTTTATAGTATGTTGATGTGTAATATCATTTTACAAAAACAAGTATTCACTGTGTTTTCTCTGTTTATCTAAATGCAACCTGAGTTTCCATTTACATGAAACCAAAAAGTTATGTATATCTATAACTTTGAGAGAGCTCCATTCATCAATTGAATATTTGAGTTCTTACCATATGCTAAACACTATTTCAGGTGTGGAAAATATAGCAGGGAACAAAACAAGAAAAAAATCTGTAAGCTCCCGAAAGCTTACATTCCAATGGGCAAGGCAGACAATAAGCCTATAAACAATATCTACTAGATGTCAGGGTTTCCAAGGATTTATTCAGCCAAGTAATACCACAGCGACTTGCTAATTAGAAGAAGCATAGCATTGCTGAAAGAAATCAGGCACTTGAGATTCTAAATAAGAAACATAATATAACCCAAAACAGGAGTACAATTTTTCAGGCCACCACTGCTCATTGTCATCTCAAATCCTGTTTCTAGGACACCACTAGGCATAGAAAAGCTAAGGACACTCTGTATGTAAGCTGGGGACATTACTGGTAGAGTGATGTTCTGATATTCACGGATCTAAATTCAGTTCTGAACTAAGAGGACGAATAGAGAATAACAAAGAGAAAAAAACATATTTGTAAAGAGGCTTTTGAAATTATTTAAACCTTAATAATCTAACATATTTAAATAAGAGATATACAAATTTTACATTGAAAAATCTTGGTATATTTTATCAGTATTTAAGACTCTATTATCAATTTTATTCAAAGTGGTTATCAATACTTTTCAGTAAAATCTAATTTAATCTATCTTAATTTTATCCAAAACTGGGGGTCCAATCTTTGACCCCCAATATAAAACTTTTCTTTCAATACTGAGGCTTTAGTTTTGCAGGGTAATCGGTGTTATTACATTTTTATCCTTTACACTTCTCTAAATAGAAATGAGGTGTCTTCATTTGATTTGAGAAATTGAATGCCAGTTGAAGAATTCAAAACAATGTTGTTTCAAGCTTGAGTTTCTCTACATAGTACTAAGTTCTCTTCCTTGGCCCTGAGGCATGCATCTCAATGAGAAGGCATGGGGAAATGATGAATCCAGGATATCCAGAGTCCATCTTGCCTATATTCTTACCATTTTCCTGAAATTCTGTCCAAATGTGGTTCATGAATAATAAGGTGACATTTGGAAGGAGTCACATTTGGACATATCAGTACAAATTACATATCCAAATGTAATTTGCACATTAGTGTCCAAATGTAATTTTTGACACTGTAGGCAGAGTAAACCATAGTAGGTAAAAAAATAAGATTAGATATACTAGTACACTATGGCACTGCTTATTTATTTTTATATGGGAAGTATGCCCATCAGAATGAAAATTAATTGTTTCTTATATATGAAGCAAGATACAATTTTGGAAGGCTGTTCATCACCATAAACTGATGATAAATGGAATAGCATGCATGATACAATATGCCTAAATAATTCTTGCATCACTGAACCACAAATGTGATGCACCTCTGCAGTTATTGTTAGGTTTAATAGCAGCAAGTAGAAAGGGAGCTTAGAATTACTAAATACTGATAACATCTCTTGAAGGACAAAATAAATTAACATTTCATAATATGCGATCACAGGATTAGCCTGGCTCTACCCCGGTTTTAGTGGCCGAACACATGTTGCTTTGCCATTCTCTTAATTCAACCTGGTCATCTTGTGTTCAAAATATGTATGTTACATTTATGCAGAAGGAAAGAAATTCATGATTCTCATAACATTTATATGCAGCACTCATATATGCAGTGTATGAAACTAGCTATAAATCCATAGCTATGATTCCAAGGGAATTGCAGTATTTGCTATCCATCACCCAATAGTCAAATTTCCCTCATCAAGCTGATTAGAAGCCAACTATTTCTGGGTTAGTTACTTAGTGGAGAAAGAGTTACAATTAGTCTTCTTGTTCAAATTTGGGTCAAATAAAAATGAAAGGCCTCTTGGAATAGGGGTGGCATGGGGGGTGGGAAGAAAACTCGTTTAAAGCTCCTTATCAAACTGGCTTTTGGTGAGAGATAAGCAAGCAATGACTGCCATTAGTGATTCACAATTAGAATATTTATAGCAGGTAAAAATAATTTCAATTCTGAATTAAAAAAGAAATCAGTGCTCTCACTTTTCACCATTAAAGACAGCATTACCTAGCAGAAAGTATGTGTTCTTCAGGCTGCATTCAGCTACCTAGCAGCTACCTCACATTGTGATTAACTTAACCTCTCTTAGGTGAACTTCTCATCTGTAAAAGGTGTTAATAGCAAGCTTTCAGGATCATTTTGTTTGTAAGTGTAAATAGAAATATATAGCCTAGGATTATGCTAGAACATCACAAGTGATCAATAATTTATAATCCAAATATCCACAGATTTCCTCAGCCTTTACCAGCTACTACCTAACATAGCAGCTCTGCCTCCCTCCCCCACCATTAAAATCTCCCACAGTTATTTCTGGGGGTTGCCATAGTGGGACCCATATTGCATGAGAAGCCAATTTCCTCCTATTCTCCTGTCCTCCTGAGGCCACCTCACAAGTCTCTGTGAGAAGACCTTTCCCTATGGCCTTGCCCACGGAGCGCTGTGAGAGAACATAGATCTGACCAAAGTCCCGGTCAGAGGCCTCAGAGGCCGGTGCTGTGAGACAGATGAGGCAGAAAGGAGCAACTGGCCTTCGTGCTTTTTCACCTGGGCTTTGAAGCAGCTTGTGTGTGATCCTCCTGAAAACACACCCATCAGCTTCCTGTGCTTCACTCTCTGGATAAACCTGATCTTGGACTCATGCTGAGAAATCAGCCATGCTTCTTGGCCCTCTCTCTGTCTCTTGTCCTGTCTCCAGCAATGTGCTATTTCCTGTCCAGGCATCATCTCATCCCCTCCAAGAAGCCTGTGAGATTGATATATTTAAACTCAATTTGTAGATGAGGAGACAAAAACCGAGAGAGATTCAGAACATCATCCACCCTCCTCTTTCTTCCTCCTTCAAATAAACACCTGGGGTATTACCAGCCCCAGATACTCATTCTCCATTAAAATGAGCCCAATACATCCTCCAAATGGTAGTAGCAATTATTACCATTATTACCATTCCACTCCATCAAATAATGCCAGAGTTTACACTGATTCAATAATATATCTGGAGAAATACTCAGGAATTGAAGTACAAAAACTGGCATCGCAGGGAGGGAATGGAGGCAGGGAGTTAGAAGACTAAAAAAAGAGTTTTGAAAACCCAAACGGGGTGATTATAAAAAATAATGTAGAAGGGGTAAATCTAAGAAAATTTATGTATCATCTCTTTTTTATTAATCCTCTCTTTTTTTAAAACAAAAATCTACATGGCACCAGCTACTTCTCTCACACTTTCCCCCAAAATCCCTGCCCTGATGGCTTCTTTTAAAAAAGGACAAGTAATACCATCTTTCAGAAAAACAGCAAGATTCTCTCCTCTTTCCTCTGCTCTCCACTTCCTTAACTTGTCTTTCTATCTCTAAGTACGTATCAGTGGGAAATAACTGAGGAACTATTTTTTGGTGAATGAGATTTTGATCCCAGTCCACAAGAAATAATCATGTTTACTTTCCAACTAATACCAGTATCATACCCAATAGAAAACGTTAGTTTCATGGAATGAAAAGCTAAATGAGAACAGCCAGGAACTTTTTTCCAAACAAAGGTATACTAAGCACACTTGCCTAATTACTGCCAAGAAGTGTTTTCTTCCTTAAACCAAGAAATAAAAAAGAGAAATTTTCTGTTCATAATGCTTCGCATTGTTTATCCAGGGCTGGTGAAAGATACTCTGGTTATGTCTCTTGATTTGCCAAGCATAATTATTCGTGTTATATTCGTCAGTTAATTTATCAAAAGGCCAAATTGAATTTCAGTTCTCTTTGCAGGAGTCTGCCAGTAACATAAAGATCAACACAGTATCAATTTTAAAAAAAAGGCAAAAGGCAAATGCCCATTAATAAAAATGCAATAGTTTACAAGTATTATTACCAACCTATTTTCTACTAATGTTTTAGATCAAAATGTTCAAATTTATTTAGCTCTAATGTGTTTGGGTTTTCTAAATCTTCCAAGTCACATGCCTATTTGCTGATGATGTCTAAAAAGCAAGGAGAGGTGAGTCACCAAGATGTTTGCATACACACCAATACAAAGGGATGATGTTGCATCATTTTAGTTTTCTACATTTATTTCTTGTTAGCATTTTAAAGTGATCCAGAGATCAAGAAATCAATACACATTGCAAGTTTTCCTGCTTACCACCACTCCCATAGTCTCCTTTCCTCCAAGGCCTACTCTCCCTTACTCAGAATGTCGTCAATGGGGAGAATGGAATGAACATGGAAACCCCTAACGTGTTCAGGCACTTTAACATTAGCACACCTCTGTCAGCTGCATATATAGAAGTCTTGGACAATTTTAACATTTTTACATTGAGGTAATGAGTTGAAATTCTAAATTAAGATTTTGTTCATTATTTTTTCATATTCAACTTTTACAAAAATATTCATGAAACACAGGACCGGTACCTTAGTAATGATTTCATTATTAAAGGGGAAAATATGTGTCTTTATTAATGCAGATAGACCCACCTCAAATGTTTCTTTATATTCATTGCATTCTTTCTCCACGTGCTAGTTATGAACTTTAATGTGGTGCCTCAATCCAAAAACCAAGAGCAGGTGAGACACCTAAAAATATCTTCATTTGCATCTGTTTGCCTTCCTTGTGAGAGGGAGGGTTGTCCCACCTGATTTTGCCTTCACAACAAGGAAATAACTAATGACAATTTGGGAATTAATTCACTATTCATCTGTTATGCTAGCATGTCAGGCCCTCCATCATTTAGTTCAAATGAATGCTAAATTGCAAGAGAGCAGGACACCAGGCTCTGGCATTTTTCCATTCCATATAGTTGCTGGCAGAGATGATTAATAAAAGTCCCTTGATGTAAACTGAAAAACTTGGTTAAGTTAATCAGATCCTTTTTACTTTGCTTTCTTACACAACACATGCTATTTTAGGGTTTATATTTTTAAAAAGTACAAAAACAAAATATAACAAAATTGCCCCATATTTATAAAATGTGGATTACTTTCTTCCTGTAAAAATTTAAAATCAGTTCTCTAGAATGAAAGAGATAAACTGTATATGTGTGGATGCAAATCAATTCTGTATTGGTTTCCTATTACCACATTAAAGAGAAAAGCTGAGGATTGAAGTTATGACTTAATTTTGATTTTGAATGCATACACTACCTAATGTACATAAAATAACCATCACAGAATGAAACTGATACATCCAACAGCTGGCTGCATTTCAATGATTTTAAAATAAATGCTTACAGAATATCAATTTTTGGTGTTTTGCTGCTTAGGTATGAAACAAATCACAAATATGTTTTTATGTTGATATTTTCTGACAGGACTGGGAATTCCCACATTTCATGGGAGACGTTGATGTTAATCTGCCTGGGTTGCACACTCCTCACATGCAATTCAAGATTCCTTTCTTCCAGAAGATCTTCAAGGAAGAATATCGTATTCACATAACAGGTATATTAGGACTTGGAACACAATTTGTTTGTCTTCTAGTTAAAATAATACTAGTTGCTATAAAAAAGCAAATGGTAAAACTACATACATAAATTTAGTTTTATTTCTCACTCACTTAACAGTGCAAGATGGTTCCTAGTTGACTGGGCCTCCGGGCTATGGTTCTGACACTTCAACTACTGGTGGCTTTAACAATTTCATTGTCAACACCCAGCAGGCAGATGGGAATAAAGAGAATGGGGGAAATGATGACGAAAGCTTACCTGTTTCTTAACCACCTCAGCTTCGAAAAGAAACATGTCACCTCTACTCACGTTCTACTGGCAATAACTAGTCCATCGCCCCACTTAGAGTCAAGGAGAGCAGGGAAATGTCGTCCCCAGTGGGGCGGCCACTTCAGGTGTCAGGCCTTCTGTTCTAGCACGAGATTATTGGACAGGGAGGACACAACTTTGGTGTGGAGAGTTTCCTTCTCACAGCACACAGCTAGGGTGTTTTTTCAACACTAATACTCTCTGCTTTCTTCTTCATTTACTGCTGGGGTGAAAGCAGTGCTCTCCTAGAGCCCCAGTCAGACCACAGGCCTTCAGGGAGATGGGCCACTTCTCATTGGACTGAGTAAAACCTCCTTCTGTGGCAGATCTTGTGTTTGTCTCAAGTGATTCTCTTGTGGCCCCTCAGATTATTTCATTTTCAGATGTGTCCCGCTTTTGAAGTGCCTCCAATATGATTTATTATAATATTCTTTCATGACATCTCAGTCATCCTCATCTAAAAAAGGCTTCCTGGAGTTACATTTTATACCTTTTTTTCTTTATAACAAGAAGCAGGCAGCTGAATGATCAAGTGAAAGATGGCATTAGTTCTCAAGCTGTTCAGATGAGGGGAAAGAATGTGTGTGTGCGTGTGTTTTAAGGACAATGGCCTGGGATCCCATATGTGCTGTAATAAAAACTGCCAAGAAATCTGTGCTTACACTATCATCTGTGCTGCTGAATAAAAATAGTCTGAGCACAGAGAATGTTAACATCTGAGTACAGCAAAAAACTTAAAGGCTGTGTTTTTTTTGTTTTGTTTTGTTTTGGTATTTTTTGCTTTGAGCATGAGGCAGCCTTCCTAAATTGGAGAATGAGCTCATGAATAGGGAAGATGCAGCAGGTTTCCTTTCCTATTGAAAATGAATGAGGCCCATCTATTAAATTCACTGGGTAAATCAATCAATTTGAGTTCAGGTCACATAGTGTGGTTTCAGAGTCCCCACTTAATCTCTGCACCATGCTTACCCTCTTGGACTTCTAATACATCTATCATGCACGTGGCATCGTCGTATCCCTTTGGGTGGGCTTTTGCCTGGACCATCTGTTCTTGCTATCAGCTTTTGTCCCAGGCCGTAATGGCACTAATATTGTGTCTGTCTGAGTATCAGCATCCTGTCAAAAATACACTACTTGGGTGCATAATATCAACTTTTTGAAAAAGGGTGTGCATGTGGGAGGGGAGATTCAGAGAAACCATTGATAAGAAAACAAATCAAGCTGTTAAAAATATTTCATCTGGGGCTATTTGGCATAGCTTTGTCATATGTGCCATCATTTATAGACAGGAGCAGGTTCAACTTTTGTGGTACTTACCCAGTTTGGAATGCTCTATTTAAAAATATGAAACAAGATTACAACTGAAAATTATATTCAGTGCCATGGAAGGGGGCCACACATACAGGAGTCCCTGAAGCTTCGGCATCATTAGCTTCAAGGTAAAGCCTCCTGGGGCCTTTGAACCTAAACCTTTGTGCCACTGAATATTATTTTGTGAAAATTTAAAACATGTGAAGACTGGCTAAGTATTTGTAATGGAACTGTACATCAATAAAGTTTTCCAGAAAGTGGAAATAAGTTGTAATTAAGGCTTCAGTACAGTGTTTGCCAAATTATGCTGATTATCATATCACCTGGGGAACTTTATAAATACACAGATTGTTGGACCCCATTCCTAATGGTTCCCACCAGTATGTCTGGACAAAGGCCAGGGAATGGGACTTTTGAAAAGCTTCACCAGGTGATGCTGATCTGTGGGAGCTGCTCCTTTCTGATTGAGAAACCACAGTTGAGGTCACACTGTCTCCCTAAGTAGGGCCATGCAAGTGACTGGGGGCCTGGACCTGCTGGGAGGGCTGCTGAGGATTCTGGAGTTTAAATTCAAAATAAAATACGGCATATGTGTGCTTTGGGCTAAAGGACTACAACATAAACAATTGAAATTCAGGTTCTGGTAAGATGATCCTGTGCCTCCCCAGATCCACCCATGATAAAAATTGTCTAGGAAAACCGTAATAGGTTTGGAGAAAGTCATAACTTCTCCCCCTCTCATTTTGGTCCCATTACTCTGTTGGTTCTGTGACTTGGCTGAAGACATTGCTGAGGCCACACCGGAAAACCACGTAGGCTCCTGGGAAAGACCTTTTGCTTTATCTGACTTTGTCAGATCATCATTTCTGGGCAAACCTAAGTAAAATTTCTGAAACATGGTGCTATATATTGTATTTTAATATGTTCAACAGTTGCACACGAATTCCAAGTACACTGCAAATGCTAACTTGATGAGCTCCTCCATGTTTGACTTCTTTTTGTAGAGAGACGACATTGCTTTTCTTGATAAGCAAACATGGTGTGACCACTGGGATTATTAAGCATGAAACCCTCTTAGCCATCAGTGCTTCTCAGACTTTAGTGTATATGAAATCACCTGAAGAGCTTGTTAAAACTTCCATCAGTCCCATGCCCAGATTTGAGTGTCTGAGGTGTGCGTGGTGGAACCTGGAACCTTCTCTTCACTCAAGCACCGCCACTGATGCGTATGCAGATGGCCAAAGGATGTCTTTGAGAAACACTGCTGCTTAGAAATATTTTCTTTAGTCAGAATTCCTCTCATTGCAGTTTTAATTTATTTTTACATGGAACTCTTAAAAGCCAAGGGACAGAAAGCAAATTCAATAGGAATGGGGTGGCCTGTGAGGAAGGCATATGGTAGAGGCCTGTAGGAGCTGGCATGTTTAGAACTGGGGCCAGTAGGAGAGGTCCCAAAGCAGAACTTGACTGGGAAAGGTCTGGATGACCACAGATAAGCTGGAGCCAGGAGTGGGAAGGGATCTTAAGGAACCCCTCATGGCGCCATATGTTGCATTTCCTGGTGGGTGTGTTCTGCACTAGGGGAGGCTGAACGAGGACAGCTAGGGCTCTCCAAGGGTCAAAATGGCTCTACCCCGGCCTCAGCTGTCATTTCTCTGTGATCTAGAAAGGGTGTTCAATGCCCGCTGAGGAGTGAAATGTAAAGGTTTGTTCCACAGGCTCCAGCTCTGCTACTGACTGGTGGCAAGGTCCCATGTCAAGCTCCTTAACCTCTTAGAGGCTGCATTTTCTCATATGTTAAGTGGCAACCATACTGGTACTTACCCCGTAGCGTTGCTGTGAGCATTAAATGAACATGGATAATACAAGGCACTTAAGACACTGTCTGCAGATAGTAAGCACTCCATAAACTCTCACTCTCTTTACTCTCTTCCATTCATCCTTCCAGGGTTTGTGTTTCCTATTTAATTAAAAAAACATTAGGCAGCCTGAGAGAAGGCTCTCTTATTAATTACCCAATATTGTGAGTTCACTACTGTTACTTAGTATTCTGAGCCCTCACGAAGCAGAAAGCTGAGAATGGAAAAACCTCTAGCTCCCAATAAATTGCTCTGTACGTAGAGGGTTATCTGACAGTGATGAGTTCCCATTGACATTTTAAAAGCATTAAGGATTTGAGTCATTTTTAATCCTGATTCCAAGCTAGTTTTATTTATGAATGTCAGAAATAACTTGAATTGTTGCATCTGTTTAGTTCATCTGGATTTCCCTTGACAGATGGTTTGCTGCAGTATGTATGAGCTTTCATTTTATTAGCTGGGCTACAGCTTATAAGAATAAATCATCTCTGTCTAAGGGTCTGTTAAAATATTATTTTTTTCGTGGGAGCTTTGACTTTAGTAACAAAGGGGATAAATGGTCAGTGAGTGATTAGGTCACATTGGTGCTTTTAGACCAAGCCTATTGTTCCTCTCCTAAAAGTAAATGCCAAATGCAACTGTATAATTCTCTCCTCTCCCCTCTTCCCTTTTACCTATAAGGTGAGTGCAAAGATGGAATCAAAATGTGATGGACTAAGTCTCTGGAGGCGAGAGAGGAATCGCCTCTCAATTCAGTCTCGGAAACTCCTCCGAGCCCTATTAATGCCAATCCCCGTGGAAGCTCTGCCATCTGTCATCCCAGACAGACAAAGGAAGTGTCCCATTGGTGGCCATCATCTGAGTAAATTAGGAGGCGGATGGGGGAAAGGCCAGAAGGAAGGCCTGTGCATCTGCTAGGAGAGAATTCACACTGTTGGCACGACGATGCCCACGGGAACCCTTTCGGCAAAAATGGAAAATGTAGGAGTAAACAAGCCTCTGCAGTGTCTGTGTTCTATTTTAGTTTCCTGAACAGTGTGAGGGCACAGGTGCTCTACAATGGCCAGACTGTGGAAAATAATGAATACAACCCTTTCGTTTTATTTCCGAAGATGCATGATTCCTGGCAAATGAGTTCCCGGAGATTGTTTTTTAAAAGAGCTCTCCCGTGTCAGTCCGTCCAACAGAATACTCTGTCTGACACAATTAGCAAGGGACCTGTTTGTTCCAGGGAAATAGGATGCATCCTGTTGTTTACCACGACGGTCCCCCAAGATCATGAAGTTGTCCGGAGTACACAGGGAACCTCTTGATATTCTCTCAGTCCTGAATTTTTTTAAACCTTTCCCTGAAGCAATTTCCACTTTCAACACATTTGTGCAGCTCTAAGAGTTAACTATGTGTACTTCTACATAAAGCAGCAAATGAGTTTATTTGTCCAAAACACGTCTCATTCCGGGCCATGTTGTCTTGCCCATGGCTGCTTCTGAGCTCATCTGCCCTCTTCAGACAGAGGTGTCCCGTCTTTGGTTCTGCCTGTAAGAGTAGTTTTCTTATAAAATTCACATGTTCTTCAGAAGTTGTCTTCACCATCAGAGGAAGAACTTTGAAGTATATAATTTTTTTTATTGTTAGACTTATTGGGGTAACATCTGTTAGCAAGAATTATATAGGTTCCAGGCGTATGATTCTACAGTGCATGGTCAGCTTGTTGTACATTAAGCTCGCCACCTAATGTGACTTCTCTTTCCATCACTATATGTTTAGTGAAGTATGTAATTAATCATAATCTTTGAGACATATTTTACTTTCCCCAATTTTCCAGATTATAACAGATTTTAGTATTTTCCTGGAATTCACCAGGTCATTGTGACATACGTGTTTGATGTGAAAGACTAGAACTTCACTCATTGTATTTTTCTGGACACATCATCTCAGAATTTACCTGTTGCTTAACAGACATTTTCTGAGTGAACATGTGTTTAAACCCAAGTTAGGATCCAGGGAATACAAACATGAACATCACACAATTCCCAATCTCAAGAATATTGATTACAATCTTCAGTATAACCACTTGGCCTTGCTTTCTCTTTTTATCATCACAAATGTCTACCTCTGCTAGTCATGTTGGATTATGTCGTAAAAGAATAGTCTACCACTCAGGAAGCAACAGTGCCAAGAGAGGTGCTTCAAAAAGCTACATTCATTTTCTTTTATGTCTTAAGTTACTTGGTAACTCAAATAATACTTACTAATTCATAAAGTATTTAGTAAATATCTTCAGTTTACTAAATGGTCTCCTCATGGCCCAAGCACTTCCTGTGATTTCTAGATATCCCTGAATTACCTACGAAGGGACTTGAAGAAATGCTTATTCGGTGAGCCCTCTTTTCACTGCTCATGTCTGGAATGAGAAGGTGTTGACTATACCCAAGAAGCCTGTTGAGCAAACTATTATTTCTTTAATTTTCTAACTCATCTTCTTCAAGGCCATGCTTTCTTACTATCCCATAATAGCTACTAAAGAGCTTTAGTATGACTGTTTCATGGAATATGACTATTTCATGTATCTGCTTTGGATACCAGAGTCTGGCCAAGTGGTAGCACCCACTTGGTTTAGAGGTGCCCACAGCACAGCTCAACCCCAATGCTAACTGGCCACTCTACCAAGTAAAAGATTTTTGTAAATATTATGATTGCATATTTGAATCCTGAAAGTTTCATTACATGGTAGAACTACCAACACTTCATAGTCTTTTTTTCCTTGTTGAAAAAAACATTTTTCTCCAAATTTTAATTTTCTATGGTAAGTGAGGATAATATTTAATGAGGAATCCTTTTAAAACTAACTAGCCCTGAATTCTATGGACGCCCACAAAGTAAAAAGATAAAATTACCATTCTAATATCATTTTTGACAATCAGTAAGATTCATTAAAGCACAAAAATACAAGAAAGAGGTATTCCCACCAATACCATGCAGTGATTTCTCATTAAAGGAGACAGCGAGCTATTCCAACACGGAGATTAATAGAAATAACTTATGGATTTTTACCCTACCTCCTTGCTGGCTTACATTATACTATGTCATTGAAACAACAGGGGGAAATACAAAATCTCTCATGTGATTAATGCTGAAACAACAAACCTCTTGTCATGGTTGGTTGTACATTCACAACAACACACTTGGGAAATAAAAATAGAAGCGTTTTCTATTCTTTCCTTTTTTGTGTGTCTTACATCCTTTCCATGTGGGTTACTTCAGGGATTCGAATTTATTTTTTATAGTAAACAGTGTTTCTCAGACTGTACAGTCTTTTTTTTTTTAAGGAAAGCTTTCTTTATCTAAACATTATGTTCCATCTTTTTTGCTCTAAAGGGGAGATTCCCTGGTCCATCATAAAACATTAAAGTTTAAGCAATGTTTATTTTACAGACTCATCAAAGGGACTTTTAGGGCTGCGAAGAAACCTTAGGATTATATAGCTTAACTCCCTCACCTTATAGACCAGAATGCCGTGGTTGTGTTGTTTCACCTAGTTTCGCTTTCTGCTTTGCCCCTCTGGTAGAGTAGAAGTAATCTTTTCTAAGAGAATAAAGCATTACCAAGGTAACAGAACATTGTGTGGGAAAATGTAAGGATGGATGATACAGAAAGATAACATCCTTCCTTTGTACAAATGGATAAATAGACCACAGGTTATGTCAAATGAGCTGAAAACAAACAAAAAGTAAGTAGAGCCATTTCTTCTAAATGTCCATCAGCTTTAAGTTTCAGCTGAATGGCTATGGCAGTGTGTGGGGGGGTGGGGATGTAGCCACAGAATAGAATCAGGAAATGTGGTATCAGTAGGGATTCTGCCTCAGTCTCTTCTCTCCTCTATGCCCATTCCCCCCCCCCACCACCACCACCATGCATGGCCTCTCTGCTGGAGGTGTGTGTGTGGTGGGGGGTGGGGAGGGACTCTATTCTCTGTTTTTTTAGCTTTTAAATGTGTGTAAATGGAAGATCTTTTCTTAAGACCAATATTACTGCGAGCTGTAGAAAAATTACCAATTTCTACAGATTTTTAACATGTTAAATATGCTGATTCACAAGCCATATTTTCGTATAGCTATATACTGAGTCCTCTTGGAAAACTGGGCTGGTGATAACTAACCCTTGATGTCAGTGCTGAATAATTCATTCTGTTTTATTTCTGTTTTATTCAAACTGATCACCTTTGGGAATATATCTATGTCACAAACACTTATATACTCTTCTATCCCACTATTCTGTCACCAAGATGCTATATTAACTGGATTGAAGAAGAAATTTTAGAAGTATTATGACCGTACATTTTTGGCAAACTTAATATATTTCAGAAAACTTTCAAATATAACTTCTCATTTTATCCTCACAATAATCCTTTGATGTAGTTGTATCGGTATTATTCTGCATTTCAAAAAATAAAAAAAAAAATGAATTCACACAGATATAAGTAGAAGGATATGGGGAAGAAGGCATTGAGTTCAGTTTCTTCAATTTGAAAATGAAATGATTGAGGTCTAGAGAGGTTTAAACCAGTTACCCAAGGTTGTGTTATTCGAGTTTAGTGTTAGAATGAGATCTCTATTTGATGATTCCAGCCTGTGGATTTTGTCACTACAGCACTCTCACAAATGGGTTAAGATGTGTTAGACCTGGGTGATGATATCCATTAATGGACGTCAAGCATCACATTTTTAATAGGCTTCTCCACCATCTCATCTAAATATTCAGACTCCAGCTCACCTGAAAAAACACAAAGTGATTCTTCAGTGTTAAAGTTTAGTGGTCAGACTGACCCAGCACCTTTCATCTTAGGTGGTAGAAAAATAAGTTTAAAGTAGGGCAAAACAATCTCCTCCTATCTTCAGGGTTTCTTCTTAGGTTGGTCTGTGCACATACTTCCATTTTTTATTCTTTGATTTTATGGTTTTTTGCTTTGTTTATTAACATTCAGGGAGCATCTTTTCCCCCACCAGAAAAGCACCCTTTTCCAAGCTCCATGGGGCATTCCTTCTTCTCCCTGATTCTGTGTTGCTGCTTATCCTCAGTGTCTGATATCCTGTTACCCTAGAAACAGGGACCCCTTTATAAAGGATCACCCTATCGTTTATAAAAATTAACCTAGAGAGGGTACAAGTCTCTCCAAGGGACCTTTGTTGAGTCAAGAAGGTGATAGTCGTAGAAGTTCAAGGACATCTTCCCCTCACCATCCAGTCTGGCTTTATAACACGTAATAGCTTACAGCGAGAGAAGTGCCTCTCTCACGTGCTTTCTATCGTGGAGCCTATGCACTGGTGCCTCCTTAACCTTGGGTGAGAATCGGTGAATGTTTTCATTTCACCTGTCTCTCATTCATCTCCTGCCCTTTTTTCCCCCTACAGTATGCTCCATCCTTTTCCTTCTCTCTTCCCTCAGCTCCTCTCTTTCACATCACCTTATCTTTTCTGTATGCTCTTCCATCTGCCGCATAATAAAAACATCAACTAAAAGAAATGCACAATTTTCTGAACTGCTCTCTGCCCTGCTTTTCTTTAAGGGTCACATGAATTTCAAGGACCACTACTTCCAAAATCCTTTCTGCAGAAATTAACCCTCAGTTTTTATTCCATTTTCTTCACATGTCCTGCATTTATGGTCTGATCACTCATTTGGCACATCTAAAATGTGGCCTCTTATTACTACTTATCTGTTGATGTCTTGGTCCTGTTTCCCCACTAAGATGAGGCATTCTTCTCTAGAAGGCAGGCAGAAAAGTGTCCTCAGCACTGACTACGGGAGCCTGCACAGAGTCTGTATGACCACAGTGAATGTTTGGTATTGATGCTCACCTTTGTACTTGATTGCATTTTTCTGGGTTTAGCATTTTAAATTTGCTTTTGGTTAATAGTAAGAATCAGTTTTAGTTTTGAAAATCTGGGAAGGCAGGAGTGGTTTGATCTTAACAGTGCCAGATGTTATAAATATTATATTATATCATATCTGGAAATGTTTTCATATTTTAACTGTTTTAGATGTGCAAAATAAATAATTCAGGCAAGAGTTCTCACAAGTCACCTACAAATATTATAAGCCCTATATAGTTGAATGATTTCAGGACAGGCAGAATTATAATTTTTTAACATATCATTTATATATAATAATCTCATGAAAAATGGCTAACAGCTTTAATATGTGCTGTTATTTTCTGCATGTAAAGAAATGGGGTTTTAGAGAATTTAAACAGCCAGGGTTAAACCCTTTAAATTTAAATATAATAGGAGCTTGAAAATGTATAAGGATGACAATAAAATACTTTTCTAAACTCCTCACAAAGTTATCTTTTTATGTACAGTACATATTGCAAAATACATTTTTACCGTTCTTGGTTTAATAAGTTTGCTTATCTTTCTCTTGTCTCAAGAGTTCTATAATCATGTGTAGCTGTAACTTCATCTTCAATACCGCTATCTTCAAATACAAAATACAATAGTTTTGACATATAACTAAAGCTTCTAGAACCTGTTACAGATATCACCTAATTTGCTATAGCAGATCTATGAGATGGGTATTACTGCATTATACTTGATATTATAAAACTTGCAATAAATTATGATTATATACTAATAAAAATTATAATGGAATCCAATATTCCTTGAAATTTTTTCCACATTTTCCATTTGAATATATAAAGGTATCACTAGATAATATATCTCTAAATAATATCTCATTTATATAAGATATTAAAATACTACAAAGAAATCATAGTAGTTATGATCTCTCCAAATCATGTCTTGTAAAACAGTTCATTAGCTTTGGTTATATTTATATGTCTGATAAACAGATTTTGTTCAATAAGAATTTGATGCAATTATTTTTTAGGTCTTGAAATGAATGCTCAAGGATTATTGATCTGAATCACATCAACTGGTGGTTTAATCAACAGGTCACCTACAAACAGCAATGTGAATTCAATTGATATACTGCTGTGCTTGCATTGCAAAATGATTTATGTCTTGCCCAGACATAATTATAAAACTGTAAGAGATATTGAATTATACATTGAACTTTCCTATAAATTTCATCAGAACTTTGTTTTTGAACATTAATTGAAATGTTCTAGAGAATAACCTACATGGAACCAAATGTGAATTTAGCTGTGGGGCCTATAAAACGAGGAGACTTAATCTGGTTAATGTAAATACCATACTGGTTGTGGGACCTACAGTTGTTTTCATATACCTAGAGTCCATTTAGGAAATTCCCTTTACCAATTCACTTAATGGTGGCACAGTACTCCCAAAAAATTAATTGTGAACAGGTCTAAAACATTAATAATTTATTGTACTATATACCATTAACTTTATTGGATAAAACCCTACTGCAGTTTTAGGGGTCTTTGACTAATATGCACTATTTCTTTTTTAATGCAGGTAAATGGTTTAACTATGGAATTATCTTTCTCGTCTTGATTTTGGATCTTAATATGTGGAAGAACCAGATATTTTATAAACCTCATGAAT
Organism: Lyroderma lyra; assembly: GCA_004026885.1. NCBI lineage: Eukaryota > Metazoa > Chordata > Mammalia > Chiroptera > Megadermatidae > Lyroderma > Lyroderma lyra. The sequence continues at coordinate 183,715 of PVJL010000270.1, forward strand.
ATGGACAGTATATCGGCCCAGGGCAGAAGATATATACAGTGAAAGACTCAGAAAGTTTAAGGGATTTGAACAGAACCAAGCTATCCTGGGAATGGAGGGCTAATCACACTAACCCTCGGACGAATAAAACATATGTTGAGGGAGACATGTTCTTACACAGCAGGTTCACAGGGGCTAGCCTTGATGTCAAGTGTCTGGCTTTTGTTCCCAGTTTGATAGCTTTTGTGTGGTTTGGATTCTTCATTTGGTTCTTTGGACGATTTTTGAAAAATGAGCAAGGCTTGGAGAATCAGGACAACACTTACACTCGCATGAAAAGAAAATCCCCATCAGAACATAGCAAAGACATGGGAATCACTCGAGAAAACACCCAGGCCTCAGTGGAAGACCCGCTGAATGACCCTCCTTTGGTTTGCATCAGGTCTGACTTCAACGAGATTGTCTACAAGTCTGCCCACCTAACATCGGAAAACTTGAGCTCACACTTGAATGAGCCTACCAGCATGGGCGAAGCTGACCCAGACCCAGTGATCTCTAAAAGTGCGCCTACGAACTAGATTCACTCGTTTGGAGATAGCACAAAAGGCAAACCTGAGTGTAACTTTAAAAAGTTAGTCTTTCTTTTTGTAAATGTAAGGTTTACTTAGTGTTAGGTAAAGAAATACAATGCCACAAACGGTGCTCAACATGCTTTTTCTAGGACTCATTGTTTTCTATTTGTATTATGATCCACGTGCCTACTGTATATCTATCTAACAGTCCTTTAGAGATTGCTTTTCACAATTGCACAAGCTATTTACTGACTTTACAGCATAGTAGAAGATTAGCTGATTACCTGTGTATCTGATGTTCAACCATAGTGGTGCCTTGAGACATTAAACTGTTTTTAACTGTACCAGAAATGAAGTGTGGAGCAGTTCTCTAATCTACTTCATGTGTTGTTGTTGTTGTTGTTGTTGTTTTTGTATACAATTATTTTGGTCTATACTTGATGTCTGAGCAGGAAACAGATGTAGCCTAGATGTGGTTCAGGAATTATCTCTTGGTTTCTTATGCTACAGCAGAGGGTGACTTTGATAGCTGGACTGCAGAGACACGTGGTGATTACCTTTGAATTTTTATGGGCTGTCCGCCAAATACAAATACAGATGCAAAATTCCCTAAAAGGAGAATGATAATCCAGCATGGGTCACTACTTGTGAAATGTGACTTTCTCCAACCAGTAATTTCAATTAGATGATAATATCTAATTATGTTTTCCTAATTAAAGATAAATTGCTACTTGATTAAAAATCCTGCCCTTTACCTTTGGGAACAAAGGTTAAGAGGCACGGTTGGGTGAACTCTTAAATTTATTGGCATTTGCACAAAGCCCTAGAAAACTGAGGAACTGAAGTTTGCACAGCCTACCATCTACAATATTTGTACATCTTTCTGTAAATATGGCTTTGGATGGTGAAAATTGAAAAACATATGCCAACCCTTAGCAAGGGAACTCTTCTAAAAATAACGCAGTGGAATTTTTGAGGTAGAAAAGGATATGCATGAAAGAATCTGTTTAGTGGCTTATTTTGTGTGCATTTTTTTTAAATTCAACATTTCACATTAATAAATAAGAAAATTATACATTAGTAATTATGTTATGTCATTTTTGTTTATAGTAGAGGGATGTAATTGTATCTTAGTTAAATGACAGCCCATTAAAAAAATTTTTTTTAATTCCTTGCCAGGCAAATTTAAGAAATGAAACACGTCCAACTTGCCTTTAATATTGTTCCGTAAATTGTGGTTACATGTTCCTTGAGGGTGTTGGGGAAGATCACTTTTAAGGCAAAATTACTTTCCTGTCACATACCGACATTACTGTATTTGTCTTGATGATTTTTAAAATCTCTCTTGTTTTGATCTATCTGCTTTTAAGCTTGCAGCATGCTGAATTTAGCATGCATAATAGAACTATGCATTTATCTGTCACTGGAGAGCCAGCTTCAATAAACATCGTCTTACAATTGTTTACTAAGCAATTGGAACCATGCCCCTGCTGTTTCTCTTACCTTTAATAGCCGTGCATGGTGCTACTTAGAATCATAAATATTGCTGACACTAAAATACAGAGACCAAGTTCACTATAGTAACCCACTGATGATACTGTTTAAAGAACTTACCATGTTATCTCTGACATGTAATGTTGAGCATTACCAAATTTGCATAGCATAGAACGTTCAACTTTTGCCTCTGGGACAAGAAAAGAACACCACTTAAGACTATATTTTTATTTATTATGAAAGTCACTGTCTTATAGAATGAAGAAGGAAAGTATTTATAAAGTGTGTGTTTATTAACAGTATGCAGTCTTTATGAAAATATTATTTGAGAATCTTTATGTGAGTATTAAGGAAAAAGTATTCTACTGAGGAAATTAATGAGTACAAGTAAGATAGAATAAAAGAAAAAGAAAGCTTAGAACACTATGCTTATTTGCTTTGAGGGATTGACAAGAGAAGATATCAGCTGAAATGAAAATATATCTTTAAAGTTTCTGTAAGTCTTAGTACCAAATGGAATAATGTCCAGAGATGGCATTTTAATAGTCATACAAGATTTGAACTTTCAAAGGCTTCCAATATCCAATTGTATATACCAATCTTGACCTTTTTATCTACACATGAGTCTCCTTTTTATTGCTACCGTTTTTTTTTTTTTGGATATTGTCCGTTCCATTTGCACTTACACTAACTAAAGGTTAGAAAATGAAAGAAAATCAAAGTTAAAATCACAGCCATTCATGTTTAGTCTTAGGTTCTGAGTCATATATAAATTGATTATGACTCTACATAGCTGTTTGAATACCAAAACTTTTAGACTACAGAGGGTATTAAAAAAATAAAAAAAGATGTGTAGTAAACTCAAAAAATGAAGTTAAAAAAAGATGAAAAAAATCACGAACCACAGATTCTGAAGAAAGCATAACAAACGTGATGCTTTAATTGTAGTGATGCTTAAGGACCATAAACAATTACACTTCTACTGTTCAGTAATTACAGTATTTTCCTCTGCACCGTGTAGAAATTGTGCTAATTTGACATGCTTTTAGTGTTCTACATTATGGAGTACCTCATTAGTATTTTAAATGGAAATTAAGTAAACACTATGACTTTAAGCCTGATAATATATGCCTGGACATAAATCTCATCACCACGTGCCCATTTATATCAAATGACCGTAGTTACCTTATCATCTCCCCACAATGGCTACTTACTACGTTCCCTTATTTCTCAGCACATGTAAGATCACCAGTGAATCCTATTAGAAATTATAAGAATTATTTCTTCTCCTGTGCTCTAAGAGTCAGCCAAGCCCAAAATCTCCTTTTGGTTTTATAGTGTCAGATTTCATAACAAGTAGTATCCAAAAGCATCAATGGCTGCCAGTACAATGGAAAGAAGTCATCACGGATTTGAAGGTGGGAGTCAAGATCACTGTCATATCTCACCACTGGGCTCTATTAACAATTCTGATATGTTACTGTCCTGTGAGTCACCAGCACAACGCAATACGAATCATGAGAAAGATAATACTGATAAATCATCTTAGCTGCATATATAACTGACGGCTCATGATGCCAACTGGATTATCTGACATTTGGCCCAGACTTCAGAAATCCCCCCATCACTTTATCACCTGTCTGTCCTCGTTCTAAACTGATTCCTATTATGCAACCACCATCTGGGCATGGTGCTTTTAATTGGCTTGTCCCCCTCAGACCATGACGTGGCTCACTGCTCACTCTATCTATCTCACCTGATTTCCTCCAGCTTTACCCCTCAGAACTTAACTCTAACCTCTTCTCCAGCCCTGCTTTTAAGAGGGGGAAAGCAGCTCACTTCGTTTTGCAGCAGATAAACTGGTACTTTCCCCATTTATTCCTATTTTTATTTTTAAACACATTTGTGTGCGGAAGGTTGTGAATCAATATATGGAACCAATATGGGAACCAATATAGGTAAGAGAATGAAGGTAGATGTAAGTATGTGCAGCTCTCATTGAAGATCATTGGAAAAAGAGGTGGATATTTATACTGGAAGGAAAAGGGTAGATGATGGAGCATGAGTGGAATTTGCTGCAATGAAGTCTTGGAAATAAAAAATGGCATTTTCATATGGACATGCTTTAAAACAGGGAGGGGAGTGAAGCCTTTGTAAAAGCAACTTCAGTATAAACTTATAATTTCAATGCTCCTTACTGTTAGGCGGGAGGCTCAAAAAGGTTATGTTCAGAATAGCTGAGGGGTCACACAGAAGGTTGGGTAGGTGGGTGTTTGGTTTCTTAAACATTCTAGCACTCAAGTTACTCTATGTCTGCCCCAGGGAGCATGGTAAGACCTGGGAGAGGAGACATAGGACCCATGAAACAAACTACAGAAGTAGGTGTTGGGGAAGTGTGCAATGTGAGAAGATAAAGACAAAAGTCAACATCAATTCAGAGGGACTGGAAAATCCCTGATGGGAGAACAAACATGGGGGCAAAGTCTGTGTGTAAGCATATCATCAGATTATAAAAGCTGACATCTTGGTGATAAAAACATCTGGCAGATATTTTGTGATAATCATTCTGAAAAATTCTAGAAAACAAAATTGGACAGTTTTCAATATGTGGAAAATACCACTGGGAACTTTTTGACCTAGTGTGAGGTAGCAGTTATTTTACTTCAAAGAATTTAAAACACATATAACGTATCTCACAGGTTTATTTCTTGCCTCTGACCTTCAACATGACTTTTTGTAAGGTCTTAAGTTCCTTAACACCAAATCATTGCACTGCTGGGCTTTTAAAGGACTTGTCTGCATGATTGAGAAGGCCTACTGTAATTTATAATTGAGAACTAAAGTAATATTATCAACTCATTGGATGCTCCTCATCCTAATGAATTTTTTTACTCTATTCATATCTTTGCTCAATCTTCATATGAATAATACTACCATTTTGAGTATTTTCTATGAGCAAATAAATTATTCCATTTGATCTTACATCAACCATTGAAGGAAAATATGGTTACTTTTACTTTACAAATGATGAAACTGAGGCACAGAGAGGTTTATTAACTTGCCTAAGTTCACAGAAGTGGCAAATACAGAGTTGAGATTCGAACCGAGGTTTGTCTGACTCTGAAGTCACATTTATTTTTTATCGCTATTCTTCATAAACATCCATCCAAACTAGAGTATGCATTTCAAACAGGAGCTTTGGTGAGGAGCAAGTGTAAAACTTGATTTCTACTATGCTTGATATCTAACAATTCGTATCTCTCAGGATCTTAAATTAAATAATTTCTAACAGCTGTCTGGATGGAATTTACAAGTGAAATTATATGATTGAAGCAGATAAGGTTGAATGAAATGGCAGAGCATTCAATTCATTGCCAGGTGTTCTGATTTAAGCTCCATTTATAAAACCACAACACGGATTTGTCCTAATACAATTTCTAGCACTGGAGCTGGTTTCTTTCATGATTTCCCTTGCCTCGAGGAGTGAAACTTCTGCATGTTTTGGACACACCCTTGGCACACATCAGGGGAGGAATAGGTTATGATTATTCAAACAAATTTAAAAAATGATTAGCTAAAGGCCAGCTTTAGAAGGCATACTTTAAATATGAGCTCTAGAAATACCTATTTTGAAGTGACCATCCAAAAATATTATTTAAAATAAAAATCTTGATCAAGGTGAGCAAGCTGTATTGTGATGGGACAAGTACTGGACTTGAAGATGTGTCCCTTCCTTGAACACTTGTGAGCCTTAGTTTCTTATCCCCCAAATGGGACTGCTTCACAGAATTTGGAAGAAGATCAGCTAAGACTGTCCATGAAAGCATTCTGTGAGCTGCAGTGAGCCACGCAGCGGGGAGGCGCGGGTCGCAGCCCCTCCAGGGCCCACCTTTCAGCAGAGCCCCCTCCCCTGGCTTTCAGCAGCAGTCCCAGGCCGATGCTGCCATTGGACATTGTGAGGCTGTTTGCTGCCAATTTTCTATCTCTTTGTACTGTAGTTGTTTTGAACTTCACAAGCTACAAGGTAATCCCTTTTCACTTTTAACAGAAGTCTAGACTCCTTAGTTTAAAGCAAGTGGCTAAAATTGTCTAAAATCAATGGCTATAATCCCTTGAACTGCCAGGCCAGACTTATTCCTCAAGGTTTCCTCTGCCCTAGAGTTTTTTAATCATTGCCTTCCTGTTATAATTCTTTACCGGTTTCTCTTATCAGCACTTTCGCATCATGCCAGTAATCCACTGTGTTTCGTAAGTCCTGAAGTGAAAATGCTGGTGTTCTCAGCATTTAAACGAGAGCCGAGCAGGCACCTGAGCCCCGCACTTCAGGATCTCAGATGCAGTTGAGAAAGCCACTTCCAAACAGGATGTCATTGCACCTTACCTTTTCTGAAGAACCACCTCAGTATTTCATGGATTCAAGGCAACACTTCAGCCAAGCCACAGGGCTTTGCAGAATAACATTTGAAAACAGTATTGTGATTTTCCACTTGGCTTATAAAAGTATTTCCTTTGACGAAATTATTTTACCTGGATAGTCCAGTTGACTCCAACTTAGCCATACTAGAAAACATCTGCCTTAAAGAGTTGTCGCTCTTGACTAAAACACAATGTGTAAGATGAAAGAAAGGGACTGGCCAAATCCAGAAAGACAATTCTAACAATTACTATTTAGATATCACAATGATGAAATTACTATAAAATTACCTTTCAGCAAATTCTAGTGTTCTTTAATTTGAAGAGCAATATTTAGAGCTTCACCTATGCCAGAAAACTAGGAGGCTCTTCCATTTACATATCCGAATGGTCTCCAGTGGGAATAGGTTGTATTTACTTTGTGTCTCACAAGCTTATTCCCCTCCTCTCTGTCATTATCACTACCTGCCGTGCAGAGAGCTCATCATCTCTTCCCATGTGGTTTTTAACTGGTCTTCCCAAGGCCCACTTTGCCCAGTGCTATGCATTTCCACACTTTCCCAGGACACTTTTTCTAGAGTCTAAATATGGTCACATTACTTAACTTTTTAGTGGGCACCTATTGCTCAGCAGTGATTTTTCATGACGGTGTGTACAACTCCCGACGGCTTAACGTAATAGCTCATTTCTTGCTCACGTTGCAATTGAATTAGATAGCGACTAGAAGGCCTTCCATTCAGCAACTTGGACACTCAGGCATATGCCTACAGGTGGTTTCTTGACTCTCCAGGGTCTCGTGTGTGTATTTGTGGCTAGTGAGGAAGGGAAGAGGGTGAGGAAGATTCTATAGGAAGTTTTGGGGACAGACTTGGAAGAGGAATGTCACTTTTTGCATTCCATTGATCAGATTCTGCTGCAGTGCCTGCCTACCCACACAGGATGCTGGGAAACGCCTTTCAGCTCTGTGCCCACAAAGGGTAAGGAGCAGACTGCAGCATTTCTAGCCAGAGGAGCCAGGGCTCACACCTGGAAGTTCCAGCTCAGTGGATGTAGGATAGAACTGAAGCTGAGCTAATTTTCTAAAGATCCACGGGTGATTCCCTGACCAACATCCACCTGGGAGCTAATGATAGCATGCAGAATCCTGTCCGGCTCTCAAGACTCTCTCTGCTTCTCCGCTCTGCTTTTCCAAGCCCAGTGGGTTGTAATCATTCAGCCACGTTGAACTACTTACCGCTCTCCTAATGAGCCATCTCTGTTTTTGCTCATGATCCTCTGTTTCCCCTTTTCCACCATGATTTCCAGGATCAACTCAACCATCTTTTTTTTTTTATTTATTTTTTTTTATCAAATCTTTCTTCACCTTCCAAAGCAGAATGGACTGAGCCTCCATTGTGTTCCCATATGATCTACCTTTAATCTATTAGAGTATCTCTAACAGTCTCTTCCTCTACATGTTTACATGTCTTTTTCTGCTAGTAAACTATAAACTCCTGGATCCTGCCTATAATGACGACTTGAGGTAGGGGGAGGAATTATACATTCCCTTTTGTCATAGAATGGATGAAACCATGTAGTACTTAGAACTGCCTCATTTATGTAGCATAATATGCTCAAACTCTCTGTTCTCCTCCACGATAAATTGTAAGGAAAGGGAGTCTGACAATTAAATCTATTAAGTTAGGTGGGAGGCAGGATCATTACTTACATTTGATATGAGGAGTTAGGAAATAAGGCATATACATATTAGTAAGAGTTTGCCAGAAAAACAGAGACATTGGGATATGTAGATATAGATAAAGGAGACACAGATACAGATATGTGCATCTATATGAAGATTTATTATAAGAAATTGGTTCATGAGATACTTAAGGCAAAGAATTTCCACATCAAGCCTCTGCAAACTAGAGACCCAGAAAAGCATTGATATAATGCAGTCTGAGTCCAATGGCCTGAGAACCAAGGGAGTCCAAATTTTAGTCTGAGGGCAGGAGGAGGTGACATGAGATGTTCTAACTCAGTCAGTGAGGCAGGAAATAAAGGAAGCCATTTCTTTTTTTCTCTGCCTTTTGTTCTCTACCAACCACAACCTACTTAACCAAGTCTACCAATTCAGGTGCTAGTCTCAGCTGGAAACACTCTCACAGGCATACCCAGGTACCATGTTTAATTTGGGTACCCTTGACCCATTCAAGTTGAGCATGAAACTAACCATCATAAAAGGGGTAAGGATAGAAACATTTTAAAATCTACTTAAAAGGAAGTGTCACAGTTGAGCTAGAAAAATGTGTATAAACTCTTCCTCAAACCAGGGAGACTCAAGACAGCTACTAAAAGTCAAATCAGGACAAAGTGTGAGAGACCATTAAAGCAAAGGGCAGCAAAACCGAGCAGCATCTGGAAGTCCACTGGTCTAGTTCCTGAGACCGTGGTGCTGTAACCTCACCTGACTAGTCGGTTTCTTCTAGAACAGAGTTGTGTGGGTGAGTGGATTATGATTGATTGGCAAGCAGTTACATGATCACTGACTGTGTACCCTGAGATGCCAGTCTTATAGAAGAAAGGGAATATACTACCCTGTTCTGCATACCTTTGTTAGCAGATTGGACCTGTTTAAGTGCAGACCCAAGGCACTCAGGGCTTCTGTGAGCAGAACTGAAGAGCATGAAACAGAATGAAACAGGTTTACAGGATTTCACATGTTGTTCTGAAAGCCAAAATTCGAAAAGAAACCCAAGTCAGAGGCTCTAAAGCTCAAATAAACTGTGGTTTTAGCTGTACTCTTCTGACTTGAATCTCAGAATTCCTTAGAAGCCTATTTACATATTGAAAACATCAATTATTCCTCCCATTTGAAATACGGAGTTCTTGTAATCAATTGCTTTGAGTCAGTGTTTAGAATTATTCATGAAAGAGTTATATTTTAATGGCATTCGATGAGAACTAGCAACAGCATCCATTAATTTGATTAGTTTTGTATGGGCTGGAAGAGGAAACTGGCACACAGCCCTGAGCGAATCAATAGTGTGGGGTCTAAGTGTGAGCATCCAAGCCAGCTCTGCCAGCTAGGATCCAGCACTGACCGACGACAGGGGGTGGGGAGCAACACATTAGGAGAGACTCTTCTAGTGTCCTTTACTTCTGCCTCCTTGGCATTTATCATCAGTCACCCCTTACCCCAAGGAAGTGAATATAAGCTGCCTTCCTACTCGACCCTGTTCTCAGCCCCACTTCTTATTGTCCTTTCTAAAGGATAGAACACAGCAGATTTTTTTTTGAAACCTAAGAGTTTAAATATGTGTCATAGTCCAAGTCCAAAAAATAGGATAATAAATCTGGAGATGGAGGAAAACAGGAGCTGAGGCCAAGAGTTTAATTTCCCTGCATGGTTCATCCATTTGAAAGGGTCAAAGAGTGGCTGTCCAAGAAGGCAGAAAATGCTTTTAATCCAATGGATCCATTATGGAGGGAGGTGTGGCAGCAAACACTGCTCAAGCTGTCAAGGTGTTGTCCTGGTTCCAGAGGAATCTGACCGATTTGAAGCAGGAAGCATATCCAGGAGAGACCCTAGGAAGAGCACAGGGACGGCCAGAGCTGGGGGATTGACTAGTTTGCATTTTGTGGGTTACCTGCCTTCCATTCAAGTGGTGTGGGTTTCAGGGCAGCATGCCAGTAGAGCTGGACTGCAGAGAAAAGATATAGCAATATTCTAGCCCTGCCTACTAGATACACCGTAGTGGGAAAAGGAAATTTAATGCCCGCCCCCAGACCCCAAACAGGAGCTGGTTTATGAGAACAGACCTCACGTCTGAGCATGAAGCTCCAAGAACACTACTGGACTTCGGTAGGAGCCACTACTGTTGGTGACCAAATAAGGCTGAACACACAAATAAAAAGACGTTCATGTATCATCCCCAAAAGAACTGAAATTATGCCAGAGACTAAGGCTTTGCTGAGGCAGGAAAGATTGCATTTGCTTTTATAGTAGGCTACCTTCAGAAAAAGACAAAAGTAATGCCCATACTTCCCTAACTATAACTATTTGTATAATCATGTGTTTAAGGTCTATCTATCTACTTCTTTGTAAGCCTCATCCTATATCTTGAGCACCTTTCTCAGATGGGAGAGGTGGGCAGGAGTCAGATCATACTTGGTTGGGTCTTATTGACCATTTTGAGGACTTTGCACTTTCTTCGGAAGATACTGGGAAACCTTTGAAGAATTTTAAGTAGAAAATGTATCTCAGATACAGCAATATTTTAAAAATCACTCTGACAAATAATATCAAGATGCCATCAATACAATAAAATGAGTAAATCAATTTAGCCTTGACTTTGTTGTCTTTAGGTCCACTCTCCACCTTTGGACAAAATTGGTTGAGGATGACCCATCTAATGGGCCCTACTTTAACTAGGATCCTTATTTTGTGTGCTGACTGTAGGCAGGAGGGAAATGGTGACAAGTGAAGGTTGGGCCTTCCAGTTTAAGGACTCCAGAAGAGGTTCCTGTAACTCAGATCTTAACAAGGGCTGAAAGATTCCCAGATTTTCAACTCATATAATGAAGTGAAATGTGTATCATTCCTCATGATGTTAACTTAAAGGTAAGGAAATAAAGAGGCAAATATATCTTAGTTTACATATATAGATAATAGAGAAAGTAGAAAGAAATTCATGTGCTTCAATTCTGGCTTTGCTCTACTCTTTTTGTTTTTTAATCTCAATTCTGGAAATAGTTGTCAAAAAACAATAAAAAGCCTCTTAAGGACTTGTGATTAACATGGACATGTGCTGCTCAGATCCTTTACAAGGAACTTGCTGCCCAGCTGCAAGGGACATAATCTCTGGGCACAACTGGCTGTCAGCTCCTCAGCATGGCTTTAGCTGCAGGGAGCCACCCTGAGCACACCCTTCCTGAAGCAACACCAATACACTATTCTACCTCAATTAGAAGTGAGAAAGCCATTTGCATTCTTGTAGAAAAGACAAAAATATTTATTTACAGGGTTACCCAAGAATAGCTTTCCTGCCCTCAGTCAAAACACAACTCAAAGAAATTTGAACAGCCTACAGAACTTTGCTTTGACTAATTTAATCAATGATAGTATGTTTTATAAGGACAAATGAGCAAAAGATGGCTAGCATACAGAAGGTCTTGGTATGAGATCTATGCCCCATAGGGCAGGACCAGGGCCCTAAGAAAATTCAGGGGCTTGACACATTCATAACATTTTTAGAGATCCAGTGGTTAAGAACATAGAGTCATCCCCTCCAAATAGTGTCTCTTGCACTTCCTCACACACACACTAAACAGCACAAGGCTACCTCCCACTACAGAAATATGGCCCCAGGTCACATACCAGCCAATGTGATAGGCTTCCCTGTTTAAGAGGATTTAAGCTTCTGCAGGAGGTCCAGGATGAGAGGCAGACAACTGCCACCACTTAGGACATAAGATCAGCGGAGCCTATAGTGTTGGAGGTGTCAGTGGTGAGGGAAAAAGGCTAAGTAGAATTTATGCCATGATCCACCCAGAGAATCACAACACGGCCCCTGAGGTTTCCGGAGCAGGGCTATGCCACCTATAGCTGAAAATGACGTGCTGTTTTGAAAAACAACTTCTGATGTGGTAGTAGGCCCTGGTAGAGATGGGACACCACATGACCATAGAGCCCAATTGCTCATTATGGTCTGGGTTCTGTCAGTCCTAGGTGGAAGGTTGGGTAGGCTCAGCAACAGCCACTGTAGGATGGAAGGAATTCATCTGGTATCACAAACAAGCAGGACCAGAAGGCACAAGCCAGCTGCATGAGAAGGCAGGCCAGACCCCCATCCCACACACCATGGACTTAATGTTTGTATCCTCCCAGAATGCATATGTGGAAGCTAATGTGATGGTATTTGGAGGTGGGAACTGTGGGAAGTATTTAGGTTTGGATGAGTCCCCAGGATGTGCCCTTATAAGGACATAAAAGAGCCCAGAGCTCAAACTTTGTGAGGCTCCAGCAAGAAAACGGCTGTCGATGAACCCGACAACAAATCTACTGGCACCTTGATTTTGAACTTCTTAGTCTCAGAAATGGGAGCAATAAGTGTTTGTTTTTATACCCAATCTATGGTATTTTTGTTAAAGCCGTCTGTACTAAGACAGCATCCACCTCTATTATAATAGTATACTTCCCTCAACTAATACCTATGGGCTATGGCAGCTTCCAAATAGAGAAGGGAATAAAACCCAAGCGTGGTTCATGGTTTGGTATATGAGTACCAAATGGGCAGCAACTGTATGAGGGCTCATTCAGGGATGGCCTTGAAGATACCGGAAAGATAAATTCTTCTCAGTGGGCAGTGCTTTAGTTGATTTACCTGGTTATACACTGTGTGTGGAAGGAAAAGTAAACCCAAATTAAAATATATATGAACTTATGATTGTAGCAAGTGGCCTGGTGTGCTAGTCAGAGGTTATGGAACTACATGAATGAACATAAATGTGCAGATCTTTGTATCGTATGTTAATGTGCATAAGAAGCTACACGCCATGTCTTCTTAGGGAATAACCAACCAGGTAGACAAAATAACTCAGGTGTTAATGTCAGCTTCCATCATTGGACACCCCAAGTAAAAATGTATATAACATAGCCTGCTTTTGCTTTCTAAGCTCTTGCATTTGTGTTTTCAGGAAATTGCTGAGGTTGAATCGTCATGGCAAAAAATTAACTAGGAATGAAGTAGAACAGGCAAGCTGGATAGGCAGTCTTTGTATGAAGAAACCACAGCTGCCCACCGAAAACATCACGTTGTTAAAATATTTTGTCATAATTCAGAGCAACTTTTCAGCAAAATCAGTTAATTTGTGCTCATTAGGACAGCAAAAACAATCTAACAACCTGACCTTCTCCAACTTTCTGTGAGCCTTGGGACTGTCCAGAAGCTATGGGGATACCTGCCTCCCTGACAGCTGAATACAATACCTCAGGGAGAGCCTGCTACAAATGGGGATTTTAAAATAAATGCAGTGAGCTCTTTTCCTCATTCTGCCTAGGTCCTCAAAGAATTTCTTAGGATATTGGGATGCTGTTAAAAAGATTACTGTAATTAAGAAATATCGGATCAGATGTCTTCCTCCATGCAAAGTACATGTTTATGTCAGCAACTTGAGACCAAAAAGCAAAATATAAAGAACTAGCAAAGGAATCAAAACAGTGGATTCACAGATGTAGTCCTACTTTAACTGCACTATTAACAATATTACCCTTGTTGAACAGATGTGGAAATAACTGATAATCCATGACAGATGGGAATTCATTTATTCTAGAATCATAAGGGCTGATAGGATAGTGAATGGATATTAAGTACTTGGTGATTATGCAAGCTATCTTCCTAAGTACGTCTTCCAGTGCACCAGAAGAAAAGATAAGCCATGCCTCCATGGGAGCCGAATCTGATATTGATTCATCTCCATAGGTAGGTGAGGGAGACTCCAGGGCATGTGTCTGGGGCTTTCATCTCCGAGTAGTGTGGTACAGACTTTTGTTTTATTTTGTTTTGCAAAACTAACTTTCACACCAAAACAATAGTCACTACACTAAACCAAGCAAAGATTGGCAGACATGCTTTGTCATTCCAAGAATCTGTAAACACAAATGCTTGTGCACACGCACAGAGTGAAACATCTCAGCACATGTGGTAAGCCAATGATTGGATTTTCTGACTATAGGATGTTTCATCGGCAAGATAGTAACAGATGATATGTAATGCTCATATTCCTTCATGTGCTGTCCCATGACACACGTCTGGTCGATGGGGTTATTGGCCCCTTTGTAGCAAAAATCACCTTTTGCGAAGCTCTCTGTTTTAAATAGCACCTTCGATAAATACATATTGAATGGCTGAATGAATGAATGAAGGAATTCAATGTAAGTGGTGTGACAGCTTTATGTTACAGGTGGTTTTACTGCTTTTCGTTAACTAGTCTCTTGAAACTTGCTCGCTCAAATTATCCAGAATCCAGCAATACCTCCCTGAGGTGTTTTTACTTCCATTGTTCACCCTGGGGGCCACTCAGCTCCATCTGCAATTGAGAGAAGTGGCAAGTCGGCCTAGTCCATTATCATTATTGATTCCTTCATTGCCCTGTGGTTGCTGTTGGAACTCGGTTTCTCTTAATCAGATGGGTTGTTTCATACTGCTGACAAGACACTCTTAAGAACTTACAACACTTAAAAAGAATAGCTTCAAGGGGAACGGCCCCCCTTTGAATTCCCAAGACCTTTTAGTTCATCCTCGTATGCAGGGTCATTCTCTATACACAACATAAGTCAGTGGGCAGGGTGCTAGGTCTTGAGAGTCCTCTGGCCTCTGCGTCACAATGAACTGAAAGCTGCTCTGCCCGTAAAACTGTGTTAATCTTAGTGTTGAGCCTAGAGTCTCCATTTCCATATGGTACACACCGTTTTGGGGCTATGAAAAGTTGACCTAACTGAAGCCATTTAAAATGGAGCCAGAGCTTGCAAGTCTTGTTTCCTGAACCTCTAGAAGGTTTGAACTGGGCAGAATAACTTTTGGCCAGGGCTGAACCAACATTGTCTTACAAACAATTGCTTGTAAGACCAACAGGAAAAGGAGACATCCTGACCCCAAGAATTGGTAATTATGGATTCTATCTAAAAACAGAATCAATAGCCAGCCATGTATGAGTATAGCTAAAGAGTAAGTCAGCTTGTTAGAACCAACAGAAAATTTTTTCTCCTAGTCATGTAATCATTCCCTTTCTTTTCTCATAAAAGCCATTTGCCCTTACCCTGACATTGGGATACTATTTGGGATTTGGTTTTCTGACTCATTCTGTGCTTTCCGGTGTGCAATTCTTTTTTTATCCCAAATAAATGCTTGCTGCCTCTCCTGTTTGACTTTTTATTTTAAGTTAACACGTCCTTGTTTCTTCCTGCCGAATGGCTGACTGAAATCATGGGAGTCCATCATAGAATTCCCGATAATATTGAACCTCAGCAGAGAGAGATGATAGAAGTCTTTCTTCCTCCCACGAGGCTTCTTGGCCCCCTAGTTACTCTCGTCTACATTCCAAGGGTTGTTGAGAGGGATTTCCCTTGTCAGGCTACCAAATGTCCTATTTTCCTTAAGGAAAATCAGCCTTACCTTTACATATCAAGATTTACTCAACCAACTTCGACCTAAATACAGACCTGCTGCAAGGTAAACCGAGGGCTCTACCCAACAATGAAAATGTAGAAGACAGTTCTCCTGATACAATAATTTTGAGTTCGGTCTCAGTATTGCACTGCAATGATAACAGTTAGCATGTATTGAGTCATCAAGTGTGTTCCGAGCCCTCTGTTAAACACTTCATAATGCATTAGGTCATTTGATCCCTAAATAAAGTCTCTGATAGACACAATTTACAGGTTAAGAAACTGAGTCCAAGAGAAGTTCAGGAACTTGGACGATGTTGCAGAATCAGTAAGCGGTATAGCCAAAATTCAAATGAGGGGCATTTAATTTATAGATAAAGTATATGTATATAATATTTTTATGTATGTGTGTGTACCTGTATCATATATTCCCTCTCTATGCTTTATACCCAGATTTCATGCAAGCAGTAGGGTGGGAAAACAGCAGGAGACATGGAAGAAGATCAGAGAGAGGCTCACGGTGCAGTCCAGCTCATTCTGTCTTTTTTTTTTTTTTTTTTTTTGCCTATGCCATTAGTGTCCTCTGCCATGATCCATGGTCCGTCCTACAAACAAAATCTATTTGTCGTGTCACGCTTGCAGCATTTCTCATTATAGAATTTAAAGTGAGGAAGTCTCAGTCTTACCAAATCAAATTGATTACAAGCGTACTGGATCCTTTCATTTTCTGCAGCATTCGGTGAGCATTAACATACTTATAATTCATACATGTTAGAATGTGCTGTTTCTTTGGCCAGTCTCTGCTTTGATGTGATCTTACCCTTTTATTCCTTTGGGAAACCAATTTTCTCCAATACAGATCTCAAGAAACAATGATGCTGGAATACTGCTTTTAGCTTTTGCTAGATGCTTCTATTGGTAGAGAATTTTACATGGTAGCAAACAAAAGCAAAGAATAAGTAAATTTATAAAGATTGTTTTTAGTCTCAGCAAAATGGCGACCAGAGAGGGGATCCCTGAAATCTCTCCTGGAAAATACAATTGAACAGCTGGGGTCCAACACGGGAAATGGCACAGTCTCAGATGAGAGATCCACACATCACAAGAAAACCCCTGAAGGTCGGAGAAAAGACAGAGCACAGACGCAGATGTGGATCTCAACCTGACCCTATGGGGGCTGGCTGAAAAAACTAGGAAGGATCAGGGGACACTAGCTGGGGAGCAACACAATGCTGGGTGTGGGGGCATAGGGAGGCTGAGTGGTGTGACAGGAGCAGGGGCAAGAGCAGCTGAAACCTTGTGAGGTCTTGGGCGAGTTGGACTGAGCAGCAGTGCATTAGGGTCCCAGCCGGAGCGCCCTCGGTGATTCAGAGGCTGAACAAAGCATCTGAGCTGCCTTAAGCAGGAATAGGGCCCCCATCTGCAGTGTCACAGCGGTCGGCTCTGGGCGAGTTCGAAACTGAGAGTGGCTGCCAGGGAAACGCTGAAACGCTGAAACGCGGTCCTGAGTGAAATGTGCTCAGATATGTCCGCTCCCCACTATCTACCCAGACTTCACACGAGCAGTAGGGTGGGAAAACAGCAGGAGACATGAAAGAAGGAGATCAGAGAGAGGCTCAAAGCCTCATAGTGGTTTTTTGGGTTTTTTGGTGTTTTTTTTTTTGGCCTATGCCATTAGTGTCCTCTGCCATGATCCATGGTCCGCCCTACAAACAAAAATCTAATGTTCGTGTCATTAGATTTCTTAGAATTTAAGCTGAGGAAGTCTCCACTCTTTGTCCACTTCAGCCATAAGGACAGACACCGACTGAAAGTGAGAGAACGGAAAACAATACTCCAAGCAAATGGCATCCAGGGAAAAGCAGGAGTTGCCACACTGATACCTGACAAAACAGACTTTGGGATAAAAAAAATAACAAGACACAAAAATGGACACTTCATAGTGATAAGAGGGACAATACAACAGCAAGAAGACATGACTCTCATTAATATATGTGCCCCCTAATCAGGAAGCACCAAAATGTACAAAGTAACTACAAACAGATCTAAGTGGTCAGTTAGCAAAGTACCATTAGATCAGAAAGGCCACACTGCGAAGTACTTTCTACAGCATTCTTGTTGATCTCTGATCTGATGTTACTATGTAGTATAATGAATGCCAGAAATGAGCCCTTACTGGTGAAATAATAATACTCAAGCTATGATGATATTTTAATGCTACTTCTCATTTTTGTATGAAGCCAGAATCCAGAACCTAGTAAACTCTGTGTCTTGAACTCTGAGAGAAGGCACTTAAGACTTAATTCCTACAGGACCCTCTGAGTCCAGCCACTAGATCAAAGGATCCTGGTTTACTGACGGTCACGAGAAAGCTGATCACATCTTACCTCTAAAATAATTTTCACTCTGCTTTGGGTAAATATTTCATGCAAGTGTGGAAGTCACCTAAGAGAACAGAAAGATGGGATGTCACTAAGGTTACAAGACAGATTGGGTGTACCATTTTATATCTGCGTAAAAAATATTTAAGAAATGTCCAAGTGTGTGGCAAAATTGGTCTGAAACCTGCTTTCATTATAACATCCCACCTTATTGTATAACTTCATCATTTCATTAGAGACTTACATTTATCTATAAGAGTGCCTAAAAGGTTCATTGTCCAACTGACCTAAGTCTGTTTGCTTTTGGGTTTTGTTACCACTCACCTACTTACGTAAACTAGAAACCTCAGCATAGCATTCAGCTTTTCAAATATAAATTGAAACTGACAGCAAATCTAAACCTTCTTAATATACTTCAGATACCCTTTCCCCCAGATACCCTACTTCTACCCACCCAGAGACTAGCTTTTCATTCTCTCTCACATGGATTATCGCCACAATCCCTCAACTGTCGTTTGATCTGATCATTCCTTTCACATTTTCTGCCATAATATTTCACTGGGGTAATCATGTCACCTGCTGTTCAGGAACCTTCAATGATTCCCCTCCCCCTTTTTCTTTTAACAGAATAAAGCAGAATTCTTTAATTTGAAATTCAAGGACTGTCAAATCTAGCACCAATTTACTTTTGGTATCCTACGGTTTTGCTAAACTGCAAACTGATCATTTCCTCCTCCCAATTCTCCCACAGTTGCCCCACACACATGCAAAACACAAATCTGACAAAGGTCTAGTATCAAAATATACAAAGATCTCAACCATAGGGAAACAAACAACTGAATTTAAAAATGGAGAAAGCTTTTAAACAGGTACCTCAAGAAAGAAGATATACACATGGCAAATAGCATATGAAAGTATGCTCAACATCACTTGTTACTAGGGAATTGGACATTAAAACAACATGAGATAACACTACACATTTGTTAGAATGGTTAAAATGCAAAACAATCTTATAATACCGAATGCAGAGGATATGAAGCAATAGGAACTTTCATTCATTACTGGTGAGAACGCATAACGATACAGCCACTTGGGAAGACAGCTTGGCAGTTTCTTACAGAGCTAAACATAGCCTTACCATATGTTCCAGAAATCGTGTTCCTAGATCTATGTTCAGTTTGAAAACTTAGGTCCACACAAAGACATGCACATGAATTTTTATAGCACTTTTATTCATAATCCCAACAACTGGAATCAACCAAGATAGCCTCAATAGGTGATTAGATAAATAAACTGTGGTGCATCCGTGCAATGGAATATAATTCAGCAATAAAAGTAAATGAGATACCATAAAATGATATGGAGAAATCTTAAATGCATATTGATAAGTAAAAGAAGCCAATCTGAAAAGGCTATATATATGGGTAAGTCTGATTTTTTTTGAGTACTTGACATTCTGGAAAAGTCCGAACTATAGAGACAGTGAAAGATCAGTGGTTGCTGGAGTTCAGATGAAGATGGGGTGCTGAATAGGTAAAGCACGGGGGACTCTTAGGGCAGTGGAACTAGTCTAGGATATTGTAATGGTGAATACACGACATTGTGCATTGTCAAAACCCATAGAACTTTTATAGCACAAAGAGTGAACCTTAATATATGCAAAAATTTAAGTTTCTATTTTATTATTTTTTAAAATTTACTTATTAAATTTGCTGGGGTGATATCAGTTAACAAAATTTTATGGGTTTCAAGTATACAATTTAGTAATACATCATTTATGTGTTGCAAAATTTTTAAAAACATCATTTAGGGATTTGGGGGATCCTCAAAAAGAATACAGACTGTGACAAGAGAATCTAATTATACCAAAATACGTGAAACAACCTCACTGAAGGTGGTGGTGGGTAAAGGTGCTGACCTAAGTAACTTTGGTAATGAGTGAAGTCTGTGAGACTAAAAGCACAAGGAATTACATCTAAGAATTGTATCCCACAAGGTTACAGGTTAATAATTGTGATACTGCTGTACTTGAATGATGGAACTGAATAATTAAGTAAATGAATGGGGGATGATAGGAACCATATTTCTTACTGTTGGAGTTGGAACTGAGAAAGTCTAAAATAAAAGACATCCCAGTAATAGTAAGCACAGTTAGCACTTAGATTGTGATATTTAATACCATTTTCCTATAAAATTAACAAGGGCTCCTCAGAAAAATAGCTGGTTTAAGGACTGGGGCCAAAAATATACAAGATGAGTACTCAAAAAACAAACAAACGAAAACCTGATGGGTTTTGTGAAAGGGACACAAGGGCCAACTGAAAAAGCCCCCGAAGGCCAAAGCTAGAACAATTTGAGAAAAAAAAGTATTGAATTATAGTTCAAAGCATAAAACCCATGAGTGCAGGCTGATAGAAGCACATGATTGACTAACTTAATAAATGAGGGGAAAAGGAACAAACAAAACTCTCGTGCAGAGGAATTCCCAATAATTTATGTAAATACCCTAAAGAAGGGAGGAGCATAGCTCCTCACTCCTTCAATGTGGGCTGTGCATAGTGACTTCCTTCCAGAAGTACAGTATGGGAAGAAAGAAAAAAAAAAGAGTAACTTTATAATGGAGAGACTTGACAAACCTTTCTCAGCCAGATAATCAAGATCAAAATAACAGTCATAAAGCATGTGATAGAATAAACCCTTGATATGATGTGATGAAAATGGCACATCACCTCTGTGGCCTTTCTTTCCGGAATCTATGACCCTCTTCTAACAATAAGAAAAACATCTGACAAATTCCAGCAGAGGGGCATTCTATCTCACAAGTCCTCCTCAGAACTGTGAAGGCCATCAATAACAAATCTGAGAAAATGCCACAGCCAAGAGGAGCCTAAAGAGACATAACAACTGAATGCAATATAGTATCCTGGAAAAGACAAAGGACATTAGGTAAAAACTAAGGAAATCTGAACACCCTGTTGACTTTAGTTAATAATTATGTATTAATATTGTTTTATTAATTGTAACAAATGCACAATTAATATATTAATGACAGGGGAAACTGTCTACAGAAGGGTATATGGGCACTCTGTACTTTCTGCTCAGTTTTTCCGTAAATGTAAAACTGCTCTACAACATAAAGTCTCTTAAGAAAAAAGTGATATATACAAGTGTATATATGCATGCACATATATGCACACAATGGAATATTACTTAGCCATGAAAAGAAAGAAATCCTACCATTTGTGACAACATGGATGAAGCTTGAGGGTGTTGTGCTAAGTGAAATAAGTCAGGCAGAGAAATACAAATACTGTGTGATCTCACTTGTATGTGGCATCAACAAAAACAAACTGATAGAAACAGAGAAGAGATTGGTGGTTGCCAGGGGCAGGAGGTAAGGGGCAATGAGTGAGGATGGTCAAAGGGTACAAATGTTTAGTTATAAGATGAGTATGTAAGTCCTGGGGTTGTAATGTACTGTATGGTGATTACAGTTAAAAATAACTGTATTATATATTTGAAAGTTGCTAAAAGAGTAGACTTTAAAAGTCCTCACCACCAAAAATAAAAAGTTTGTTAACTCTGTGAAGTGATGAATGTGTTAACTAAGTTTACTGTATTCATCATTTTGCAATATACACATAAAATCACTGCATTGTACACCTTAAATTTACACATGTCAATTTTATCTCAATAAAGCCTAAAATTTTTAAATAAAAATTTAAATAAATACATATCACCTCATACCTGTTAGAATGGCTATTATCAACAAGACAGTAAGTGTTGGAGAGGTTGTGGAGGAAAAGGAGCCCTCATACACTGCTGGTGGGAGTGCAAGTTGGTACAGCCACTATGGAAAACAGTGTGGAGGTTCCTTAAAAAATTAAGAATAGAGTTACCATATGACCCAACAATCCCACTTCAAGGTATCTACCCAAAAAATTTGAAAACATTTATCTGTAAAGATATATGTATCCTTACGTTGATTGAAGCATTATCCATGGTGGCCAAGCCATGGAAATAATCCAAGTGTCCTTTGATAGATGACTGGAGAAAGAAGCTGTGGTACATATACACAGTGGAATATTACTCAGCTATAAGAAAAGATGAAATACTGCCATACATAAATGGATCTTGAGATTATCATGCTAAGTGAAGAAGTCAGACAGAAGAAGTTGAGAAGCATATGATTTCACTCATATATGGGATACAAAACTTAAAGCAACAAACCAACAAGACAAACAACAAATGTACAAACAAGAACTCAGGTATAAAGAGAGAAGTTCAGTGGTTTACCAGGGAGTAAGGGAAAAGGAAGGTGGTAGAAGAGGGTAAAGGGGGTCAGATATATGGTGATGGAAGGAGAGCTGACTGTGGTTGGTAACACACAAATACAGTCTATAGATAATGTATTATAGAATTATACACTTGAAACCTAACCACCCCCAATAAACTGAAATAAAAATAAAAAGAAATCAATAAATAGAAATTAAAGCTTCCAGTAGTTGAACAACATTAGAATCATGTTTCCATGGCCATAGTTTCCTTAAATCAAATATTTCTTCCATAGGAATTTAGCTCAGATAAAAGATAAACATTTATTTGATAAAATATACTGCTCACATTATAATAGTTTGCAATTATGTGTCATTTTCTGTTCAAGAGTTCAAAGGGCTTTATGAATAAAAAATACTTGCAGTCTGTAAGGATATATTTAAACATATTTTATCAATAGGTAAACTAAACATAAAAGATAAGTAAAAAGTAAATATGCTCAGCTCACTCCATCTGCAATACAAATTAAGGCTTACTCCAATGACAATTGCCGTGAGGAATACCAAGCTTTTCACAAATGGCTGAAGTTACTCTGACCACTTCCATTTCCGGAGGTTTCTGGATATTAAAAAATAAAAATAGATCATCATAGGACTACAAAAAATTGTATGGTCCAAAAAATTTGGCTTATATTTCTTAAAATGCTTCAAATGGAAAAATATATTAAAGACTGCAATATAATTGTCCTGATTATCAGATGACAATGAGATTTCTAAAACATATTAATTCGTAGTGTATTACAAACAGGTGAGTCACAAATCTAATGTTATATGATGAATGCCTTATCTCAGATTTATTCCTTATTCTCAGTTTTGTGCTCTGACTGTATGTAAGAATAACAATGGTGGCTGGCACTCATTGAATACTTACTATGTTCTATCTAGGGGCTATTAAAATCTTCCCCAAAGCTATGAGGTAGATATTATAATCTCACTTTACAGGTGAGGAAATGAAGGCACAGAGTAATCACAAGGGTCAAGCTAGCAAGGGTGGACCTGAGATCTGAACCCTGGTGGTTTATGTGTGTAATCCTATATTATCCAGCCTCTGCCTCTATGAAGGAAGATAAAATCATCTGGAAAGAACAAGGAAAGGTCTGAAATTAAGGCTTCTTGTGCATTTGAGAATTCAATCCCACCCACTGCATTATGGAGGAGAGGCACCACACAGCCCCTGCTGCCTGTGTCTGTCTCCAGGGAAAACACCACTCAAATGTGCTCTCAGTCACCATACGAATAATTCACAACTGTGACCCAGTGCTGCAGATGGTGTGGACTCTTCCTCTTTACCTGGTGGCCCCAAGAGACCTGTAAATTGAGTTCAAGTCTTCGATTGGCAGAGAGAAGAGGACACACAGCCCTCCCAGAGATGCAGTCAGTAAAAACAATCTGGTGAGAGTTATGCAATTACTGCTCCTGAGGGTACCTGACCTTGCTGATGAGCCAGCCAATTCCCTTCACGGAGGGAGCATAGGGCATCACCATTTTTCTGAGAGTTCTGTCTCTGGTTACTGTCACAATCTGCCCTCCCCTTCAACCAGCCATTTAAGAAATGCTGCTTCTCAATTACCACATTGTTTACTTAAGCAGCTTCATTAAACTCTACGCTTGGCTTGGGAATTACAGAAAGAAACAGAGAATTTCAATGGCTTTCATTTAGAGAGATCTCTGAATTTTATTCATCTACTAAAACCACCTACCTGGTCTCCATTGCTAACAGAACTCTAATTTTCGTTTTAGTAGTGAAAGGGACAGGCTCCATACCGCTTGTTTGTTTGTTTGTTTGTTTGTTTTAGTTATGTAATGTTGGACAAGTAACTTAACCTATTTGTGACTTGGTTTCCTCATCTGCATAAATGAAATAATAATACCTGCCTTGCAGAGTTACTGTGAGGATTAAAAGTTAATACATGCAATTAGGGTAGTCGGTATGGTTATTATTCATAAGGAACAGAAAAATCAAACAATCTACTCAGGGTAGATTCCATGAACAAATTTTTCACTACATGTGCCTTACTCAGAGAAGTTCATTCTGTCCCTCTTTTTGATCTATTTCCTCAATATTGTTGATGCCTCATTGTTCATTTCCAAGACTCTTAAACTTTAGATTTAAATATGCAAATACCTACTAAATACTTAGACCCCATAAGCATTTTTTATTTAGAATGTCTAAAACTTTCCCACAGACCTTCCCTATTATATTGATTTTCTTTTTAAATATTTCTTTAGAACCAGTGCGAAGTTTTGTTAAGTTTTAAACAGTTGTACAAATCAATTCTAATCTATGCCCATGGGGACATTGGTTAGTATTTGAAGTACTCCATCAGAAATCAAGCTTCAAAGATGGTTAACTAAACATTTGAATTATCCTCATCAAAATCTAAGATTTCTAGAGTATGTAATTAGCCTAAGGGATATTAGAACTTTTATCTTTTTTTTAATTATTAAAGAAATGAATGCATTTAAGAAAGATGACTGGTTAGGAATAGTCTACAGTCTCTCCTCACCTTGTACAAACACGGAACGCTAATACAGCAAGAGCCTGAGGCTAACATGGCGATGATTCTACATTCACCCACTCCACGCAGGACTTTGGAATCCAACCAGACTAAAAGTTGGCTGCCTCTTCTCTTAGGAAGTCCTGGAATAACGTCCCCTGAACCTTTTCTACAAAGTGCTCATCAGGTGTCTCGTGCAGAGGGTGGCACTGTTTTGATGACTTCTTGCTGTCGTATCTGGGTATTTTGCAGAATTTGGCCTAAGACTTGCTTTCAGGGTCACATGCTATCTCATAGCAAGGTTATGGGGAAGAAAAAGCAAGAACCACATACACCTACCTGTGCTCCACCAGAGGCGATCATATTTACCAAATAGTCTAGCATCTTCTGATCAAATTGTTTTTACAAAGACAGTTTGTGTCAATTTCCTGTTTGGTGGCTGGCCCTCCACTTCAGTCAGATGCTCAACTCATGAATGTAGGAGTTATCCTAGATTATTTGCTTTCCCTGATGTCACTCATCCATTTGTTACAGAAAAAGGGTCCTTGGCTTCACGTATGAAGGAATTTAAATGTGAGCCAATATGGAGTTTAAAGTAAAAGTAAGTTTATTTATAATAGCAGAGATTAAGTACGAAAACAAAGGCTACCCCATAGACAGAGCCTCTGATCACTAGCGGAAGAGACCCCCACCACCCCTTGTGCTGGGGTTTGTATGTGTTTCCTGTTAACTTCAATAAGATGCAAGAGGAATAGGGGTAGGTTTGTCTCTAACTCTCGTAAATCACAACCCGTGTTTTCTTTCTGTGGGTTTAACTACAGGGATAGTCCTAAGGGAATCTCTAGTCTTCCAGAGAGATTGCTCTGTGTCATTTATTAATGTCTGCCTGAGTTGTGTCTTGAAGCACATAGGGGGCAGGCTGGGAATACAACCTCTTAGTTGCTTCTTCTGTAAAAATAGTCCTCACGCCCCTTTCTTATATTACAATCAGTTCATATACTCACAGCCTCTCCAGTGCATTTCTTTGACTACATCCTTGAGAACTGTATCCTAGTTCAGATGCTCCCTCTTATTCCTAGAATTCTAGAAACGCTTCCTCTAATATTTCCCTCCCCCTCATCTTGCCATACCTGCTAACACTCTCCACATTTCAGTCATACTAATATATTCACAAGTCTAACCTTATTTCTTATTCAATTGCCTAAAAGCTTTCAAAGATTTGCATTATCAACATAATGACGTCTTAT
Organism: Lyroderma lyra; assembly: GCA_004026885.1. Taxonomy (NCBI): domain Eukaryota; kingdom Metazoa; phylum Chordata; class Mammalia; order Chiroptera; family Megadermatidae; genus Lyroderma; species Lyroderma lyra. The sequence continues at coordinate 209,781 of PVJL010000270.1, forward strand.
ATTCATCATTCCACTTTGGATAGTATCTATCCTGGTCAGATCTTTTATCTACCTTCTAGACATGGAGAACCTTCTGGTAATTTGTTCTCATCCATCTCTATATCATCAATACTCAAAAGGAAGCAGTGCACATTTGTGAAAGAAGAATTATAGTAGTTACTTAGGCAACTACTTAGGATGGAATTCCATATAATAGCTAATGCTTTTTGAGTAATTACTGCAGGCCAGACAGTATTCATAAGCACTTCACATGAATTAATTCATTTAATTCATTTAATTCACATAAAAGCAATATAAGATAGTATTGTAATCATTCCATTTTTGCAGATATAAAACTGAAACACAAAAAGGTTAAATAACTAGTTCAACACCACATGGCTTGTAATTAACAGAACCAGGACTCAAACTGTGACAGTCAGGCCCCAGGGGCAACATTTCTAACCCTTACATTCTGCAGTCTCTTGCAGTCTTTAGGATGAATGAAATTTGTAGTTAACAGAATTGTGAATCACACATTTTACAATTCTGAACATCATTATGATCTGTAAAATTAAGGTCATTGTGTCTGGCTTACAGACCTGTTGTGAGGACTAAATGAGATAATTCTATAAAGTCTTTTGGCACATTATGTACTTTGAACATTATGTGGTTACCTCTCACTCCTCTCCCCTATCCCTCTTGTTTATTCTACTGCAGTTGCTGGTCTCCCTGCTTTTCCTCATCCACATCTCAGAGGTACTTAGGTGCCTGAGAACATTTGCATAGACTGATCCCTCTGGAATTCTTTTCTTCTAGATGGCCACATGGCCAGATCTCTTAATCACCTTCAAGTCTTCACTCAAGATGGCACTCTCAGTGGCACCAAACCTGAGTATCCTGTATAAAATGGCAACACTGCCCTTACTCCCCACACTCCTGACACTATTTACCCTGTTCTGCTTTGTTCATCTTTCCATATCACCTATCATCTTCTGATATACCTTATCATTTTATTTATTATGTGTTGTTTATTATTTGTCTCCCCAGGATTGACTATAAGTCCTATGAGGGCAGACATTTTTATCTGGTTTGTTCAACAGATTTAGCCTAATCACCTAGAGCAGTGGCTAGCTTGGGGAACCATTCCTTAATATGTGCTGAATAAATGAAAGCTCTCTTCCTTCTCCTCTCTTCCTCTATTTTAGACCCTTCTCATCCTCTCATCTCAGTTTATCCTTCCCTTTCTGAAGGAAACCTTCTCAGGCAACCCAACTCTATCCCCAGTCCAAGACTATTGTCCCCTGGTACTTTTTCTCCCTAGGAACTATGCACAATGTATCAATATTTAGGTTTGTGAATACTTGATTAATGTGTGTTTCTTGAGCAGATGATGATGTCCATGAAAACAGGAACTATTTTGTTTACTATTTTATGCCCAGGCCAAGACAGTGGCTGATGACATATGAATGGATAATGAATGACTGAATAAAGGAACACCCTCTTTCTCACAGCCTACAGTAGACCCGTAAGGGCTATGTGAACTCCTTATAAGAATACCTTACAGTCATGTATCTCTTTAATATACTTAGCAAGTTTGCCTACTGTGATAGTTAATTGTATGTGTCAACTTGACTGAACCATGGGGTGCACAGATATTAATATTTTGTCAAACATTATTTGGGGTGTTTTTGTCTGGGTATCTTTGGAAGAGGTTAACATTTAAATTAGTAAAGCCGATTGCCCTTCTTAATGGAGGTGGGCCTCATTCAATCAATTGAAGGCCTGACTAGAACAAAAACCTGACCCTTCGATCACTAACACAGAATTCCCCGTGTGATTGGATTTTTACTGCCTTTGAACTTGAACTGAAACATCAGCTCTTCCTGGGTCTCAAGCCAGCTGGAACTATGTCATTGGCTCTCTTAGTTCTCAGGCCTTTGGAATCAGACCATCAGTTCTACTAGGTCTCCAGCTTGGTGACTACAGATCTTAGGACTTCTCATCTTTCATTATAGCATTGAGCGAATTCTTTATAATAAATCTCTTTATTGGTTCTCTTTCTCTGGAGAACTCTAACACAACAACACAACAACTTTATTTGACTTGATCTTCACCACACCTTGGAGCATGGGTAGGACAAGTGGTTTTATCTGAAGTGACAGATCTTCAGTGTGGCCAAACCAGAACTGGGATCCAAGACTTCTGATTCTATAAAGTCTTGTTTTAGTGCCTACTCACTTTCAGGGTTGCATACCACCTAGGAGTAAAATTCTTTGATAGTCCTTATAAAGACCTTGTCCTTTTCAGCTGTGCTTCTGTAGAGCTTTTTCTGGGATCGGATTCTGAAAAGCTCCTGAAACAGCCCACTATCTCTGCCTCAGTCATGCTTGTATTTGTCTCTTTGCCCCCAAATTGCAGATACATGGACAACTACCCAACCAACTGCTTTTTAGTTTTTTTGCCCAGATCTATCAATTAAAAATGTAAATATATATAATTTTATGATACATAAAATGAAAATTATATTCCAAGAGTCACTGTATGAACAAGTGAGAAATACAAGTAATATATTTTGACTGTGCAATTTAAATTTAATATTGAAAATATGAAATGTATTGTAGATTTTAAAACCAAATCTGGTAAACTCTCAATTATCTGTGAAACCAACAAAATGATCACCTCCTCTATGAAGCCTTATATGATGGTTGATCGTATGTGCCAACCTGACTGGGCTACACAATGCCCAGATAGCTGGTAAAACATAACTTCCGGGTGTCCGTGAGCGTGTTTCTGGAAGAGATTAGTATTTGAATTGGGAAACCCAGCAAAGAAGATCATTTTCAACAATGTTCTATTCAGGTTTCCAATCCCCGGGAACCTGAGTAGAACAAAAAGGCAAAGGAAGGGTGACTTTGTCTCTGTTTGCTCTTGGACATTTATGTTCTCCTGCCCTCAGTCACTGTTGCTCCTGGTTCTCAGACCTTTGAACTCAGACCAGGACTTACACCACTGGTTTTTCTCATTCTTCAATTGGCACAGAGAACACTCAGCCTCTATATCATGTGGGTCTCTATGTATCTGTCCTATTGGTTCTGTTTTTTTGAACCCTGATTAACACACCTTATTAACCTTCTCCATAGAAGATGTCATTCCTTTTCCTTCAGTAGAAAAATGTAATTCTCTTGTGTGAATTATCATATATTATTGCAATTATTTCTTTACATGGCCTTCTCCTCTTTAGACTGAGGTTTTGTTTTTCTAGTATTTTTGAAGGTAGGAGCAATATCATCCTTGTAGCTCAAGACCTGAGCACAGTACTTGCCATGTTCTAGTTGCTCTTGAAAGTCCCATGTGGACCTGCCAAACCTCCCATCCTCCACGACCACCACCAAACCACTTCCCTTTCCTTTTCAAGAGGCATTCAGAGAAAAGAAAAGATGATGTTCATATGCCTGAACATTTTCTGATATCAATCTGACATCACTTTAACCAAAAGTAACTAGACATTTGTCACTTTTTCTAGTTGCCTTGACGACACTGGGCAAAAGGGAGCACAGCTCCTCAGACCTTGCCCTGGATATCTGACAGGAGGAAATTGCTTACCAAGGCACAGCCACCCAAGCTTATGCTAAAAGCTTCAGATAATGTCGTTCAGGAAGAGAAGTTTTCTGATGAATTTCTGCTGCCCAGTTCATGCATGGAGAAAAGAAGAACAGCAGCCAATGTAATTAGCAAGCAGATCTTCCAGCAACAGGATTTACACCTGGACATAAACATGTTCACTGAAGTTGGGATGAACATTTGCTAAGGCAAATGCTTTTTGAAAAATTGTAAAGCTAATGATCTTGCACTGACAGCATAACCTTGAGGCTTATTGCCAAACCGACTGCCAAGTGTAAACACTTAATGGAAGAAAACAAGCAACGATAATGGTCTTTCTTGTGACCCCCAGATCAGTGACTCTCTGAGTGCTTCTGAGGTCAGTGGAAATACTTTCCTACTTGCTGGTAATGTTTTATGCAGTTTTATGAATTTTATGACCTGACTTGATATGAATGAGAAGCACTTCATCAGTCAGTGCAAGAGGCATTATCTGCTTCTCCTCCTTTAATTTCTCATCCCCAGAAATGGAAATAACCAGTCCTGAACTGCAATAGTAGCCAGTTATTATTTTGAAATATTTGTGAGGGCCATATCTAAAGTCGCTAAGGCTTCTTCTGTACATTAGGGGCATTTGTGGAATTTACTATGTACCTAGATGAACATAATATACTCCCCATCATTTCAGGTTCTAGTAACCAAACCTCTTTGTTAAGTGAAAAAATGGCATGGTGAAACAAAGGATGTTTAATGAAAGAAAGCACTTGGGAATGAATCCTATTCTCCAACTTCAAGAAAGCTAAATAACCAAGCTGAACACCCAGTTGCCTTTTCTAAAAAAATATAGATAGTACTTTAGGAATTACAGAATTGCTATGATAATACAATGAAATGATGTATGTGAAACTGACTTGTACAGTTTCTAGAACAAAGAGGTCAATAAATGTGATTAGGTAAATATGAAATAACAGGAAGCATTCATTCATGCTTTATTTTAAACAACCTCCGTACTATAATATTTTTCTTTCTTCCTTTTTGCCTCCCTAACAGCCAATTTCTTCCCCACATGGGGGAACTCCCCATTTGCATATATGTGATGAAGTGCCCAGTTTGATTATTATAGAAGCCATAATAGGGAGATACACCCTCTATTTACTTCCAGAAAACAAGTAACAGACATGTCATTATATTATATATTTCATTTATTTATCATATTATTGGTATTGTCTGCATTTTCCCATAAGCTTCATCAGGGAAAGCATTTTTATATATTTATTCATTAGTATATCCTCAGCATATAGAACAATGCTTGACACTCAAATATATTATTAATGAGCATATGCTAAATGAATCTCATATGTCTATACAAATTATAGAGTCATGAACAAATAATGTAAAAATTAAGGGGAGAGTTAAAATTCATGCTAGCTGGTAGACAATAGCAGTTTAGTGTTCGGTAGAGGTACCCAGCAGAGGGACGTCTGCAGAGCCACTGAGCACAGAAGCAGCATCATGTCAGAATGTCTCTGCCTTGCAGCCTCGAGAGCTTGTTTGGTTCCTGCCTGTTTACTAAGACAACTTTTACAAATGTCTCTCAAAGCTTGTGAGCTACTCAATACCCTTCCTATAAATCAATTTATTGCTTAAAACTGGTCTGGTTTCTGTTTGCATCTGTGTGACTGGTACTGAATTTATGCTTCTTTGGTGCCTGCAAAACAAAAGCTGCTAAGATCAGTTAGTGGGAACATTATGACTGATGATCCCATTTTGATGGTGTCCCATATGGCGTGAGCTAACCACCTATATGCTTAGTCATCAAGTAAACAACTGGAGTGACAATTAGCTGAATTAGATTCATGCTCTTCCAGCTCTAATAATTATAAATTCAACAATCACTACTAATAACCTGTGAAAAATGTCTTGAATCAAAGATAATTCTTGACTTTAACATGGTGACATTGTAGTAAGCCAAAAAAAAATTTTAGACACTAAAAAAGCACTCACTAAAGAAAAAATTATTAAACATCTCTGTTTTTTAAAATATAATTTTAAAGAAAATGATAAGTTAAGCAACAATGGGAGAAAATATGTGCAATTTCTAATAAATGATTTGTATCCAGAATATATAAATATGTAAAAAGTTAATGTTATGTAAAGATAAAAACATATAAAGAACTCTTACAATTGCATGAAACAAACAAACCAGTTTTTCAAATGAATGAAAGACTTGAATAAATATTTTACAAAAGAAGATGCAGGAATGTCAATAATCACATGAAAATATTCTCAACATCATTAGTCATCAGGGAAATAAAGCAAACTCATACGTTGCTGGCAGGAGCAAAAATTATATAACCACTTTCAAAAACATGTTTTCAATTTTTATAAAGATAAACGATACTCCATCTCTTCTACTCTTAGGTATTTACACAAAATAAATGAAAGCATGTGTCTGCAAAAGATATATACATCAATGTTCACTGCCATGATATTCAGAATAGCTTAAACTGGAAACAACCAAATGGCCTATCAATGAGTGAACGGATAAACTAATCGTAGTATATTTACAAGGTGGAATACTACTCAGCAATAAAAAGGAGAAACTACTGATACACAAAAAAGTGGATGAATTTTCAACATTATGCTTTATGAAATAAGCCAAATTCAAAAGCGTTTGTACTATATGATATATTCAAGCCCTAAAACTGGCAAAATAAGCTGCAGTGATGGAAACCACATTAGTAGGGGCCTGATGCAAGAATCTGTGGGGTACGGGAAAACTGACCTTAAAGGGTGTGACAGAAGTCTCTGTGGTGATGAACATAGTCTGTATCTGATTGGCTACTGGGTAGATGGGTTATACATTAAATGATAAACTTACAATGTGAGTAGTATATTATATGTAAATTATACATCAATAAACTTGATAAAAAAGGATGGATAATTTGAATCCACAAAGCATGAGGCAGGATAGGGTATATGCTACTATAAGAATGATAGAAAGTTAAGTGGAAATGGACAAAAGAGAAATTATTTTCACCAAGAGCTGTTAGAAAAAGTCTCATGAAAGACAACGTTGAATGGAGCTTTGGGTCTGGATGGCAATTCGACTGAGAAAATAGCACAGATAGAGTGTGGGTAGGGGATGGCAACAAATCAGGTATGGCTGGGGGGTGTGTTGCATTCATTCATTCATTCATTCAGCAAACATTTTACTGATGACTTACTAGATCCAAGCATTTCCTTATAGACAAAATTAAGTCCCTGCTTTCATGGATCTTATATCCAAATATGAAAAGGCAAATGAAAAACAAATAAATTTATCATACATCAGCTGTGCCATATAAAGCTGGGTAAAGGGGAGAGGGAATTCAAGGATGAGGGTGATCTGTCAGTTAAGATAATCGCTAAAGGTTGGTCTGAGAGGGCGACGTTTGAGTTGCGTGGTGAATAAAGAGCACTGCAGAAATCTAGAGAAAGTGCATTTCAGACAGAAGGAACAATTAATGCAATTAATGCAAAGGCCTGCAGGAGGGAGCACGATTGGTATATTCAGGAACAGCAATGAGCAAGGAGGATAGAATGGCTCCAGGCAGGAACACGAGGGAGCGTGGCAAGACTTGTGGAAAATGATGGCAATTGGAGGGGACAAGCAGAGCTCATTAGCGTGCAGGCTGAGCCACCATTAAAACTTTACGTTTTAATTCAGTAGGTCTGGGAGTAGTGCCTGAGACTATGCATTCCTAACAAGCTCACACAGTGATCACTCTTACTTTGAAAAACTGTCATGACTTGGCTTCTGAGACACCACTCTCTTGATTGTCATACTTCATTGGCCACTTATACTCATGCCCCTTTGCTGGTTCCACCTAATCTCTAGCATTCTAAATTTTGGAGGACACCCAGGTTCAGTGTTAGCACGTCTTCTCTTCTCTACACTCACTTGGTGATATCAACTCGTCGGTCTCCTGCCGTGAAGTATTATCTATACCCTCACAGCTTCTAAATGTATAGCTCAACTTTGGGCCTTTGCCCTGAACTACAGATTCATGTAGTATTTTACTTGCTAGGACCAAATCCTTGGAGTTATTTTTGACTTCTCTTTTACTCTCACGTGGCAAATTTAATTTGTCAGCAGAAGTCCTTTTAACTTTAGTTTTTAATATATCAAAAATTCAACCATTTCTTGTCACCTTGTCCATAGCTATCCTAGTTAAGGCCCTACACTTTTTCTACTTGAAAAACGGCCTGTGGCCCAGCAAGCATTGCACCTGTTTAGAGCTTTCAGCGTTGAATTCTCCCTTACCTAGTACTGATATTGCCAGTGTAATTGTCTTTGTATTCTTTTATTTTTGCTATTTTATCACTTTGTTTTAAGGGTGTTCCCTATAAGTAGTATATGCCTAGGTGTGTTTTTTACCCCAGGTGACCATTTCTATCTTTAAATAAATTGAATTTATCAGGCTATGCCCAGATGGTGTTATCAGTAACTCTGTGGTCTCTTTTCAAGTGCAACTGCCTTGAGTGGATGGCACCGTGTCTTAGTTTCCAATTGCTGCTGTAACAAACTTAGTGACTTAAAACAACATAAAAGTACCTTACCATTCTGTTGGTTAGATGTTAGATGTCTGACATGACACGTTAAGGATCTAAAATCCAGGTATCAGCAGGGCTGTGCTCCTTTTTGGAGTTCCCAGGACAGAATCTGTGTCCTGGGTTTTCCAGTCTAATTTTAGAGGACCCTTACATTCCTTGGCTTGGGGCTATTTATTCCTTCTTCCAAACCAGCAACATGGTGTATTTCCGATCATTCTTCTAAGAGTCAAACTTCCCACTGACCACACCTGGAAAATTTTCTGTGAAAAGACTCAGTGTTTGCATTGAGCCCATCCAGGTAATCCAGAATAAATTTTTTACCTTAAGGTTCATAATTTAATCACATTTTGTAAGTCCCTTTTGCCGTGGACATAGCCCAGTCACAGGGATTAGGACACAGACAACACTAGATGAGATGCTCTGGGCCATCCAGACTCCTAGGGATTTTCCTGATGTCAGCACACCCCTTCTTTTTTAATTAGCATTCCTTTCCCATATTTCCAATTACTCTATTGTTATCCATTTAGATTTAACTACCGAAGGTGCACAAGAATTATTGGTTCATAACTAATGCCTCTCGTCTTACATTTCTTCTATCTTGAAGTATCTATTATGATGCATTTATTATTTCTATTCTTTAGTGATTTTCTCAGACAAGGTAATAATAGTGTGGCATATTCTTTTAATTTGCATATCTTCCAATATCTTTCATCCTAACCAGTGGTGAACACCAAGCTTGGATACTAGATTCTTAGGCTGGAGTCCTTTCCTCTCATCAGTCAGCGGGGTTTTCCCATGGTATCTAGCTTTTATTGCTGCTACTGAGACGACTGATAGAAAACTGTTTTATCCTTGGTAAGGGTTTCCATTCTTTATGGAGATATGTTTTCCTCTTATTCCTAGAGTTCAGTAATTTTACCAAGACTTGCCTAGGTACATGTAACTGTTTTTTCAGTTGTTTCTTCCTGGATCTAGCAAAGCCCTTCTAATCTGTAGATTCAAGTCATTCTTTAACTCAAGTACATTTTCTGCTGCTGCTTCTTTCCTTCCTCCTCCTCTCCTTACTTCCTCTAAATTATACCTCCTCTTCCATGTATTCCTTTATCCTCTGCATTGCAATTCTCATTATTGTCTAAGTTTTGTCTATTTGACGTCGTCCAAGTCTTTGAAGCTTCATTTTTATGCCTTTGTACTATTTTCTGCATTTTGAAATATTTCTTCTACTTAATAGTTTAACCTTCAATTTCAGGTGTCAGATCTAACAATTCTTTTCTTTGACTCATTTATTAAATATTTCAAATTGAAAATCAGTCTTTTGAGAGACTATTATTGAAGATCCCTTACGGCACTTAGCTTTCCTTAGAGGAGTGATTATATTTTCTTGCCCACATATTTACCATGGGGGCTCAGAAGGAGCTCCTGGTACTCCGTGAGCAGCGATGTCACCTGTGTGCCGGTGAGAGTAGAGCGGTTTCTGTGGCGGGGGTTGGGGGAGGGCGGTGGGGGGGCTACTGGGATTCTGGTGAAAATACTCTGCTCTGTTGCCTCTCAAGCTGTGAAGCCAATACTAGTCTTCAGCTTCAGGGGTGGAGAGGGCTCACTAGGCCCACATGAAACTCTCCTGGAGTGCCTCAGAGGTGAGGGCGACAGCATGTCCTTACAAGAACAATCAGCACAATAGAATCTTTGTTGTTTTGTTTTATTTATTTATTTTTTGAGAGTCTATGAATCTGTGTGGGCCAAGGTTGACTAGGATCCAAGAGCTTCATTTTCTCTATGATGAAAATAAGATTCCTGAGAGATGGAAAATTGTGTATGTAAAATACAAAAATAATTTTAAATGCCTTGTGAAAAATATATATAGTTGATCAATGAATATGTTTCCATATCTTGTCTTCATCTTATATTAAAATTTCAGAAAACTTAGTGATTTTCCAGTTTGAATTAGGCAGACTTAGGCACTGTCATATATTTTATTTGTTTCCACAAAATGATCCATGAACATGTATTATTCTTTAGATTTAAGGTTTTTTTTTTAAGTTTAAGGTATTATTTTTTGATTTAAGCTCACTGGTCAATGAGCTAATATAAAGTCATCCAAAGTTGTAGAACCAGACTTCAAACTCAGATCTTTTGATTCCAGATCTAATACGCTTTCTGTTATTTTACAGAATTGCCCTTACAATGTAATATTATGCTCTCAGGCTTTAAAAAGGTTCATTCAAGAGCTGTCTATTCTCACAGTATTTATGTCTTTAGCAAATCATAACATCTCTTATTTAATGCCTAATGCAATAAATTCATGCATGAATTTACTTTATGGAAAGTTATCTCTATTGACAAATTTAAATGTTTTCATTTGCCAGAAAGTCAAAGCTTCCTTTCACATATCTCTTTTCTCTACTGCCAGAAAATTTAATTAAGCCAAATTTAAGACCTAATTATTGAATTAAATAATCTTGAATACCTAATAATACTGGATCCCTTTACTTCCTAAATTTAAGCAATCTTTTCTTCATAACATTTTCTCTTGAAATCAACATTAAATAATTTCCAATTAATGAAGTAATCCAAAATAAATAAAAATGAGTTGTAATAATCTGCAATTTTAATGAATATTTAAGAAGTTCTCAGTCCAAAAAGTAAGAGAACAGCTCGAGTAGTCAAATAACTTATTAGATAACTTCAGACATGATGAGGAGTAAGACAAAGTTAGCTAAACTGCTCTCCTTAAGAAATTAAGGAAAATTTGGAAGAGTTGGAAGAAAATGATTGGGGTAGGAGAGACAGGAAAAGAGTATCAATGACAGTGAAAGGTGTATAACAAACCCTGGGTACATAGAGCTCAGATAAAAGAGAAGACCAGTGAAGATCTCTTAGGAGATCCCATGCATGTGTCCAATCCAATAGTCTTGATACAGAACTTAGAGACTGACATGGGTTGCAGACTCTCCAGTTGACCTCCTTTAACTTTCCATCACCTTCCAACCCTACACAGACATACTTTGGCCTTTTACTAATAAAGTTACATCAGCACAGCTCTGGTATATCTACTGTCCACAACATCCACCTAGAACATGGAAACTCATGCCTCCTTGCCACTATGCCCTCTGTTGCATTCTCTTTTTTCCCTGAAAATGCAAGTTGTTCTAACTTCCTGCCTATCTTTCGGCTTCTCCAAACATAAAGCAAGCAGCACATTAACATATGCCCCCAACTTTAGATGATGATTTGCCAAGTTCTCCCAAGAACTTTCTTACGATGTTCTGTTGGGCTCCAGTGTAGCCTCAAGACTCACAATTCTGCAGTTCTAGTAAATTGTCCAGTTGGGAATAAAATGGCTCTCTGGGAGGACAGCTCCAACCTCAACTGAAAGATCTTCTAGGGCCCCCTTCTTTGACTTGAAGTGGAGCTTGGGGTGATCCACAGAGAAGGAAGGAGAAAATTCAATAATTTTCCCCATACATCTATACTACTCTTCTATCTTGCTTCAAACAGGCTGAAATGTTTCATAAAAATGCATGGTCACAAACTAGTTCCGTTCCTTTTAATACATTTAGCATGGATGTCCCAGCACCTCTCATTAGATTTTGGGGCAAATAATCACCCATTTCCTCAAAAGGCCCAATTGGAAAAGACTCTGAGGCTCTGAAATTTGCATACACATGGTGTTTTGGGGGCATGTACTCCAGATCTAAACCTATGAAGGGTGAGTGCAGTAGAGCTGGGCAGAGGGAGAAGTTAAACTGCAAAGAAATTGCAAGAAACCTTTCACTCGGCCCTGTAGGGAGCTCTGTAGCTGGGAGGGAACATCAGTTTCCCCAGATTGGAACGAAGACTTGACCCTGCAAGAAAGGGACATAACCTTGGGGGATTGGGAAGGAGGAAATGATAGAAGAAGGAATTACTAATCAATTCAAAAAAGAATCCCTGGGATCTTTTAGCTCCTTTATCCTTGACTGGCCTTCTCCAATGATGATTTGTCCTGTCATTCTGCCCAATTTTTACTGCAGAAAATAAGAAGTACCATCCCAGGTGAATGCTACACTGATTTCCTTAAACCTCAGTGTCACAAATAGGAAAGTGCTCAAAGGGGACACCAAAGTCAAAGGAGACCATTAGTCAATGACCATGCTTTCCATATTAGTAGGAACATCATTCAATATAACAGTCACTTTCAAAGAGTTCATTCTCCTTGACCCATTACGCAGGCTTTAAATTTATTCCCTCTGCTTTCTCTAATTAGACCTTTGGAGACCTAAACAAGTAATACAATCAATTGGAATTTAGAGTGGAAACTAGCAGTATTGCATTTTCTGTCAAGATTTGCTCATTACTCCTAATTTAAGAATCTACACTCCATTTGCAATGTCTGCATTGGCACAGAGTGTGCCACAGAAATGATCATTACTGAAACATAAATATTTTCCTGCACAGCAAATCTAATACAGATTCACTTTTAAAAGTCTTACTCAAATGATTTCTCTAGTCGGTGTTTTATATTTAAATTGCAAAAATGCTTCTAAATTTGGGACTTACTATATGACTTTGGCCAAATCATTTTCCTCCTTTTCTAAGTTTCTCTACCTTAAGTGGCACTTGAGGAAAGGGGGAGGCAGGAAAATTAATTCCTGTTCTGTGCAATAAACAGGTTTGCTCTAAGCATGGAATGTGAACAAACAAGCAAAACCATTCAAAAGTCTTATGTAGAATGGTTTTCTCAAAGATAGCATAATATGATACAGGGATTCTTTAACTGGGTATACATTGAAATTACTCATAGTACTTATCTTAAATGAGATTACTGGGTGTTATTGCAAGAGATTCTGATTCAGTGGTTCTGGTGCAGAGCCAAGAAATTAATATTTACAAGTTCCGACACATTTGAGATGCAAGTGGATCAGACCTCCGTGTGCAGAAACAGAGAAGCGTAAGTATGGGTAGCAACTGTGTTTCCTTCCCCACTCCACTGAGCACTAGCATGTGGCTGTAGACAATGGCACTCAATGGCTCTGAGCCCCAGTGTCATCACATATGCATCAGGGATTAAAAGGATCTGACTTTGGGCTACATTAAGAAATAAAAATTGTATTCTTATTAAGATGCAAACCATTCTGCGAATGATTGTTATTATCGAATTTTGTGAACTTACTCCTTAGAGAAAGGGAATTTAGTGGGAATGAGTGGAGATGTGGCTAAAGTGGTATAGCTTTGGAAAGTTTAGGTGAGAAAAAGGCAGTAAGAAAACATGAATGACATTGTTCTTGGAAAGGAGAGATGAGTAGTGAAACAAAAAAGCTAAAGTTTGGTTCTCAGATCTGTTTATTTCCAGCACTGCTCATTTCAGTGACATTCCAAATCATGACTACTACTCTTCCTATTTCTGTGTAGAAGTCGATTTTTAATAAAAATGCATCCCACCATGATAAAGAGCATAATATACAGGTTTTGCTCCAAGGCAATTTTCTACTAGTATGTTCTACCTTGATTTTAAACAGCAGCAATACCCATGTGAGGGCTGTCGGGAAAAATATCCAGCCACATAATATGAAAAATAGAGGCGTTTATGGCTGGATATTTTCTGGACAGCCCAATATGAATTAATTATGCTCAAGTGCACAAAATGGCTTCCAGCTCCCATTAAATCAATTCCTCATTATTTCTTCTTCTAACAATCAGCAAACTTAAGTAAGTTACATTTCAAACTGCCTTTGACAGGTATTTAAAATAAAAAACATAATCACACTAACCTTGCACCTTTTGACATGTGGAAAGTGGATTTCTCTTTATTCAATCCCCACCACCTAGCTTTGCAGGTGATTAGCAGCTGTCTTTATCACTTAGTCAGCCTTAACATTTATTTAGCATGTTCAAGAATAGAAATGTCTGTGGAATTGAGCTTGTCAAGGAAGTGTGGTTATAGATACTCTTATAACACGTTCAGTAAGACCTTAAAGAGCCACTAAATCTAACCTTGGGAAATTCAGCCGAACTACCAATTGCTGCTTGTAAACTGTGCAACTTGAAATAGGAAAAACATGCATTTCCTTATCAGGAGAAAGTAATGCTTGACTCAAACTCTTCCAGACCTTATCCATCTCACTGCTGTTAAAACTGAGGTATTGATTTTTTTTACAGAATACAATTGGTTGAGGAAAATCAGCAGAGGTACAAACCAGGTAAGAAGCAAGCTAAAGTATATTACACTATAAAAATGAGATGTTGGAAGAGTTTTGACAACATGTAGAACTAGTTAGCAAGCACTGCTCAAGCACAGAGTTACCATTATATGAAGCATTTAAAGTTTCGTGTCCCAAATCTCATCTCTGGTTATTGTCATTAAGTGCAATGCTGGACTAGCAGGCTAACTATTAATAGTGCTTCCTTCTCTGCAAATAAATGACATCTTTGAAAACATATTTCTCCAAAAAGTCACTGAAGACAGTTAGATCATTTCAGGAGGACTAATGTATTATTCATTAGAAGAAAACAGTATCATGATGCAGGAAAATTTAAAGTGTATATGTAGCAACTTTGGGGTCTAAAAATGTCACATTAAAAATTTGGCCATTATCTTTCTCTGTACCCAAATCAGGAAACTCTGTATATGAAGCCTGTCCAGAAATAAAGTATCCAACTATTTAACATGAAAAATAGAGACATTTATAGATGGATTTTTTCCCAGACAGCCCATGTATAGAAAAAATCTAAAGTCATCTGAAAAAGCTACTTTACTAAGCTCTGTGGAGCTAATAGGGTCACAAGGCAGCTTTTGGTAGCATGTGATGAGTGCAGTCTGCAGGGCAACAAAAGGTGGATTTCCCATTTGTATTTACTGTTGTAACACAGTGTGGACCCAGCAGCTCCACCAGGAAATCCAAACAGTGACCATCTAGAATGTAGACATTACAGGTGAGGACGTCCTGTCTTGAAAACTTTGTTCATCTCTGACCTCTTTGGAAGCCATCATCATGCCAAGGAAGACTATTGGGACAATATGGGTTTAATTAAGATGATCTATTAAAAATGAAGAATTGATTTTGTAGTTAGAATTTTAATTTTTAATTCCATGCTGGTATACTAGATATGGCATTTCCAGGGCATAACTTCAGTCTTCTTTGAGACTTGGGTGCTCAGTCTTAGCAGTCTATGTCTGTTTAATGAACCAGTTCTGATATTTTATCTCACATGATGACTACTCTAATAATATTCATGTGGTGCTTTATAGTGTACAAAGCCAAATCCTCCCAGCAGCTCAAGAATGAGAATAAAGTTAGGGTTCTAGAGAAAGAGCTCAGTGAACTCAAAGGGAAGAGTCATGCACTTCCATTTAAATCCCTGATTTTTCTTAATAAGACTGAGAAATTCAGTGCTTAAAGGCTAAGCTTATTCAGTGCTCAGCATAGGCAAATATTTTGTATCTTAGTTCTTTCCTCCACTGTCAGAGTACCCCCAGGACCCAAAGAGAAGAGAGAGAAGAATTCAATGAGATATAACCAGCATCAATGGGACACTTTCTTCGTCCACTCCTTTTAGGTCTGACCCCTGAGCAACCTAAAACAGGTCATTTAGAAAAACCAGAAGAAAACTTCAATTGAAGCAGAGTGCAATGCTTGGCCTCTCTGAGTCTATCTTGCTCAAGCATGCTTTGTTTCCATGGTCTTCAAGTTAATAGCTCTGCTTAGTCTTACATATAGACAGGCTAATCAAAAACTGCCCCTATCAGATACTGCCTCTCCCAAAGAGATGAGGAAAGCACGTACAAAGATCATGATAGTTTATCAAAGATTTGCAGGAAAACTGTGACTAGACTCACATCAACTAGAGTCAACAAACTAAGAACCAAGAATTTTCACAATCTTCCTTTGATCCCCGTGGGCACCCAGATGTCTGTGGTCATCAATCACCTCTTGTCCCTCACGTCTGCTCCTTCCCTTGACATAATAAAAGTCTGAATTCTAAACTTTCTCAAGGTGATTCTTTAGGACATTAGTTTTCCTTTTTCTCAACCTGATGAATTTCTTAATAAAGTCACTTTTCATGTCCCAACATCTTGTCACATGGCTTACTGGCTGTCATGTGACCATCAGTATAAACTTGAACTTGGTAACACAACTAAGTAGAAGAAATTCTGTGGTGAACTTATTATACAAGTTGACAATGCACGTAGAATTGTATGCCTGAAACCTATGTAATCCTTGCTAACAGATGTCAGCCCAATAAGTCTAACAATAAAAATGAATTTTTAAAAAAAGAAGAAATTCTGCCAAAAGGAGATTTCATCCTAATTTTGTAGAAGTGACGTAACTGCAAAATACTAAGATAACCTGCCGTTGATGTTTATACCTTAGAAAAAGTATTACACAAAATATTTTTAGGTTCCCACATTTATAAAAAATTCATATATATATATATATATATATATATATATATATATATATATATGTGTGTGTGTGTGTGTGTGTGTGTGTGTGTATCTGTGTGTGTGTGTGTGTGTGTGTGTGTAACTGTGTGTGCTGTCCAGAAAACATTCAGCTGTAAGTGCCTCTATTTTCTCTATTTTTCATATTACATGATGGCTGGACACTCATGTGTGTGCGTGTATATATATATATATATATATATATATATATATATATGTGTGTGTGTGTGTGTGTGTGTGTGTGTGTGTGTGTGTATATTCACACACACACATGCACACACACACACACGTGTGTATGCATATATGAGGACTGTCTGGGAAAAATTGTCAATATGACATTGTCAATATAACATTGTCAATATAACAAGAATGTTTACATGACTATACACACACACACACACATACAAATACATAAGATCAATTAATTTTGCGAACTCATCCTAGAAAAAGTGCTACATACCTCACCTTCAAAGTACTCCCCTTGGAAAGATATGCACTCATGCCAGCACCTAGTCCACCCTTCAAAGCAATTTTGGAACTCCTTTTCTGGAATGGCCATCAGAGCTCTCCTTACACCCAAAGTCTGACAATTAGGTTCACAACAATTAAGGCACTGGCAATTAAGGCACTGGTGTCATGCACAGCTTCCCAGGGGGAGTACTTTGAAGGTGACCATAGTGATATTCAGAATAAGGTATGTAACACTTTTTCTAGGATGAGTTTGCAAAACTAATTGTCTGACCATATAGATATAGATATAGATATGGATATAGATATAGATATATGATGGAGAAAAAATATTACATGGTTTCTTGTCCAAGGAGGAGGAACGTAGCACCAAAGTCTATTATTTTCTCCATTTTGTATTAGGATCCAGCATTTTACAGTTGAGAAAATTCCATAGATTTCACTACCAATAGGTGATAAATCAAGTCTCTATCTCCAGAACAATTTTTCTCATTTTGGGGGTTCATTTTGGAACTCCAAGCTGACTCCAAATTCTATAGTTTTCACTTAGACTCTCTTCCTCAAATGAATATGACTATTAAGCATTAAGTGGCTCTCCTTTTAAACTGCCATTAAATTTTTTGTATTTTGAACTAAACATCAGAGTATCTACTGACTTTTCAGTTCTGCTAGTCTATAAATGTGTTGTTATTTCTACAACACAATATTTTCAGTCCAATCTATACCTAGTGCTGACATTCTGACATGTCTAGAAAACTTTGATATGGCCCTGAGTTAAGTATTTTCACAAAGTCTGAGAAGCCCCCTAGTAAAGTGTTCATCTAAAGAGAAGAAAGAAGCAGGCATGACACACTTATAACAAAGCCATTGTCATCTAAAGAAAATGAGAGTTTTGAGTACAACATAGTGGTTGTCACTCAAATTCATCTCCAGCCTGTATAAATGTCGAGAAAGAGAGAAAATGATAACTAATGTATTTTGCCATGTATAATGTACACCCATGTTTCTGGCCCAAACTTTAAGGGAAAATTTTTTTGTTTTTTTAATTCAAATTCTAGTTGTTTATATTTAGGTACTTGTTTTTTGTATAATAAAGAAAATTTAGCATTTATTTTTTTAACATTTTATGGTACAAGAAATTTTATGTAACAAATAATTATAAAAGATAAGAACAGAAGAAGGAGAGGGTGGCAGAGGAGGAAGGGGAAGCAAAATATGTGGTGATGCAAAGAGAACTCACACTGGGTGGTGAACATATATAATGGAAAAAATTACACAATGCACTGTGGAATTGTAAATCTGAAATTTATGTAATTCTTGCTAACCAATGTCACCCCAGTAAGTCTAACAATAAAAATATTTTAATATTAAGAAAAGGATTATAACATAGCACAGAACTCAAAAACAAAATTAAAAAAAAAATAAAAACAGATGCAAGGTACAAGAAATTTTATGTGCAAATATTTTTACATATATAAAAACCGATTATCATATTCCAGGGTATTATTTTGCATACAGATATCATTATTCATTTCTAGAGTTACACTTTTAACTCATAAGTATAAATAGAAGACTTAAAAACATTTATATAGATATAGAATTAGTACTACCCATATAAAATATGCACCTTATTTTTCCCTCACAAATTTGGGTAAAAATGTACGTCTTATGGTAAAATCTAAAAAAGCAGTTTACATAAATGGTCTGAAAACATTGGTGTTTAAGCCTGGGCACCCCTCTGATACGTGATAACACAAAGGGTAGAGAAGTGTTCCACCCCCCCGCCCATTTATCTACTGTAGGACTTGAGTGAGTGCATTGGCAATGATGCCTATGGGAGCGGTGGCGGAGCTTACTTGAAGATAATGGTGCCCAAAAGGATCTTTTGAACCTAATGGAGCAATAGCAGAGTCCCAAGGGGGCATAATTGCTCACAAGAACATGTAAGGTATCCCTTTGGGTTTCCTAGAAATACTTGGTGGTAAACTTGAATCTGCAAAGTGGATACAAGAACAAATGAAATGTATAATTCTATTTGTTATATAATATGTTATATCCATAAATCTAAACAAGAAATCATAACTTTATAAATAATAATAACCTCACGTCTAGTTGCAAGCTGGAAATACAGATTAAATTTTGCCCTCCTTTAGATTCTATCAATTGAGTATTAGGACTATGAAGGTTGGAAAGCGGGTGAGGGAGAACTGATAAGAGGGCAAAGCATCCCCATGCCACATATCCTAAACAGATTTAATGACAACGGAGTTGTAATTCATGCAGCTGCCCACATCCAGCAGTTGTCAATGTAGTCTCAGGGTACGGTGCCCATTTTCTGTATCAGCTCTTCATTGATGACTGTATCTGACTCTTCAGAAATATTTCCCTAGAATGTTATTGTCAGCTTTTTAATTTTATTATTATTATTATTGTTGGTTTTGTGTTTTTAATGGATGAGCCAATTTTGTCTTTGGTTAATGGGGAACACGCTATCCTACTGATTATTTTTTTGAATTCATGTATCTATCAAGTTAGAAATTTTTAGAGGATTAGAGGAAGAGATGTGGAGATCATGTGCTTGTTGAAGAAAATGGCTTTAGGTATTTTAAAAATGAAAAATGCCTAGTTCTGGGCATTTATACAAGAACAAATGTAGAATTATAATGGGCAAGGTGACACCAGTTCAACATAAGTACATTATCCAAAATCACAAATCAAAGTTACATCTCGATTGCCTGACTCTTTTTGTCTAGTTTCATGGGAAAAGCCTTAGATAAGGACCCAGGTCTCATCTTATAAGAGACATAGAAAGTTATTTTGATCTAGGGCAAAAAAAAAAAAATGAACATTTGCAGGTAGGATTAGAGAGTGAGTATACCATTTAAAATATTCTAAGTTTTTCAGATCGAGTTTTAGAGAAATCTGTTTTTAGACAGAGGATTTGAATTGGTGGGAGTCTAAGTTTATCTAACATGGAGAAATAAGTTTAAACCTCTTGAGAATAAACTTTTCAAGATGCCCTCAGGCCCTTGGCAATACCATTTACATATAAATCATTCACATCTAATCATAAATTATTTTGATCTGTTAAAAAGTATGTTTCAAAGTGCTGCTGGGAAGCAAGCTTTGTTTGACTAGTTCCAATTATCGTATTAATTAAAATTTAATTGGACAACCAAGCTCAGCTTTAATTAATTAATTAACTAACATAATAGAAAAGCAACAGTAAAAACAGTGCAATTTTCCAATTAAGACTGTCAGTATCAGATTGGCTTCCCCAGGAAATGTGGATTATTGTAGCATTAATGAAGTTCCATTTACTACTTTAATGTTTTGACCCTTTAATTCTCAAATCTTTTATATTTGTAATCTTACAACTTCGTATTCTCTAACTCTGTCAAATCACAATATTGACATGTTTGTCTTTAGTGTCCACATCCAAACTCAAGGTGGGTGGGTTTGTTTAACCAGTTTATTCATAGATATTTGAATTTCACCAAAATGCAACTAAATGATTTACAATGGAGAGAGAGAGAGAAAAAAGAAGAAGAAGAAGAAGAAGAAGAAGAAGAAGAAGAAGAAGAAGAAGAAGAACAAGGAAGAAGAAGAAGAAGAAGAAGGAGGAGGAGGAGGAGGAGGAGGAGGAGGAGGAAGAAGAAGAAGAAGAAGAAGAAGAAGAAGAAAGAGGAGGAAGAAGAAAAGGGGGAGGAGGAAGGAGAAGGAGAAGAAGAAATTTTATGCATTCCTAGTCATAGCCCAGTTTTTAGACATAAGAAGAAGTAATATTCAGAGCGTGATTAATTTCCACTTATTTAACTTTCTAATTCTCTTTTATACTTAGAAAATGTGCTTGGCCTAATAGTTGCTTTCTTCAGGAGTATTAGGAATTCCTGGAGAGGGTCTAGGGAGTAAGTAAGGTTAGTAAAGTTGAAATTTTGTAGTTCTCTCTTGTCTTTTAATTAAAGCTTCTGATCTATTAAAATAGGGGGAACAGTACTGGGTCTTGGCTGTGGCCTCATTACCCCCAGCTGCTAATTTATCTGAGCAGAACTATTACCATGATACCTGCCTTGGTCAGAGGGAGAAGAGAGATAAAGTAGGAGAAAGGGGTTCTTGTCCAGGAAGGAGACACTTCACACAAAGAGAAAATAGCGAAATGGAAGCTGGGGCTCGGGGTGACCTTGTCCACCTTCATCCCAAGCAGCACAGCAGACAGCTCTCCTCCTCCAACACCAACTCTTTCTTGTTCCCATCCCTTCTCCACAGCTCCCAGCAAATGGTCACCTCTTGTTGCCATGAACCTCGATTTCAGGATGCACTTCAAATGTGTTTGGAGAGTAGCACAAATAGAACCCTGACTCTCGAGTGAGTGTTGGAAAGTTTGGGTAAGTGTTTGGCATAATAGTACGTTAAGCAGTTGTTGGAGATAAAACGACATGAGTCTGAGACCAGCAGAACAGAGTAGAGCACAGGAAGAAATACCCAAAGCCTCCAGATATCATGTGGAAATGACCAGACACCTTAAATTTCAGAAGCACTAAAAGTATGCTAAATTAATTTCATTTTAACGAAGTTATTCAGTACTAATCTACTCGTAGATTAATTCAGAAATAGAAATACCGATAGGACACATTTCCTACTTTCAGAAAATTTATAGTGTCGTCGTGGAAAATACTGTAGGTATTTTTTCTTCCTTTATTTAGTAAGTATTTTTATGGGTAAAATAAATATCCAGGTTAGGCCCTTAGAATAAAATAACAAAAAACAACACAAACAAAAACAAACAGAAAAATGGGAAAAGACAGTTTCTGTTCTGATTAAGCTTCCATGCAAGTGTGGGAGAGAGGCACTTATTAAAGAACGTCAATAATTAGTGCAAAACCAGCCTGTACTTCTATGAAATAGAGGGAAATACTGCTATAAGAAGTATTTAAAATAGGGAGAATTGACCGAGGTTGTTGCCTTCCAACTGCCAACCTGTCTGTCCCCTCATGCCTTCCCCATGACATCCTAAGGCAGGAGCTAAGCGTGGAGGCCACGGGGGCATGGAATATCTAGGAGATAGAACTGACTCTCTCTCAGGGGTACTGTCCCTCCCTCACTCACACACCTCACATCACCATGTATGGCCCTGGAGGATGGCTGGTTAGTCAATGACAGGTAAGACTCCTCAAGGGAGGAACAACCTAAGACAGGCACAATCGCATAGGGGCCATTAGGAGGGAGCTTGGGCTCAACAGAGGTGAAGAACAGCCCTTCACCCTCTCTGAGGTTAATCTCTTGTCCTTTGGCTGCCTCGTGTCCCATGTTGCTCCAGTGGTGACCAGAAAGAACTATATCGGTCATGCTTCCTTAGAGATGACTTGGATACTGAGTCAACCTTGTGGGGTGGTTTCAGTACACTGAATCCTTGGGGCTATGTGTTCTCATAGAAGCACAGTACATGTTGGAACACAACAAGGGCTTTCGGACAAAGCAGTTTGCTAGGCAACGTAACTTACGGATCACAAAAAACCAGTTTCACTTCCTTGTATGTCCACCAATTAAAGGCTTTGTGTTGGCCTGATTCTGGGTTCTCACTCCTCAAGGCTGGAGTCTTTGGCCCCGCTTATAATCTATTCTTGGCTACTGTCTTTCTTAACTTTGCAATGCCCTTTTCGTTTTCCCACAGCTCATGTCAGGCTAGACACAACACAAAGTGAGAGAGTTGGAGACTCACCTGAGGAAATGATTGTTGTGCTGTGAAGATGTATTGGATTTCACTGGTGCTGTTTCTAAAATGACAACTTGAGTACACGTCTCCTTGACTTAAAACCTTTAATACTTTGCCTCCCCTATAAGTTCTGTGCAAAAGGCATATTCAATGGACTGAATCAGGTGTTACAATCAATTTTCAGCTCAGATGCACAAATAAATCCAGCCCAGTTCAAATTAAAACTTCAGTTTTCTATCCAGTTCAAAGCTAGAAGGCCCTGCAACAGGGAAAGGGTGGAGACCATGGTCTGTTCTTATGTTTTCTTCTGATTGCCCTGTCTTTGCTGCTTCTAGCTCTGGAATCTGGGCTACTGAACAGGGACTAAGTAAGAAAGGGGGAAGAGTCATTTCATTAGATAGGGCCATATGTCATTCTCTATGAACCATGAGTGCCCTTCCAGTGGCAGCATCCAAATGTGGAGTACGTGTGGATCCTTTGTAGGAATCTCCATCTGCATGTAGTGGGTGTAGTATTTTCTCGTGAGCTGGTTTTGGACCCTTTCATGCTCCCCACATCTTGGCTTAATAGCTTTTT
The DNA here is from genome assembly GCA_004026885.1 of Lyroderma lyra. Taxonomy (NCBI): domain Eukaryota; kingdom Metazoa; phylum Chordata; class Mammalia; order Chiroptera; family Megadermatidae; genus Lyroderma; species Lyroderma lyra. The sequence continues at coordinate 233,135 of PVJL010000270.1, forward strand.
CCCCATTAACTCAACCCATTGTGTCTTACTCCTGAGGCCCTGTCCCCTTTTGAGGCAGGTCTTCCTTGGGTGATCATCTATGAGGCACACTCAACCACAATGATGCTGAGAAAGGAGCCTTTCCTGATGCTCCTCTCACTACCAGCCTTGCTGCCAGTATGTGGAGGTCTACCCAGCCTCTCACCTTCAGGATCCTCTGGTCAGGAAATACATACAGCCTCGAAGTCCATGTACATTTCCAAAGGACGTTCTCCACTTTGACAGCTCCACTGCAAAGGGCCTAAGAGTTTCTGTAGTTGAACAAGCATCAACGTAGAGGTAAAATACTGGTTTCTTCTTTCTATAGGCATCCCCAGCCTCTCTGAATGTATCCTTCATGTATTCATTCTATCTGTCTCCCTGCCTATCTATTTCTATCTATCTATCCATCTGATCTATCATCTATCTACCTCTCTTCTATCTATTATCTATCTATCATCTATCTATATCTATTATTTATCTATCATATATATCTGTTACCTATCTATCATCTATCTCTATCTCATTCTGAGTGTCCTTCTCTTGGTTTGGAAAAAGGAGGCAAAGAGAAAGGAGAAAATGCAAGACTTCTCTTCCAAGTATAAGATTCACTGCCTCTATCAATCTCCTCTTCAACAACTGAATTCTCAATATAATCCAGTAGGAGGTATTGGAAGAAGGGAAAGACTGTTTTGAACTCAACTTGAGATGTAATAAGGTGTCTCTTGCTCCTCTTAACAGCACCTTTCCTCATGTTGGGGGCTTTAGGCAAATTTGGAGAGAACAAGAAGAATTGTATTCAATATCCAGTCACATCTAATTTCCTAATTACAACTGTAAAGATATTCATGATATGACTTTTGATTACTCTTCCCATCTTTCCCCATATGCCTACATTCCAGACCTCTTGACTACATGCAATATTGCCAACATGACTTGTTCTTTCATGCCTCCCCCAAACTATTGCCGCTTCTACTTGAAATCCCTATTGTTCTTCGCTTAGGCTAATCAAACTTCTACTGACCTTTCCAGACAAAAACAAGTATGTCTCCTGTGAAACCATTTTTCTTTGTTATCTCATTGTTTTTTCATATTTATGTATCATGGCAAATATTACATTGAAGAGTAATTATTGAATTCAACTTACCGAATATATGCAAAGAGATGAGAATCTCTGTGTTTCTAGAGTTTAGAATCTCATTTCTACTAGTCTAAGACCGCCATGAGAGCAGAAGGTATATTTATTCACTACATGTTCCCAGATACAAACTAAGTATGCAATGGCAAATGAATGAATTAATGAAATAGGTGTTGTAAAAGGAAGAATAGAGATACAAATCTATCACCATGGGAACACAAAAGCAACAGGGGCTCCCATTGAAAGCATGAGGAAAACATTTGAGAGGAAGTGATATTTGTTCTATACTTTGAAAAAAGGTGCTATGAGTTGAATTTTGTCTTCTAAAAAAATCATGTGTTGAAGTCCTAACACCTAAAACCTCAGAATGTGACCTTATTTGGAGAGAGGGTCACTGCAGATGTAAGTATAAGTAGTTAAATCAAGGTTGTATAGGAGTATGGACCCCCTAATTAAGATAACTGATGTTCTTATAAAAAGAGGAAATGTGGACACAGACATGCACACCAAGAGTGCCATTGATAAAGGCAGAGATCAGGGCACTGTTGTAGAGGCCAAGGAATGCCAAAGACGGCCAGTAAACTACCAGATGCTAGGAGAAAAAGAGGGACACGCAATGGATTCTTCCTTACAACCCTCAGAGGAGACTAATCAACCCTTCAGACTTCCAATTTTATATAGGTAGCCTCCAGAACTGTGAGACAAATTCTGTTGTTTAAGTCACCTAGCTAGTGGTACTTTATTACAGCAGCCCTAGGAAACTAATATAGAAGGGAAGGATTCAATCAGGTAAATACAGAGGTGTACAATTCACCTTGAACAAAACCTAGACTGAGAAGAATGCTGAGCATATCCTGGGAATAGTTTTTATTCCTCAGGTGTAAAAGAGTTGATAGTGCATGGGCCAGGGGACCAATATGCAGCTGAAGTTAAGGTTATATCTGAAGTTTGGAGCCTGACTGTTGAAAGACCTTGAATATCATGCTAAAAAGTTTACATGTTTTTTAGATAATAGGGACATTTCACATATTGTGAAATTGGAGAGAATCTTATGGGCTGTGACTTAATTATTAATTTAATCAACAAATACTGATGATTTACAATATCGTTCTAGGCAGTGAGGATACAGTAGAGGGAATGAGCCAATAAATGTGGAAAACAAACAAATGCCAGATTGAGATAATTATTGTAGAAGGAAAAGTCAGGGTAATAAGTGGAAGAAGATAGATAAATATATGAGGGCTATTCAGAAAATATCCAGCCATAAATGCATCTATTTTTCATATTACATGGCTGGACACTTTCCAGACAGCCCTTGTATGTCAAATAATATCATATATAAATATGATATTATGTTAGTCAAAAAATTATATAAACATATATTTGTTGATATTTTATCAATTGAAGAAAAATGAACCAGGATGAGAAGAAAAAGAGTTTAACAGACTTTTCCAACTGGGGCCTGGCAAAGAAATGTGGTGAGAAGAAGGCCATCTGCCATCAACAAGGTAGTGACCAAAAGATACACCATCAACATTCACACATGCATCCATAAAGTGGGTTTCAGGAAGTGTGCCCCTTGGGTACTCAAAGAGATCTGGAAATTTTACCATGAAGGAGATGGGAACCCCAGATGTACACAAAGACACTGGACTCTACAAAGCTGTCTTGGCCAAAGGAATAAGGAATGTCTCATACCATATCCAGGTGCAGTTGCCCAGAAAACATAATAAGGATGAAAATTTAGCAAACATGCTCTATATGGTGGTTACCTACATACCTGCCACCACCTCCAAAAGTCTACAGTTGACATGGATGATAACTAGCTGCTGATTGTGAAATAAAGTTATAAAATTGTTAAAAAAAAAAAAAACGAAGAAGAGGAAGAGTTCAATAGAGCGGAAGAAGGTGGAGAGGGACGCATTATTTGAGGAGGGTGGTCAGATGATTCTGATAGAGGGCATTGGAGATCAGCGGAAAGTGGGGAGCAAGCCAGGCAGTGTTCGGGACATTAGCAGGCCTACCCCCGGAGTGGTGGTGGGAATGGGCGTTCTTTGCCTTATGGTGCTTGAGGAAACAACAAGGAAGCCATAGTAACTGCCAGGCAGTAAGCAAAGGGGAGAGTTTTAGGAGGTGGAAGTCAGAATGTTCGGGAAGAAGTGATAAATAACAGGATATAATGATGAGGAATAATTAAAGCTTGGAACTGTGCATGAAAAGGTATGGCCATCTCAAACTGATTATTATGAATTCAATTAAAACCCAGGTGTCCTCTTTCCATCCTGAAACGTCTAAGTAGATGTGCAGCCACCTCAAATGCTACTGCGTAGCCATTAACATACCCAAAGAAATGGAGGGCCTGATGACACATCCAGCTCTTCTAGTGAACAAAAGCAATTTCCACATAGTAGGGTACATGGATAGTGCTTCTCAGTGTTAAGTGCTGGATTTTTCACCTTGGAAGAATGATGAATTATTAAAAGCACTCAGCGTGATTCTTTTTTCCCAGCAACACAATATTTTCTCATAACATTTAATGCATAGGAACTAGGAAACTTCACCAAATGTTATATATAGAAAATGTTCTCAACATCTTATGAATCAAGTCAGCAATCGAGGTGCTTGAATATTTACATAATTAGAAAGCATGGTCAGAATTTAAATAAATCATTATAAGCACTGTCTTGACAGAAAGCCCTAAAGCTCCCACCCAGCTCCAAATTAATGCAAAAGGAAGAGTGGCACCAAATTACATACCAAACTCCAGTTGCAATAATTACTCAGACCTCAGTCAATAACCTGGCCAATTTTAAATTAGAGAGAAGCCATATTTCGCAGGTATCCATGCCTATCATTTGATTAACATTTACAAACAAAAATGCGTTCTCACAGTTCTCCAGTGAGGCATGAAATATTTTATTTTTCTCTATTTGTAGGCAGAGAAATTTGCAAGAGTCACTTCAGAGATTTTTTTTTTTTAGTTACTGCACAAAAATCTGGAATAAAGTAGAAAATTGAACTTGCTCCTATGCTCTGGTTGAGAGGACAATACTCATTTCCAGTTTCCTGGAGGTTTGAATTCTAGCCATTGTGGGAAGACTGACAAACCTTATCTAAATTGCCATTTTTCAAAAGCTTGCTGCAAATGTGGTAGGGGAAAATTGTCCCCTCCCAATTCTCATCCTTATATAAATAGAACATTTTCTCATTAGGATTTCATTTTAGATTCAATGGAAAGAACTCCAGTTTTACTTCTGAAGTTTCTATCTAACCAGGTACAAAGAGTACCCATGGGGGAATTAGAAAACATTTGGGGGGATAAAAAGCAAAACTAAATACTGCTTCAGTCTAAGTGTCATTAAGATCAGTTTCTCTTTTACTTTTCATGTATTTTCTTGAATAGAGAAAGCAATTGATTTTAAACCCTCCACAACCATTACTCTTCTATGTAGAAGACAGGAGTCAAGGGTGGTTTGAATTAGAACTGATAGCAGAACTAGAAACATTCTTAGAATTCATGTAGTTTAACTCCTTCACTTTAAGATCCATTGCCCAAGGGGCTAAATAACTTGCCCTAGGTGACATAGTAAAAAAGCACTGCCCTAAATTGAATACAATTTTGAGATCCTGATTTGGAGTCTTCTGCTCAAACTGAAATGTTTAATCTCTTAGAGACTGAACCAAATTTCAAAGCCCCCAGTCCTAGCTTGCTATAGCATCACAGTCTCCATGAAGTAGGATAATAATGTCTCCAAGAGATAATATATGAAATGTGTTTGACATCTAAGTACTTAATTATTGTTAGCTATTATAATTAGGCAAAAATTTTCAGCTGCCTGCAAATGTTAGACAGCTCTTACATGCCTCTGTGTTTATGGCATAAAGGTGCTCCAAAGCTCAGTGCCTGAAAAAGAATAATTGCTTAACTCTAAAGCCACACGGAGATTTAAGGACACAGGGTATATGAGGTAACTTTGCAACCCTATTATCCTTTACTGACATTTAAACAAGAGCATCTGCCATAGCAGAGATCCTTTGCAGGCCTATTTTAAGAACACCTGAGATTCTGGCTCAGAATATGTTGCTAAGAGCTTCCCTAGGGAATGAGGCAACTCAGAGGGGCTGACCACATGTGTGCTCTGTAGGAACACTGGATAGAACTCCTCACAAGCTTTCACAGAAGCTCTGATAGAAGTCTGAGCTAGAGGCAAGATACAACGGGATTAATGTAAACACTACCGATTCCCTCTTTGGTTTTTGCCCAACTGTGTTAGGTGAGGGGTCCCTGGCTGAGGAAGGAGGAAGAAAGAAGGAAACGGAGACTCTCTAGTTTTGGACATCTTTCCTTTCCACTTCTTTGATTCTGGGTGGTTGTCCCCTTTATTTTTACGGCAGTATGAAGATCGTTAAATAATCACTGATTTAAAGTCTGTTCTTGTGCAAAGCTATGAGATTCATAAGAACAGGAACCATGTCTGTTTAATTTATCATTTTTTCTCAGTGTCTACCAGGGTGCCTGACATATAGCAGGCATCCAGGAAATGTTGAATAAATGAATGCACGCCAGGATTCTCTTTGCCAATAACAACGGGGGTAGCCCCAGATCCTTTCCTTGCTGACAAGGAATGGAGGTGGGTCAAAGGAGGCAGGCGAACTAATTTTGTTGAGCATCCCCTTTGCTATGTGTATTTTCACAAGTTACTTCAGAAAAATGATACCTCACAGAGGGTGGGCAAGAAAATGCAGGCCAGCTGCTTGTGTAACACCCACATGCATTCCACTTCAAGTGCATTCAATTTGTTTCCTGCTTACTTTTCCTACTGTTCATCTGGGAATGCTCAAATTTAGAGTCATTTCAGTTAAGCACTAATTAACCAATTAGCAACTGTCAACTTTCTTTTCTTTTTTTTTTTTTTTAAGCTCTCCAGGATTCGTGGCTTTTTTTTTTGCCTATGTTAACTCTCTGTCTAGGAATTGGCTTACGTCTGTGGAAATCCTATCTTTGTAAATGAAATATAAATAGAAAATTTGTCCTATTTTCTCCTATTCCTGAAAAATCATAGACCCTGGCCATGTCCCAAAGTCCTATCTGACCCTCTTGTAGGTGATAATATTTATTCTACTCAAAACTCTCCCTTCCCCACCGAGAGGAAAAAATAGGTCTGGATAGACTGTATAAGAAAATAGATGGGGAGGAAGAAACACAATTTCTAGTTTCTGCTGTGTTTCCACTCTGTGATAAATTTGTATTGATAATAATAATAAAACTTAGCTCACAGATCTTTGAACTGAAATAAATGTGGCAGCAGCCAGTTATCGGGAGCACAAAATAGAGCACACATTTGAGGAACTTTCCCATTTCCTGACTCACCTTAGGTAGCCCAGGGCTCTGGTGATGCTGTCCCTTATTAGAACAAGTTACTTAACATCATTACACCTGTTGCCTCATTTGTAAAGTAAGGATGATAATAATAATAATAGCGATTGAATTAGATAATATATATAGTTTTATTTCTGCAAGCCAGAGGTTAGTCCCTGCTAAGAGTGGTACTATGAGTGAGTGGAGAGGTCCAAGAGGTTACCTTCTCACCCTATTGTTTGTGAGGCATTACATCTTCAAGAATTTTCTGTAAGTACTCTTGAAACAAAAGACCACACCATAAGCCACATGAGCTACCCCCTCTAGTTTTAATGAGGTAACATATTTTGGGGGGAAATAGAGCTATGAGTAGTGGCTTCAGTTCTATTAAGCCACAGAACTTCTCTAGGCCTTAGTTACTGCCCCAACGTCTGTCTGAGAAAGAAGTTTTCTCATCATGTCTACAAGGTCCCTTGTAGTTTTAGTTTTGTTAGTGATCATATAGTACGTTAGCAGTTGAAATTAATAACAGGGCTCAGAATAGGAAGGAATTAGGAAACAAAGAGAAGAAGAAAATGGTGACATTGGCGAGAAAAAAAAAGCTTTTGCATTCTTCATGGCATAGCATAGAGATACAGGAAGGGTTGGAAGAACTAAGCCCAAACAGAGAAGGTAAGAAATGCCTTCTTCAATTCCAGTTCTTACCTACTTCCCATACTCGTGGTGAGGACTCCTCGGGCTGCATTTCTCAGGTGGGGGGCTAGAACTATACCACTTCAATTCTCTCCTACCTTAAAGAAGTTCCAAGCAAGCCCTAGGGCTTCTCTGAGCCCAGGTCAACCACCTGAAATGCTATGGAGCATGGTGGTCTGCACCCAGGCCATCTGCACCCAGGCTTTCCCACTGAAAAGCTGAATGAATTTGAGTTATTTAAGCTCCCTAAAGCCCTATTTTCCTCATTTGTAGTAAGAGTATAATTACACTGCCCTGTAAAATGGTGAAGATTAACAGTATTTTCTTTATTTGCCCTGGTGTTGCAAAGCAAACAATCAATCATCAGTGACCAGCATTATTATAATTATTGTTGTTCTATAGTCATACCTGAAATGAAGAATGGAATAAAAGGAGTTACCAGGCTAGATGAAGCAGAAGCACAGAGCAGTGACTTGCAAGAAAAGTCAGCAGAACACACCCAATTGGAACAACAAATAGAAAAAAGAACCCCCCCAAAAAAATATGAGAATGGTTTGTGATACCTCTGGGACAGCACTAAGTGTAATAACATTCACATCATAAGATTACCAGAAGGTGAAGAGGAAAAGTAAGGGATCAAGAGCTTATTTGAAGAAATAATGACTAAAAATTTTTCTAACCTGGTGAAGGAACTAGACATACAAGTCCAGGAAACACAGAATCCCAAACAAGATGAACCCAAACAGGAACATACACCTAGACAAGTAATTAAACTGGCAAAAGTTAAAGAAAAAGTGAAAATTCTAAAAGAAGCAAGAGAAATGCAAGTGGTAACTCATAAGGGGACACCTATTTGATTCTCAGCTGATTTCTCATCAGAAACTCTGCAGACCAAAATACGAAAAGAGAAAAAGAAAAAAAAAAGAAAAAAAATATATATAAAAAAGAAACTTTGCAGACCAGAAGGGAATGGCAGAAAATATTCAACATAATGAAAACCAAGGATCTACAACCAAGAATAATGTACCCAGCAAGGCTAGCATTCAAAATTGAAGGACAGATAAAGAGCTTCTCAGATAAGGAAAAGCTAAAGGAGTTCATCACCACCAAACCAGTACTACAGAGAATGTTAGAGGGACTTCTTTAAGATGGGAGGAAGGATGGGAGAGTGTGTAAAATAAGAAGAAGAGATTTAGAAGTTTAGTTTTGATGTTACAAGGCAACAATCATGGAGATATAGAGTATAACATGGGAATATAGTCAATAAGGTTGCAGTAACTTTGTGTGGTGTCAGATGGGCACTAGATTTGTTGGGGTGATGAGAGGAGAGCTGGAGGGGGTGTAAAAAAGGGGAAGAAAACAAATATAAATTCATAGTCACCGAATAGTCACAGGCATGTAAAGTGCAGCATAGGGCACACAGTCAATAGCATTGTAATGTGTCAGAGGGGAACCAGATGTATCAAAATGAGGATTTAGTAAGTTATATAAATGACTCATCACTGTACTATACACCGGAAACCAATATAATATTGTGTGCAAAATATAATTGAAAAATAAAAAGTCTCAAAAAAAACCCAAACAAAACCCAGAGGTTGTCTGAAGATGGACAGTTACATGTAAGTTAAAATACAGCTATAACTTATCAAAGGTCAGATGTGCACTCTACCACAGTATTTCCTAGAAATGTAAGCCAGATACCTCCTACCCCACTGACCATTTACAGCAAAGCCTTAGATCCCTGAGTTGTGTATTCCAAATTCAAATCTGAGTCCCATGAGAACACAAACACGAGGAGAGGCTCTTTGGGAGGGTGCTGTGGTTTGTAAGGCCAACTTGAGGATTGTATGAGCCATGCGGAATGAGGGGTAGGTTGGGAGCACGGAATATAAATAACTGAAATTGGGTAGGGTTTCCTTTTAAAGAACAACACTTATGTTAACTTGTTCATGTCTCTACATTAAATTTTAATGTGAAAAAAGTTAAAAAAAAGATATGAACCAGTGCTTCAGCTCAGCTCCGAAGATGGGTGTATGCCACTATGTGGTGTCACACAGGTTATCTTTTCTAATGCAGACCCAGGGAAAGGGATACATTTTTTGAAAATGTTTTGTAGGAGGATTAAATGAAATAGTATATGAGAGTTGCTTGAGGTGGGATTCTGAAAACAGGGCTGATTGTAGCCTCCTTCCTCTTCCAAGCTATTTAGCTCTCTAGATTTAAGCTGCTGCTGGGCCCTACTGGCAGGTGGGTATACATGAACCTCTGAATTTTGCTGTGGTCCTGAGGTGGCTGGAGGGGGTTTAAATGCAAGTGGCTTCTTCTCCTGTGGTCTGGGCAACACTTGGTTAATGGCATTGAGCTTAAGGGCCAGGACTCCTGTCAATGAACTAGATACAATCGGTGTATGGATCTCTGAGGAAAGGTCAGTGCCAATCTGTATTACTTGAAAGTACAATGAAACTTCCAAATAAACAGGAGAAATACAAGGAATGAATCACAAATAGCATGAAGCAGCAATCATTTTCAAAAACAAATTGTGAGATAAAATAACCAATAAGCTAAAAGAAAGAAATAAAATCAGGTATATTAACTATAACACTAAAGGTAAGTAGAAGTTTTAAAGATGGAAACTGTTAGATTGAATTAAAAAGAAAACAGAAAGGACTTTGATAAAGTTTGTAAGTAAGTTGTAGAAAATAAAGCTATAATGAACATATTTTATAAACAGGGAGAGAGATGAATTCAAACGAACAAACAAACAAACAAACAGAAAACACTAGGCAAATGCAAACAAAAAGAAAGCAGGAGCAGAACTAGAAAAACCACTTAAAATAGAACTTAAAGACACCAAATAGGTTAATGAAGAGCATTGCATAATGGAATTTCAGTAGGAAAGAAGTAGGAGAGTGGAGTAAAAGCCATATTTGAATAGATAATAGACAAGAATTTTCAAAAATTTATGGAAGACATTAAGTCACTTACTCAAGAATTGCTATGAACCCCATCAGAATGAATAGTAAACCACATACAGGTACATCACATTAACATTGCTAAAAAACAAACACAAAAGAAAAGCAATTAGAAAGCCAGGGTCATATTTTGGCTGTTTTAATACAGCAGAGATATGAAGAAGCCAGAAGACAACAGAACGATATCTTTAACAAAGGAGAACACAGAAAAGTGGGAGAGGAGAGGGAATAAAGTTTAAAATTTCTCAGGTTGTAACATTGCTAAGAAAATGGGGGACAGTAATCATTTTTATTGTACTGTAGAAGTCAAGCTCTCTCACTGGATATAAAAGGAAAAACCAAGTATATCCGGCTTGCATTAAACATAAGATTCAAAACAAAAGGTCAGAAAAAGGTCTATAATACAAACACTGAAACAACCATCAGACAATGTAAGACTATAAGAAAAGGAGCATAGAGATGAGAGGAGGCATTTTTTAAGGACACATATTAATCTACCAACAACATATAATGATTCTAAATTTATACGAATCCAATAATGTGGTGAGAACAGACCACTGCCTTTCCTGATGGAAGAATTGACTGGACCCCACTAATTAGGAAATGCTGATTGAACCAGGGTCAATGATGGGGTGTGGAATATTACTGCTAGAGGTCTCTGGTCCTCTCTGCCCCTAAAATGAGTTACTTTGACATCTGGGCAGTGGCTAAAAATTATTATTGTGTTAAAAAAAAAAAGTTAGATTATTTCTCACTAGACAAAACCTGGGGTGGAGGCTAAGAAAACCTGGATGCTGACTTACATACTAGGTAGCAGGATTTTAAATTGCAACCAGAACATCTGAATTCTGGTGAAGGATATGACCCAGGTTAAGAAGATTATACTAAAATATTCTCCTGGCCTTCAAGCACCTTTCACTCTGGAGAAAACCAACCTATAAAAGTATCTAAAATACATGGCACAGTGCGATAAATGTGGTAAGAATGGTGGAAGCAAAATTATACATAGGATAAGATGCTAAGTGTCATAAAGAGAGCTGCAAATAAAGGCAGAGATAAAATTAAAAAACAAAATGAATTCAACGTCACCAATGCGAGTGCAGGGTGAGAGAGACCTGGGACTTTATTCCACCTCCCGCGTTGGAATTGCCACAGGTTAAATACAATAATATCCATGTGTCCTATTAGGGCATCACACTTCCTGGATCCTTGCATTTAAGTATAGTTTGAGATCTATTTTTTTCAAATTATGATTTATCAAGAGAAGTGTGTAGAAGATCAGGCTGTAAAAAATGTAGACATGCCTGGAAGACCATCACTTCATGCAGCTTATCATGATGGCGCAGTCTGAGGTCTGCGCTCTCTACTCAGCCTTCGGGGAGTGTGCATCCCTTTGGAGCGGGTGCAAACACAGAGCTCCCACTGCCTCCAAAGGACTGCCATGCTTTGTCAACTCAACAGGACCAAAAGAACACACCTCAGATAAGCTGCAGCTTCCCAAATAGCATCCTCTAAGCCCTCCACGTGAAGATCGCGTGGCAGAAATCTGAAAAACAGAGTGAGTTAAGGAAATGGCTGACAGAATACTTGTTCTGTTCAATTACCACGGTGCCTGACATCAAGTAGGCCCAGCTGACTCCAGCATCCCCTTTTCCATCTACCTGAGTATAAACTAAGCCCACCACTCTCAGTTCAAGATGGAGCCGTGGTTCCAGACCTATTGAAATGTCAGGCCTATTGAAATTCTCTGATAGGGAAAGTTATGCCCAGAATACGATTGGGAAACAAAACGAGTTTCTTTTTAGTGTAACTCTTTAATTCTGCGTATTGCTCCTGGTCTGCTTGCCGAGGGAGAATAGAGAGTGGACTAAGACTCAAAAAACACTGTCAGTTTTGCTCATTGTGCATCTGTGTGTTTATACAGAGGAAGAGGGATTAAATAACCAGCTCAGTTACCCAAGTAGGATAATTTTAAAACTATGGATTCTGATGTGTGTGTGTGTGTGTGTGTGTGTGCGTGTGCATGCACAAACATAAATCTTGAGGACTTACCTTATGCCAGGCACCGACAAGTACTGGGGATATAGTACAAAAACAAAGTGTTTGACCTTAGGGAGCCTAACTTCTAGTTAAAAACAGACAATAAATACATGACATATTTATACGCTGGGGGTGATCAGTGCTATCAAGAAAGAATAAAGCAAAGTGACAGCAATTGGGAGTGTTAAAAAGTGAGGAAATTCCTATTTTTATATAAGGTGTCAGAGAAGGCCACAGTAATGGGATGATATTTGAGTGAAGACAAATAGCCACTAGGATATTGGGAGGAGTAGCAGAGGACCGGAAGGGCAGCAGAGGACAGAGTAAGGGGAAATGCGTTGGAACCTGCTTAGCACGTCTAATAGAGGAGGCCCCTGTGGCTAGCCAGAGGGGAAGGACCAACGAGAACGGTAAGAGAGAGCGTCCGAGAGCAGCAGGAGAGGGGAGATCGCAGAAAGTCTGAAGGACTTTGGCTCCTCTTTCGAATGAGCCCATTGACGAGTGACGTGATAAGACATACATGTTCACGTTATTACCCAGGTTCTTCTGTGGGAAACAGACAAAAGTGGGATAAGAGCTGAAGTTGGAGACCAGACATGTAGGAAGTTATTGCAATAATCCAGGCAAATGGTACTGGTCCCTTAAACCAGTGTGATATGTGCTGTGGCCACAACGCAGAGATGGGAGGCACCCCCATCCAGAATTTGCTTCAGATGTCGAGGCTGATGATCACACACACACACACATGGGATGACAAGTTTTATTATTCATTTAATAAGGTTTTTTTGGAGAGATCAGAGCAGACCTCTCGAGGTCTAAAAATGGCTGGAGAGAGCAGAATCAAAAAGACTGGCTTGCGGGTTGTGTAATGGTTAGAGAGGGGGTGGACTGAGAGTTTCCACGTGTGAATTGAATCTGTCACTGGTGCCAGAGGAGGGAGCTCCTGGGACTTTCTTCTCAGCTTTCCCAACTGTGGAGACCAAGGGGAAGAGGGGGGAGTAAAGCTTAAAAACTGCAGACGGTCAAGCATCCAAAAACGGAGTCAGGTTCCTTTATGTAATGGTAGATTCTGGGACTCTGGGACTAAGCTACAATATTTACACCTGGAATAGGATCTGGGGCTAAAGACAGAAGTGAAGGATGACTCCTTCTCCCACTATATCTTAGCAAATACAAAATTTTCAAGATCTAAAAAAGCCAATAAGAAAGTTATTTTATTTGCACATGGGTTTTCTCCCAGTTCCATATTGAAGGTTGCATTTAAATATAAAGACCATGTCCTTTACGTCTCTTTAATCCTCTCTAACCTCGTCACCCGTTTTTCCTGGAAACTAGGGCAGTGTTCTGCAAGTAAGGGTGTTCTAAATATACTTACTGATTGAAACGATTTATAATAATATATGATTGAAGTATTGTATTGACTTAAAACTACATGCTCCCTTGCTTATCCCTGAAGTCAAACACTGACTTTAAGTGAAATTTTCTTAAACGTCCTAAATTATAAAACTGGGATTTCATATCATTATTTATCATAGACATATTTAAATATGTGGGGTATACTAAAAATATGTTACTTACATTACACCTTTTATTTCAGAAGTGACCTTTTATTTATTGTATAGCTAATGAAGAAAGCAGCTGGGTTCTAATAAAAGTGTCCTACAATAAGAATATAAAATTCTGGATTTTATTCCCATTTTGCCATCAAGTAAGAAAATGTGGGTATCTGGGTTCTCATTCCTGAGTCTCATCAGTAAAAAAAGGATTCAATAATTCCCAGGATTCGTCTTCCAGTGACACTATGTAAGTGCTGACAGCAAATGTGAAGGTGTGAAGGACGCTTGAACAATCGTATAGATTCACACAATTACTTGTAACAAATTTCTTGTCAAATGTGAGTGGAATGGTTTTATAGTTAGAGAAATCCAGAGGAAACATGTTGCCCCAAGTTAATCAATTTTGTGGGAATTACTTTTAAATAAGAAAAATACTAAACAGTATAGAGAATATTTAGTGAAAATTAGTAGAAGGGACTGTGCTCTGCATTTTTTACCTGAAGGGTAGAGAAAATAAAGTCAATAGAGCCTATATGTTATTAAAATTTAACTTTCAAATACTTCACATATCTATTTCTAGGTTACACTTGAAATCAAAGAGATTTTTTAAACTTAAAAATATACAAACTATCTAAAATCAGTTTGATCCTGGATTATTAATCTTAAACATGGAAGTATTACTGAATATAAAACTGTCAAAATTATAACTATATGTTAGATATCACCTGTCAAAAGAAAATTTTACATGTAATTTCTTAAAGATCAGCAAATTAAAGTTGAAAAAGCTAAAAATAAAACTATATGAAACTACAACTCAACCTTCATTTTTTTTCAAAATTGATAAAAATCTGATATAGAAAAATGTTCTATTTCACAGAGTACAGCCCAGTCCCACTGAAATTACTCTCTTAAATGTCTCCAATGGATATTTGCTGTACTGAATGCCCTGTGCTATGAGAAGATTCTCAACCTTTATTTTGCTCAATGCCTGCCAAATTTGGCAATTGCTTTGATAATTCAGTTTCCAATTGAAGTCACAGCATGCCTAGCATTTCAGGGGTTGTCCGTGGACTGTCCATGGAACACAGATAGTTTTTTAAAGGGGAAGGAATTGGTTGCTCATCTTTGTGCACTCAGAGCCTTGCACAGTGCTTGGTGCATGACAGGATTTCCACAAAGTTTCCTATATTAAACCAGTGAGTTTTGTACAAAGTTCAAACAGTGATTGGGAACTGAATTATCTAGACAAATCTAGTCTTTTGTTCTGATGTGGGGTAAGTGATTTAGATTTAGTGATTTAGAAATACTAATTGAGTTGTGGGAGAGCAACTTCAATATGCACTGTAGTGATATTTCTGCCTAAGGAGAAGATTGGGAAATTTATCAGCAAATCTGAGGATAGAGATGGTATCCGTCTCATGGAAATAGGAAAGAATCAAAGAGGAATGGAAGCCATGTCAGAGACAAGTGAAAATTTAACATTTGTGACAACTAGTAGGAAGTTTATTAGTAGGGAAATGGTTTTCATTTGGCTTACATTTTCTCTGGTTTAATTTTATCTACCTTAGCATCATTGGTAATATTTTCAAAACACTAATATTGCTCAGCTGTTCTGAAGTTTAGTGAAGGTTTTCTTTTTTTTTTTTCTTTTTATTGGATCACAGTTTTAAAGAGTGAAAAGTGACAGCAATAATGGAAGTGAGGAAGTCCTAGCAGAAAGATAGAGGTCATGGAGTGAGACAAAGTATTTCTTGGAGACTCTTATCCCAGATCTCCCCTCTGCTCAAACCTTGGGAATTCCATGTTCGATAATAAAGATCCTCAAATGGGACTGATGCTAACAATTCCCCTCAGCAGAGCTTACCTCAATTTGTATAACCTACTTCTTCTCCTAGCTCTTACACCTCAATGTTCATCACCAGTTATCAGCCCTAACCTAACAATATTTTGGGGGCCAATCTTGACCTTAGGCAGGATGGATATATATGTACTAACTCAGTGCTTTGGGGCTCAATTTTAAGTCACCTAATCATGATTGTAAATGTGGCTTCTAATTTTGAACTTAAATTTGGCTTTTATTAATAAGACAAAGCTTCCATCTTAGCACCCACTTAATTGCAAGGGGATTAAAAACCAAAACATATGAGGCAAAGCTTGATATTTTGATGGAAGGTAGCAGAGGTGTTTCTGGGGGCATAACATGAGAGACTGGCAGTAGAGAAATATCATCTCAGAGTAACATCTGAGGCACAACATAGGGTCACAGAGTGTCCCGCCAGGTGGCAAAGCATAGAGGTGAGAATCATGGTATTTAGAGATTCTAATTGATAAGCAAATTTTCAGACTACTTAGGTGATACACACACACACACACACACACACACACACACACACACACAAGGTCTGAAAATGAAGTTTGTGGACTCATCCTAGAAAAAGTGCTGTATGCCTCGTTGCTGAGTATCATGACAGTCACCTTCAAAGTACTCCCCTGAGGAAGCTACGCACTGACGCCAGCACCTAGTCCACCCTTCAAAGTAATTTTGGAACTCTTTTTCTGCAATAAACATCAGAGCTGTGATCATTTAACCCTTAATGTCCTGAATGTCATTAAAATGTCTTTCTTTCAATATTTCCTTTATTTTCAGATAAAATGATTAAGGAGGGTGTTGCAATAGAGTTACTTGTGTATTGGCTAAAACTCCCTCACAGACAGTGTCATGTGAGTTGTGCATTGTCGTGATGCAAGAGCCATGAGTTGTTGGTGAAAAGTTCGGGTCGTTTTCATCTAACATTCGCGCTGCCTTTTCAGACGAGATCGGGCGTGTTCAGGGTGGTATGGCCGTAGACTCGCACAGCCTTTTCAGCACTTCCAAATAGTAAACTCAGTTGACTGTCTGTCCAGTTGGTACAAAATCAATGAACAATCTCTCTGATATCAAAAAAGGTTAGCAACATTGTTTGGACTCTTGATTTGGACTGATGGAAGTTTTTTGGTCGTGGAGAATTGGCTGACTTCCACTGTGCATTTTGATACTTTGTTTCAGAGTCGCTTTGGCACACCCATGTGTCATCAGCAGTGACAACATGCCCCAACATATTGTCTTGCCTCTGCAAACATTCTTGGCAAACTTTAACTCCTTTTTGCTTTTGTTCATCCATGAATTCTTTCAGGACCATTTTTGCACACACTTTTCTCATGCTTAGATTTTCAGTTAAAATTTTCCTATTTCTTCATTGATGTTTACTTGGTCTGCTATGCTTCTCACAATCAGCCAATGCTTTTGACATACAATTTGATGAACTTTTGCAATGTTTTCGTCAGTTCTGCTTGTTACTGGCTGGGCTGACCTTTCTTTATCAGTGATGCTTTCTCTCCCCTCAGAAAAACTTCTAATCCATTTGTACACTGCCATGTTCTTCATGACATTACCCCATAAAGTTGGACTAACATGTGCCTGATTTCACTTCCAGTCTTGCCAAGTTTGACAAGAAATTTAATGTTTCTTCATTGTTCTAATTCAAGCACCAACATCCTCACGATGGCACACCAAAACACGCTACAATAATAGTGAACTCCACAGACACCATCGTAAGTCAACACAAATATACCAGTGAGACACAGATATACTAAGGTTATGAAACCTCACCGAGTTGTTTGTACAGTGCTGCCAACATAAGTTCCCGGTGGCAAGTTTTTGAACTTAATTGTTAGACATAACATGCCATTCTAGCCCTGAGGCAAAAATAAGACTCTGAAAGCTTTACCTTGATAAGAAGCAGTAACTTGTTTAGACTATGCTAGACTAATTCTTTATTCAACGTATCTTCACTGACTGTTCATCCCTGTGGTATATAATTATAATTGATTGTCAGGCACTGTTTTAGTGCTGTGATTGTAGCATTGAGAAAAACAAGAGCAAAGTCTGCCCTTATGAAGTTTGTATTCTGATGTCTTTCTTCCTTAGTCTAGCACATTTCCAGCCCTCTTAGAAAAAGTCTGTAGTGGTACTTTAAGACTCATCTCCACCTGCAAAACAATGGTTAAGAAACTTACTCTGATCCTTGGTCTTTTGATGTGTGTGTGAGGGGTGAGGGTGGTGGAGTAGAGTAGCAGTGGGCGATTATACTTGCTGTTCAACTATTATGTGAATCAAGGTAACTCAATGGTATCTTGATGCCATTAATGAATCTTCTCACAAACACATTTCTATATGGTGAGAAAAGGTTTCTAAGAGGTACAAATGATAGCTGGTCTACAACCTACAGCTATATAATGTTAACATTGAGTACATATTCTTTATTAGTCACAATTTAGTTCAAGAAACAGACACAACTCTGAGTATTTTAAATAGGAACTGAGATGATGCCAGGAATTAGATGCTTGCAAAATATTTATAAATTAAATAAAAAGGTATTTTTCTGTTTGGACCTCCAGGAAGAGTTCTAGAACAATAGGTCATCACTGGAACTATGAAAAAAAAAAGTGGGGGATGCTTCTGTTATCTTTGAAATTGTCATTGTTCAACACACAGAAAATTAAGTAACAAATATTGAAGCATTACTTGAGAAAATAAACCCATGACCACAACCAGGCTAGAGAGCAGAAATAGCCAAAAGGGGGCAGAAAGATGGCTTCTACCTTGCTTTTGCCTCACAAAATTTCTGCAAGTGCATTCTAAATAGTGGAATTAATTTGTAACCAGAATACTAGCTGCCAGAAAGTCTAAGAAGGCAGAAAGGAAGCCGAGTGAATCAATTCATAATGTCCAGCATTCACTTTAACTTCCAGGGTGAATTTGTAAAAGTGCAAACTCCTGGGCCTTCACCATACCTAATGACTCAGTTTCTAGGCACAGAAATTGAAATGTTAACAAGCACTAACTTACTGTAAGAAGTTGTCGTGTTGCTTAGGAACATTTGGGGAAAATTAATTAGAATGATCAGAATGAGATACGGGATACATAATCATACATATCTAGACAATATTTTTATGTATTGTGATTTTAAAAAGAAATATTGAGGTGCACATAATTTAATTTTATGGACCTGATTCCACTCTGAATCAGACAGTGAGATGTTTATTACCTCATGTAATGTTCACTTCACAACGCCACATGGAAAAAGTTTTCTCTGCTTGGTGTTTTCCTCTCTCTAGTTCCTTGTGCAATTGGAACAAATATTGACAATTTGAAGACTGCATTATATTACAGGAGCTTGACTAGTGCTCTCTCCGGGGTTATTTCAAAGTAATATCCCATTCCGAGCTCAAAATTTATTCTTTTCTAGTTTGCAAACAAGAAACAGTTCAGAATCATTCCAAAGAGAAGAGAAATTCCTCATTTAGAAAAGCAAAAAATGCATGCTTTTTCTTTGTCTAAGCTAAGTCTTCTACTGAACAAATGATTTCATATGACTTCTGATTATTTATCAATTTAAATTCATTAAATTGCTCAATTCAAAAATAGGTGGGAATTTATAATTCAAAGAGAAACAGAAAATAAACCTTGTAGATACCATAGTTTTCCATGTATAAGATGTCCCCATGTATTAAGACAACCCCTACTTTTCTAACCTCACATTAAGAAACGCCTCAACTGATCACTCCCATGTCTAAGACAACCTCCAATGTTTGGTCTTAACATTTTAGACAAAAGTACCATCTTATACATGGGAATATGGTAATCTTGCTCATAGTGCCTTAAACAATGTTGGCTGAATCAATGAAAGATGTATTACCTCTGTTGATTTACTTTGCTAAGATAAAGCTTCTGTAGTCATTTTAAAAAGTGACAATATTTTCTGGAAACACTCATAGTTTCTGAGGTTTCTTTAAATGTGAATTTCAATCATATACTCAAAAGGTTGTTTTAGTCATGGCAAGTAACACTTGCTAATGTAACAGGTGACCCACAAATCTTGGTGGCTTATCACAGTAAGGTTAATTTCCCATCCAATGACCCTGAGTGTTCAGTGACCAGCCTTTTACATACTGATTAGGAATCCAGTCTCCTTGAATCTCATAGCCTCACTTCTTTCTTTTTGCTTTTTTTTTTCTTATTTATTTTTAAATTTATTGGGGTGACATTGGTTAGTAAAAATCACATAGGTCCCAGGTGTACAGTTCTACAGTGCGTCATCTATGTGTTGTGTTATGTGTTCACCACCCAGAGTCAGTTCTACTTCCATCACCATATGGTTGAGACCCCATCCCTTCTCTCCCATTACCCTCCCCCTGTATCCTCAGATAACCACTAACCACTGAACTATTGATTGTGTCCATAAGTCTTTGTTTCTTTGTTGCTTTTAGCTTTCTGTTCCATATATGAGTGAAATCTTCTAAAGCAATGTCAAAAAATATTTTCTGTAAAGACCAGATAGTAAATATTTTAGGCTTTACCAGTCAAGAGGCAAAGTCAAAAACATTATCTAGGTACTTACATAACCAGAAAGAGAACAAATTTCAGCAAATAATATAATAATTAAGTATAGTTATTTGTAGTACAAGTCTACTAATGAGAAAAATGAAATTATTTTGTTGGGGGATCCATTCTTGTTTAACTGAGGTTTAGAATTAGTTCCTCTATCATCAAAATGACTGCATGTGTTCATCGGTTAATGCTGATCCGTAATGAGACTTTTTGCATATTTCATCATTTCACTTGGATAAGTTCTGCCAATATAGGTATCAGTCTATAAATGTATAATTTTAATTAACAATATTTATCTCTCAGAAGGCATTTTCAGGATTCTATTAGAGTCTTCTCTTGCCTTCTAACCTGTCATTACATTGCAAATTAATCACTTCTGATTAAATACTAGAAGGAAGCTCCTCAATTGAACAATTGTATGGATGTTGAAATATGAAAATTTCTTTTGTACTTGCATAGAGATACTAAAAAAATTCTGAAACAGTAGTTTGAGCTGGGAAAATGTATCACTGCATATTTGTGTTGGAATGGAAATTTTGGTTTTTGTTTTAAATTTATAGCACAGAAAATGTACGAAGCAGCTTGGCATTACTTATTTGAAACAATTTTATATAGTATGTGTTTCACATATAAGTGTTATTTTGCCTTGAAATTTTAGGTTTGAATTGACTGAAAATTATCAATTCTGTGGAAAAAGCTGATTTCTGAAGTCATCCAGTGTTTGATAATAATGGCTGAACACAGCTTTCCTTGTTCAGAAAAAAAAATACATTTTGACTCAATTTATTTTGCCAATAAAACATAAGCATTGCTAAACCATCAAACTGCTGTGGTAGGACAAATCAGGACATCCATGGAACTACTGATGGATAAACCCATGAGAGCAAATGAAGCACATTTGACACTTCTGTTTTAAGAACATGGTAGACTCAAATATTTTCTGCAAAGTTCTTGCTCATGAATAGTACAATGAACAAAAATATATTCTAAATACCTTATTTTTTCACTGCCTTTGTGAATCTGTCCAACCAATCCTTTTTATAGTTCCACACATATTTTTACCATCAGTTGTAATACAACTTAGCAGATTCCACTTCAGGTTGTATTGAATTAATGTTTCTCCAACTTATCTGAAAATATGCTTAAGCTGTGGCTGTCCACTCAAATAATTCAGAAACTAAACTGGGCATCAAATAAGCAACCGAATAGTATAAGTACCATTTTCTCATCAAGAACTAAGGCAAACCACTCAAAACATTTGCTTCATTTTTTAAAAATCAACTATCAATGTTGTTCTCAATATCCTTGACTATTTGAACAATACTTCTCAACAAAACAGTAATAGTTTTGAATTTATTTTCTGTGGATGCATTTCTTCGGCTGCTTCCATCAAACATGATTTAATTAACTCACTAAGATTAAACTTGTTTCTCTGCTTGGTTAACAAATGAGCCAGCCACTGGAACACTGAGGTTGTAGTCTCATTTTTTCTTTTCTGAAAAAATTCTACTGAGAAAAAATATATTTTTAAAATTTTCTAATTTTTCTGGACATTGTTTTCCTGTCATTTTGGAATATTTTAATGTGGTCTCAGTCTGATAATATCAATGTATATTGATCGTATTAGTTTCCTATTGCTGCTATAACAAAATACCACAAACTTAATGACAACACAAATTTATTATCTTATAGTTCTGAAAGTTAGAAAATCAAAGGGAGTATTACTGAGCTAATATTAAATGTTGATTGGGCAGTGATCCTTCTGGATGATCTACAGAGCAATCTCGTTCCCTGCCTTTTATGGCCTCTAAGAGGATTCCTGAATTTCTTGGTTCACTTCCCCAAGTCAGTGACTGCATCATTGTGACCTCTGCTTTCATCATCTCGTTACCTCCGCTGACTCTGATCCTCTGGCTTCCCTCTTTATGAGGACCATTGTGATTCCATTGGTCCCAGTGTCTTCTTGGAATGGTGAGATTTTGAACTGGACAGCCAGAACTGCAGGCCTATGGTCAAGGGATTTTTAATTGTGCATTTTTAACACTACAGTGAAATAATTTAACACATTCTTTGTGTTCTTGTCATAAGAGGCTACTTAGTGTCATGGTGGCATAAATTATTTTGTAAAAGAGAATTTTTTTCTACTGGTGTTTCAGTGTACAGGCTGATACAGAGTAGGTTATTACTTTGCCCTAGGTGGTTTGGCCACTGAAGGAATATTTCTTTATTTCTTTAGACAGCTAACTTATGTTTTACCAAGTTCTTTACTTCTGGCCATTGATTTCTAATTGAGTTTATGATTCAGGCTGGGAATTGAAAAGTTATTTGAAGGAAGATAAGTAAACCTTAGGATATTATACAAAATACACTTAGCTCAACTGCTGTGTTTAAAATACACATTTTAAATCCCTTTTTGTAAGCATGAAAGTAAAAACTATGAGGACTGTCCAGAAAAAAAATCTATCCATAAATGCCTCTATTTTTTATATTACATGGCTGGACACTTTCTGGGCAACCCTCGTATATCTTTCTGGTTTGTAGACATGTGGTAATATCAGAATATTGTATAGTCAATGTTAAGTGACAGCCAAAACTGGCATGTGCAGAAAATAGGATTTGGTTAACTTGTTGACTCATTTGTATTACTGTCCTTAACTTCTTTTTTTAAACTAAAGTATCATTGACATACAGTATTATATTAGTTTCAGGTGTACAACATAGTAATTTGATATTTATATACCTTACGATGTGACCCCATGATAAATCTAGGACCTATCTATAATCATGTAAAGTTATTACGGTATTATTGACTATATTCCCTGTGCTGTATGTTATATCCCCAGAGCTTATTTCCTTTATAACTGGAAGTTTTAACTCCTTCAATTTTTCACCCTTTCCCCCACCCCTCTCCCATCTGGCAACCATCAGTTTTTCTCTGTATCTGTGAGTCTGTTTCCATTTTATTTTGTTTGTTCATTTGTTTTGTTTTTTAGATTTTTGTCTTTAACTTTTTTAAAAAGAAGTTTCCTGGAATAGATTGGTAAATTCTGTTAAGGATTTACAGGGATCGATTTTTCTTACACTGTTGTATCACGAGAATCTCGCCTAAGACCTGCTAGTGTGTGTATATATTTACAAAAACAAAACAAACCAGCCACTGGGATAGAGGATAACAGTCATAACCTAAAGACCAAGTTGAGGCACAATACCCTAATTCCCAAGGTTAGTTGCACGAACTCATTACTTTTGTGACAGAATTTCTCGAACAACTGCATTCTTTATTTGATGTAACAAAATGCTATTAATTGAAATATTTGTAAAGTCCTATATCTAGATTAAATTTAAAAATATCTGTCTAGGAGTTCCCTGGTGGTGTAATGGCTTCAGGCTTCTGTGCTGGTGCTGTCAATGCTGCGGCCTGGGTTTGATTCTCAGCCAGGAGGGAACTACCCACATACAAATAAAAAAAAAAATACCTGTCTATCTTAAGATCCCTAACTTAGTCACATTTGCAAAGTCCCTTTTGACGTGTAAGACATCTTTACGGGTTCCAGGATTTAGGATGTGCCCATCTTTGAGGGGAGGTATTACCTTGTCTACACAGCTAAAAAGTCACTGTATAAAAAAACAGTGCTTTGCCACCTAGTTTGATAACCAAATAAACCACACGCCACTGTGCCTTAAAAATTCACTATTTGAAGTCCATTTTTATCTTTCTTTGGTTTTGATTTGATGAATATGCACTGACAGTGTAAAAAAAATATATAATGACATACGTGGCAGTCAAAATGCTGTCAAGCTGTAACTGCATTACTGCAACGTGCGGTGCATGAGTCAGTAGAGTGCAGCAGTGGAAGCACTCCATGGTCTCTGCTGCAACTATTCAACTGTGCAACTGTAATGTAAGTGCAGACAAAGGCGATACAGAAATGAATGTGAATGTGATTGTCTTCCAATAAAACTTTATTGTTGACGTTGCAATTTAAATTTTATAGAAGTTTAAATATTGTGAAAGTATTTTTCCTTATTCTTAAAAATAATTTTTAAAAATCTAAAACTGTTTTAGGTTATGGTTTGTACAAAAACAGGCAGTGAGCCGGTTTGGCCTGTGGGCACCAGTTTTCTGCATTTGTCTAGGATCTCGGAGTCTTACTAGAGGGGGCTGTGGGGGCTGTGCCTAGAATTAGGGTACTTCATTTCTGTCCACGTTTTGTTAGTGATAACTTGATCACCTGACCATATCTACCTGCAAAGCAGGCTGGGAAATGTAGTTCTTCTGTGTGTCCACAAAAAGGGGACATGGATATTGGTGAACATTAGCATTTCTACTACAGCCTGCTCTTGCTGGTAACCAAGTTTTCATTTTCTCTCTCTCTCTTTCTCTCCTCCCCGCACCCCCAGCCCCCCATAAGCAGATTACACTCACTTCCAAAGTCCAGGCCAAAGGCCAGGATCTCAGGTAATGCATGTTTTCTACAACATATAAGATACAGTCACTTAAAATCTCCCTGGCATCCACCACAACAAATAGTTCCATTTGGAAAGGGTAAGAAGGGGAGACATAGCATATACTGGTCAGGGGTAAGCCAGCTGGATAAATGCTATTAAAATTCCCAACCAGAGAGCAGAAGAAGGTCCTTGATGCTTTCCTGAGCTAGCTCTCAGTAAGAAACCCCTACACATTATTCTCTTGGCCCTCTGAGTCTACACGTTGGAAGGTTCTTTCTGATCTCTTATTCTCCTTGACACACCTGAAATGTATTATGCCTTTCTTGGGGTTTCAGAGCTTCGGCAGTCCATTGTCTTTCTAAAGATTATTTTAATGCTGTTTAATTACAAGTCCCCTTGGACCACCTTCATGTTTTTATGGGTCATCCAATTTCTTCATGAACAAAGCCTTCATATTTTTACACTTGGAATGAGTGCCATGTGCCTGTAAGCGCACCCAAAGATGCTTTCCAAACATTGGTCTCAAATCAACTTGATTGTATCATCTAATTCCACCACCTTTTTTTCCTTAATTTAATCATGGCTAAAAATGGCTATTAATGTAATCTCTGTGGTCAGACTTAATCTTTTTGTTCAACAAAAGTTTTTTGGTTACTCAAAGCCTTTTTCAGTCACATCACTTACTACTTAAGATCTAGAAGCTGCAGACATTTCCAACCCTTTGATGTCCCACATTTTAATTTTTTAAACTACATTCACATAACTTTTATTGCAGTATATTATTATTCTATTTTATTGTTACTTATTGTTGTTAATCTCCTACTGTGCCTAATCTATGAATTAGAATTTATCATAGGTATGTGTGCATAGGAAAAAACAGTATACATAGGGTCTGAGACTATCCTCTGTTTCAGGCAGCCACAGAGGGTCTTGGAACATACCGTACCCTGTAGGTAAGGGGGACTGCTATATCTCTTGCA
Source organism: Lyroderma lyra (assembly GCA_004026885.1). Lineage (NCBI taxonomy): Eukaryota > Metazoa > Chordata > Mammalia > Chiroptera > Megadermatidae > Lyroderma > Lyroderma lyra. The sequence goes on from PVJL010000270.1 coordinate 258,770, forward strand.
AGCACTCCTTTACATATTTTCTACACACAGCTCTCTGAATTAGTGTGTTTCCAGCAAACCCCATCTAAGATACCCACTTACCTGCTTCTCTCAGAGACCTTCTTTGTTTTGGTATCAAAACTTCCCTCAGGAAAGGCTCTGATAAGCACATTCATGTGGAGGTACCAAAGGTTGATAAAAGTGCAATGGATTTCCTTCCCAAGAGTCATCTGCTATTTATAAATCTCATGCTGATGGGTAGATGAATTTCTAGGAATCACTAAAGTGCATAATAAGGTAAGATTTGGGGATCACACCATGCCTCAAGCCTATAGTAAGGTAGCGTAACGCTAAGGCCCCTCAGGTTGGTTGGTGGGGCGGGGACTTGTCAGAACCACAGAGGCCCGCTGTCTTGCGAGTCTCGGACAGGGAAGCAGCAGGTGTGGCCAAAAGGGGCCTAGTTCGCTCTGTGACTACTTCCCTTCAGCGCTGAACGTCTTCAACTATGAAATGATGGATTGTAATACCCATTATGAAACAGCATACATACGAGTTCAGTTATGAAGAAATATTCACATTTGTATATACCTAAAAGCTAGAAGCAAATGCCCTGGCAACCTTAGTGTTAGTAATTTTTTTTAACCAAAGTAATTCATATTTATTGCATAAAATATGGATGTTTCTGAAAGGCACACATATCAAAATAAAAGTCACCCAACTCCAGACCTGTCTCCACACGGAGATAACTTTTTCTGCTTGCATTTTTACTTTTTCTTTGTGAATATTTTCAAACATACACAGAAATAGAGAGAATACGTACAATGAGGACCCATGTACATATCACCTAGTTTTAACAGGTTCATTTTGCTATTCTTGTTTCATCTATCTTCTTCCTGCTTTTATTGATTGGTTAATTGATTGCAATTTTAAAGCACAGCCTAGATATTATACTTATACCATTAAACCCACAGATACTTAAAAATTTTTACAGGTAATGACTTAAAAAATTAGTTACAATATCATTAACCTTAATGAAATAAATCATTATTTCTTAGTAGTATTCACTGGCTAATCCTATAGTTCGTATTTTATTTACTGCATTGTCTCAAAATTTCTCTTTTACAGTTAGTTTGCATTTGTGTTATGGGAGTGATATTAGTTTCAGGTGTACAATTCTACAGTGCATCATCTTTGTGTTGCATTATGTGCTCACCACCCAGTGTGAGTTCTCCTTCCATCACCGTGTATTTGGCTCCCCCTCCCTCCTCTCCCACCCCTTACCCCTGTGCCCCTATGTAACCACTAAACTATTGACTGTGTCTATGAGGTGTTTTTTTTTTTCTTTGTCGTCTTCAGTTTTATATTCCGCATATGAGTGAAGTCATACAGTTCCTTGTTTTTTCTGTCTGGCTTATTTCACTAAGCATGATAATCTCAAGGTCCATCCATTTTGTTGCAAATGGCAATATTTCATCTTTTCTTACAGCTGAGTAATATTCCATCTATGGAAGGGCACTTTGGTTGTTTCCATGTCTTGGCCATCATGAATAGCACTGCAATGAATACTGGGGTACCTAAGTCTTTGCAGACTAAGGCTTTTAAATTTTTTGGGTAGATCCCCAGAAGGGGGATTTCTGGGTCATATGGTAACTCCATTCCCAGTTTTCTGAGGAACCTCCACACTGCCTTCCACAGTGGTTGTAACTATTCACATTCCTGCCAGCAGTTGCGAGAGTTCCCTTTTCTCCTCAGCTTCTCCATAATATTCCTTGTCTTGTTGATAATAGCGACTCTAACAGGTGTGGAGTGGCACCTCATTGTGGTTTTGATTTGCATTTCCCTGATAGCTAATGAGGATGAGCATTTTTCCTTATGTCTGTTGGCCATTTGTATATGTTCATGGGGGAAGTATCTGTTCAGATCCTCTGCCCACGTTTTAATTGGGTTGTTTGGTTTTTTTGTTGTTGAGTCATACTAGTTCTTTATATATTTTAGATATTAGACCTATTTGGTTGACTGTCTCTTTGCTTTGTTGATGGTTTCTTTTGCTGTGCAGAAATTTTAGTTTGATATAATCCCATTAATTTATTTTTGCTTTTACTTCCCTTGCCTTTGAGGTCAGGTTCATGAAGTCCTCCTTGAGCCCTAGGTCTACAAATTTAGTACCCATGTTTTCTTCTATACAGTTTATTGTTTTGGGTCTTATGTGGAGGTCTTTAATCCACTTTGAATTCATTTCAGTATATGGCAAGAGTTCACAGCTCAGATTTATTCTTTGGCATGTGGTTTTCCAGTTTTCCCAGCACCATCTACTGAAAAGGCTTTCTTTTCCCAGCCCACATTTTAAGACTCTTTCTATTCCCTCTCTTTTCTGCTTGCAAAGTGGCCAAATCTTTCCTGGGCTCATTGCTTTCTTACAAAACCCTGCTGAATGCAGACAACACTAGTGAAGATAGACTACTAACATTGTTTTCTAACCTCTTGTCCAAGGGGTACAGTTCAATAAGTACATGGTCTGCCCACCAAATTATTGCTGGTAATAGGATTTTGCAAATGTTTTTCCATAGCATAACACTTTTCTTGCTTTTCAGTTTGCTGACTACCTTCTTCCTCATAAGCCATAGTCTTCAATTTCCATTGGAATATTTAGGTATTAGGCTAGTGCTGTGGCAAACATTAAAATTGCAGATGTGTGACACAATTAACTTTCATTTCTCATTCATGCCATTGTCCAATTTAGTGTTCATTGGGCAGCTTTCTATGCAATCATTCAGACTCCAGTCCTTAGGAAGAGATTCGAATGAACAATTTAAGGTTCCAACCTAAAGAGTCTAAGAAGATACTACAGAGAATGACATAGGAATTTAGGTATAAGACAAGCATTTGAACAACTCGGAAAAAGTAAACCAAAAATTAGATACAGGTGAGAAACAAGAGTCACTAGATATTAGGTACCACAGAATTGGGCTAACACTCTTAAAATATGATATCTCCTCAGATTCTCCCATGGCTGGGATTGATCAAGAAATCTAATCAACAGGTGGGTGTATATTAGCCTCAGGTATAGGATCTAGAAGGTAACAGAGGATGGAAACTGGGCAGATATTACATTTTCCCTCTAAAGAGCACCCTAGCATGGCATGTGAGATGAACAGGACCTACGGAGAGCTCCGAGTATAAAAGTGGGCATTGTCACTCTTGTATTGATTATTCCTTTTGTGCTAATCTTAGAAGCTGGTTTAAAGTTTACAAATAACTTTTCGATTTCTTTGTTTTGTTTTGAAAATCACAAAGTTATTTATATCAGGATTAGCTGTGTATTGGGATCTGTGGTGAACTTTACTTGGTTTTATTTATTTTACTAATTAAAGCCTCAGTATTACCTAGTCTCAGTGACAATAAATAAATCAATAAATAAAATCTTGACAATCTCATATATCAGATATTAGAACTACCACATGATCTAGCAATCTTACTTCTGGGTATGTATCCAAAGGAAATAAAAACAGGCCCTTGAAAAAATTTGCACTTCCATGTTCATTGTAGCATTATTTACAATTGCAAAAATATGAAAACAGTCTATGTGTCCATCAACAAATAAATGGATTAGAGAAGATATAGTGTATAAATACAGTGGAATATTATTCAGCCACGAGAAAGAAGTATATCTTGCAGTTTGCAACACCAATGAAGTTTGAAGGCATTATGCAAGGTGAAAAAAGCCAGACAGACAAAGGCAAATGCTGCATGACATCGCTTGTACGTGGAATCTAAAAGAAAAAGCCAAACTCAAAAACAGAGAACAGAAGAGTAGTTACCAGGGCTTGGTGGGGTGGGAAAATAGGGAGAGGTTGGTAGAAGGGTACAAACCTTCAGCTATAAGATGATAAGATCTGAGTATCTAACATGGTGATGACAGTTAATAACGGAGGGAAGCAGAGTTCGCCACCCTGCAGTATGCCTTTTGGCATATTGATTTTAAGCTGGTTATTCAGAAACAGAAGACTAAAAAAATAATAATCTTTTGACCTTCCTCCTAACTGCCTAAAATGAATTTAGATACAGGACCTGCTCCAGGAAGGAGGATATCACAGATGACTAAGTTTAATATAAACTAGTGTGTGACAGACAGAGAAACCCAGCAAAGCCCAGTTGTTCAGAGTTCTCTCTGTGCCCCATTGTAAAAGATGGAGCAGCAAACATTTATTTGTCAAACATTTGCTTTTCCATCTCTATGTGAATTGCTTTCCCACTCTTTCAACTCCCACACCACAACCCCCGCCTCTCCTTAGCTCCAAAATAATCCTCAACGGTCCAACCTGTCCCTGGGTCCCATTGTTTTTACAGCAACCCCGAATGCGCATTTGTATAATGAACTTGGACATTTTCTCCTGTTAATCTGTCTCTGTTAATATGAGTATTAGCCCAGCTGGAAGCACTTAGAACATGGAAGGAGAATTATTTTTTAAGTCTTCACAATAACATTCTGTGGTATAACTAAAATTTGCTTAAAAAGTAGAATTTAAATGTTCTTTCTCCCTCTCTCTATATGTGTGTATATATCTATATGATATAAATATAGATAGATAGATAGATATGGGCTGTCCGGAAAGTATCCAGCCATGCCGTATGAGGAATAGAGGCCTTTGAGGCTGACTATTGTTCTAGACGGCCCTCGGGTAGTGATGAGTGTGTTCATCAGCCAGATGGCAGAAATCCTTTCACATTATCAAATCATCACAATGTGCACTCTACATTATGTTCTATTTCCATTTGTCAGACCTCAATAAAATCAGAAAAAAAACCTAGAACATAAAAATCATTAACAGAGACCCTCTTCTGCACCAGGCCCTACACTGCATAACACTAAGGTGTCTGAGACCTGACCTCGCTCTCAGGTGTGTGCGTAGGGGTGAGGGGGAGGTAGGCAGGAGGGCGGGAGTAATGCCTGCTGGGCATTACAACAAGAATAAAGATTTAAGATCTGATCTAAATCTTTTTTCAGACACATGTGGTTTGTTAAGGAGGATAAGAGACAGCCATTCTCTGTTATGGAAACAAAGCACCTAAAAGGAAGATGCAGGAGAATATTCATGAGGCGAATCCGGCTCTGAGGCTTCCACACTCTTTACTGCTTGGGCCTCAGTGCCAGCCCTGTGCTTTCGGTCCTTGCACCAGAACAAGCAGCGTTCACACGCAGTCTCTAGGGCTCGCAGCAGACCTGCCCAGGTTCTCTCTCTTCAGAATAATGGTAAAGGGGTGGTTAACAAGGAGTCAGCGCAGTAGGAAAGAGAGTAACTTTCAAAAATGTAATTTAAAAAAATTCATGAAGGAACACAAATAAAGTGCATTTGATAGAAGCCAAATAGAAGCTATTTTTCCATGCAGAAAAAAAAGGCAGATAAAACACAATTGAATAGCTAACATAGATCACATTCAGAATAAGAAAGTAACCTTCAGAAGACAGTGGCCAAATGAGTCAACGCGGTAATTCTGTCTGTATTGTTAATCGTCACTTATTGAAGTTTTTGACTGTGTCCTGCTCTACGTAGACTGAGATTGAAGCGAAGTAATACAATTCTGTTTCCATTGGCTTTGCTTCACAGTTAAAATGATTCAAATTACTAAAATAAAATCAAGCTGTTTTATTCATAGGAAGGCAGGGTTGTCTTCCTTTAGAGTGTCGTTTAGAGATGACGCAATGGTGCACATGAAGATCTGCACTGAGAAATGTATTTACTATAGATGAAAAGCACAAACTACTAGAAAAATTCAATTTGAAATAGAAAATACATGCCCCTGAGTTCCTCGTGGAACAGTAATATATCACTGAATGGAATATGCTCTTAGAAAGGTGATTTCATAAACACACTTGAGAGAATATAATTTGAATATATTTAGCATTTTAAACTTTTTGTGAATTTCAAATATATCAGAAGCGATCACTAGGAGAAGTTGTAGAAATGTTTTTTCTTCTCAGTAAAACAGACAAGTCCAGTAGCAGTGTCCCAATTTATAGTCTGTCCCTAAACCAAGTGTGTCTTTGGCTGAAGAGATTTCTCCTGGGATATGGAGCTCGGTTGTAGGCTTGACACATAAACAGGCACATGAACAAATGGAGAACTTCTAGAAGAGAACAACTGAGATGTTTTATGAGAATAAAGGAATTGGAGAAATTTATACTGGGAGAATAGGGTTCTAGAAGGATACTTGAACACAAGTTAGTATGGTTCAATGAGTAGAATTCGGAGTAGGACAACATAAATTAAGTTGAAAGTTAAAAGAAGTACTTTTCAGCTGATGGTCAAATAGAGATTCCAAAAATGACGTGGATGGTTTCTGGAGATGGTGAGTTTCTCATTTTTGGAATGTGTGCAAGGAGCTATTTGGAGATATAATACTCTGAATTTTGAAGAAATATGAGAGGCTATAAAAGCAACCATCAATGATACATATTTAAATTATTTATAATAAGAATAGAAATAAATAAACCATAAAAAGTAACACATTGAGGAAACTCTTAGCAAAAATATGTCAGAGGATTTGAAACAATTACACACGAATGCTCATATTTCCTTTTGACATATAAGAAAAACATCAAAGCACAAGAGATATGAACAAAGGACATAAGTAGAAAATGACAGTGCTTACATAAGTTTAACTTCAGTTATCTAGATAAATTAAAATTTAAACAGTAATGCATCTTTTTACACCTATGAAAGAAACACACAACTGAAGACTAAAATTAAGTTGATAATATTCAATGCTGGCAAGGTTGTTCTAAAAATAATTCCATTCATTACCTGTGGCATTGTTCATTGGTACAGTCTTTAGAAAAGTAATACAAGCTAACCCACATCATTGGAACTGTTGATAATTTGTTTCATTAAATCTACTCTTGAAAATATATTCTAAGGAAGTAACTTACAAGGTGTAAGTTGCAGCAGCATCTATAATAGTAAAACACTTACAAGGAAATAAATTATATTTCAAACAATGCAATGAAATATTTACCAGTCATTAAAATTTTATGACCATTTAATAGCATAAACATTGTTTACAGTAAAGTGCTATGCGAAGGTAGAAATAAAAATGATAATGTGACTGCAACAATATAAGCATAAACAAAGAAAAATAAAAACAATAGCAAAGGTGGTGAGATCATGGTATTTTTGTTTCTTTTACTATTTGTCTTTAAAGGAGTTTTGTGTTATTTATATAAATGAATAACTAGGAATTGGAAACCTTTTATACATGGCATTAACATGTATACTTGTTTAAAAGCCTTGCTTCCACAACTTGTGACTTCCACACATACACATGAAAAACTAATTGGCTTAGTTTGGGAATAAAAATAGAAATAAAAACACTTTCAATCAATTTGTAAATTCACTTACCTGAATACAGCAATAGACAGCATTATTTTGAAATACCTGAAATATGCAAAATAAAACAAAAAACAAATATTTCCAACATAGTTATGTACCCTGTGTACCTGTCACCCCTCTTCCTCCTCTCAGAGACATCCACTCCCCTTATTTGATGTTAATCATTATCATGCATTTAAAAATTCTTATACTTGCATAAATATATTTCTACATAAATTTTGATTTTGCCCATTTAAAAATTTTATATAAATACTGTGCTATGCATGCATTTCCTTCATCTTGATTTTTCCCCTAAACATTGTTTTTGAGATTCACCCATGTTGCTCTATGGAGTTTTTATTCATTTACATGCTCTAAAATATTCCAAAATATAAACATACTGCATTTTGGTCATCAGTAATCCTATTGATTGATAGTTGAGTGGTTTCTGAAATTTCGTTATTACAAATAATGGTATTGTGAATATCTTTTACATGTCTTCCTGTACATGTGTATGAGAATTTCCATAGATCAATGCTGTCCAATAGAATTTCTACAAAGATAAAAATATCATTGTATTGTCAGATATAGTGGCCCTTGAAATGTGCTCATTGGGCTCTTGAAAATTGCTCATGCAGCTGATAAACTAAATTTTAATTTAGTTTTAATTATTTTAAATTTAAATAGCCACAAATGACTAGTGACTACTGTATTAAACTGTGCAGCTCTACATCACACACTTAGGGTACATGCTGGGTCACAAGGGGCACACAGTCTCAGTGTTAAATACTGCAGAACTGCCCTCCAAAGTGGTTTGGAGGTGTGTGTGACCTATAACCAACCTCACCACTGCTGTGCAAGGATTCCTATGGTTTCAGATCCTCCCCAACAGTTGGTTATCCTACTTTTTAATTTGGTCAATTTTTTTTCAATATTGTCATTGTGGTTTTAATATAAACTTACTTGATTTTTAGGGAGCCCAATATGTTTATTAGTCACTCTTGGATTCCCTTATATCTTCTGCCCATTTTTCTACTGGGACTTCGCACTTTTCTCCTTTGTAGGAGTATATACAAGGGCTGTCTGGAAAAAATCCAGCCATAAACGCCTCTATTTTTCATATTACATGACTGGATACTTTCCCAGACAGCTCTCATATATATTCTTTACTAAACCTTTGTGAATATATATAATGCCAATATGTTTTCTAGTCTGTGGCCTGTCTTTTCATCTATTTGGTATATTAGAATTTAACCATAATTTTATGATACATGATTTTTGAGTCTATTTAAAAATACCCTGAGGTCAAAAAGCATTCTCTTTAAATTTCTTCATAACTTTATTTTGATTTCTGTAATTAGGTCTTTAATCTATGTGGGATTGATTTATATATAAGGATATAATTTTATAGCTTTGATTTTTATAACCAGTTTCTACAGGCCCAATACTTCAATGTAACCTCTGTCATGTATCAAGTATCTATATATACCTGAGATTGTTTCTGGTCTTAATGATACACACACACACACACACACACACACACACACACACATACATATCTGTCATCTATCTTGTTTATTTTTATAGCTTTATACCATCTTGATATATGGTAGAACAAATCTCCCATGACCCCACATATAGCTCTTGAGAATATTCTTGGCCATTTGCTTTTGTATAATAGTTTAATATCACCTTAAAAGAACCCCCCTACCCTCGTTACTAGAATGCCTTGAGACAATGACATTTTTATGATATTTAGTCTTCCTATCCATTTTTACATTTAATTGGATCTTCTTTAATGTTAAATCCCTTTAGTTCTCACTTCTCACCCTCACTGTTACTATCCAAGTTCAAATCTTTGTCTCAAATTCTGCAATATAAATTTTCTTCCTGCTTCTGCACTCACTATACTCCAAACCCTCCCCCAACTCCCCTGTCTATTCTACATACAAGGGTGAGAGTGATCTTTTTAACTGCTATTCTGATTATGTCACAGCTATGCTCAAGACTCTCTAAGGACTCCCATCTCACTAAGAATAAAAATACACACCTCTAACCAGGGCCTAGGAGTACCTATGCCGCACCTCTGGGCACATCTGTTAAGTCTCAGCATGCTCACTCAACTCAACCCACATAGAAGCACACTCCCATCTTGGACTTGTTCACCCAGTTTCCTTTGCTTGATCATTCTGTCCCTCAAGGTATGCAGATGGCTCACTCCCTCACTTCATTCATTTGCTTCAATATCATTTTATTTTTCAGAGGATTTCCTGCCCACCCTATTAAAACGATCATCCCTGTCCATGTCACAAGCCCAACCCAGCTTGGTTATAAGTAGAATTTTCCTTCATAGCACTGAGCTTGACCTGACGTAGCATCTGTTTTTGTTAATTGTTGTCCCTCCCTCCCCACAGTCAGGATGGGAACTCCGTGAGAAGGAAGTACGTGCATGCCTATTCTCTCTGCATACCTCATCTACTCACTGTGGTACCTAGAGGCTCCTGTTCTGCCCCGCACTGACTGTAGCAGAGAATTGGATCATTATATAAGCTCTTCACAAAGTGCCTAGGACACTGTCTGGTATATGGTAGCTCCTCAAAAAATATTTGTTCAATGTAATTTCATATTTTCTCCATAAGGCCATGCATCTCTTTTTCCACACTTATTCCTGGACTCTTTACATATCTTTCAGAAATTTACATTTTCTATTTTTTTCTTTGTTCCTTATTTATGGCTATGGTTTTATGGAAGGGAAAGTTATTCAAAAATAAATTCAGTAGAATACTACTTCTACTTACAGTAACACTCTTACTCCAGACAGTTATTTTAAAGCATCTAACACTGGAGCACATGTTTTAAACGCAATTATTTTGGTGGTGACAATAATACGAGGGCTGTCCGGAAAGTATCCAGCCACATGATATGAAAACTAGAGGCATTTCTGGCTGGATTTTTTCTGAACAGCCCTTGTATATATTATGCCATTTGTCATTCAAAACACAAAAGAATTTCTGAATCTGCCTTGCAAACAATCTCTACGAACAATGATTTCATCTCAGTACAAAGACAAAAGGTTTGGGAGAGCTGTCTTGGCCTTCTAGCAAATGCAAAGTATACAGGAGACTGCAACACAGATTAGTTTATTGAAATTTCCTCCAATGGGCCAATTCTTTGTCAATTTATTTCACTACGACCCAAAGTCACTACAGCTCAAGGCAGTCCTGCCTTTTTAGCTGCAGGTCTATTAGGTAAGGGCAGTTACTCTACAAAGAGGTGACAATTCCTTTATGGAAGATATTAAATTCTAGGTCAGAAAACAGTGCATCAGTAATGAAAGGTCAGTAAGAGCACAGCGAGCCAACCACACTGTAACAGAACAGCTGCAGGCAGAGGGTCCAGGGACACAGTGAATATAAGTATGCAGTGTGTAAGCATTCATTCACTAATTGCCTTTGGGAGTCTGTTTGGCATGAATCTCTCTGAGATCAATTTACTGTTGTACCACTAACACTCTACATTAAAATAATAATAATAATAAAAAGAAATAAATAAAACCCAACAGTCTTTCTCCAAAACAAAGGTGAGCCTCCCCGGTGCTTAGTGTAGGAGCAAGAGGTCCGAGGCCACGAAGGTGTGTGTGGGATCTGTTGACCTTCAGAGGTCAGCAACATTGAATTTGATAGATGAAGTAATGCTTAGTGAATTGAAGCTCATTTTTTGTATAGTATGTGTAACTTTAGCTTCGTTCAACTGAATAACCTCTACTACTCTAATGCTAAGAGTATTGATTGCTGTTGCAGAGCTTTCATATACCATTCATTTTTAAAAGGCAATTATAGGGTGTCTCAACTTTGGTTATAGATAACCAAGTTACTCGGAAGATAAAGGAGTTCCAGGATATTGCAGTGTAATTGAGCAAACCCATGTTTCTCTTTACCAATACACAAAGCAAAAGGAAAAAGCGACATGGCAGTCTTCTGGAAGATATAAATGATATGGACTACCGTACCTGAATTACTAACGAATCATATTTAAATATGTATGTGATTCCCCCTCCCCCCCAGGAAAGGAGAATAAAGAAAATGTAATAAAGACTATTTCTACCAAGAGCTGCTCTTAAAGGAGCCAAGTACCCCAAAATTAAATCCATGTTTCTTAGTTCTCACTTTCTTGTAACATTTGCATAATTCAACCCTGGCATTTTGTCAATTATCCAGAGTAAAACTAGGGTATTAATCACCTCTTTTGAGAAACAAAGTTCTTAAGAAGCAATTGATTTCTGCTTGCTGGGGTAAACAGTAACTCTCTGGGGATCTATTATTTACAGGATAAACCTTGAAGGGAAAAAAAAAATTCAATCTGAGCACATTCATTGCTTTAATGATCCTTGGAAGGACATAATCTTATTTTTTTCCTCCTTTGTTCTCAATATTAGGAGTTTATTTTCTTTCAGCAGTTTATAGAAACCAGGGTCTGCAAACTCACCAAAGTGCTTCAAAGATTTATATTGGATTGGCAATATGCAATTCCAGCCCTGCTGCTTCTTTCAAAAGGCATGAAGTATCTAAATGAACACACACAAGTATGTGGATGTAGATCATGAGTGTACATATGTATACACAAACACATTATTTCTTACTCTCCTCAAAAAAAAAAAAGCAAAAGACATTTCCCCAGAAAGATTTAATATAAATTTCCAAACCTATATAAGAAAAAAATCACATGGCAAAAACTTCAAATTAATATCCTCTTGGAGACTAAGTTGTTATTTACTATAGTAAACAATAGCTGATGAAAATATTAACAGACCTTTTACTCTGCTGAAATTATAAATATAAAAAAGGCTGCAGAAAATAATAATGTATGATAAATCCAGGGAATGCAGAGATACTTGAATTCACAGATTCAATAAATATTATACATGCCAAAGTATTAAGACATTTATTAATTATCCTTCAGCTCAGCTCATGTTAGACTGTTTCCATAGCAATGGTGAAGCGATAGTTAAAAGCCACTTTACCATTTTTGTAGCTTGTGGTGGTTGTATCCTGTCCATTTCTTTTTTATTTTTTCCCTTTAGAGAAGAAAGTCTCTATGAAACTAAAATTTAATGGGATAATATTTGTATTTCCTCTCACCATAGTGCAAAACACACTCGTATGACTAGGGCAATATTGGATTAACTACCTATATTGGACATTAGCCAGTTTACTTCTTCCTCCTGAGATTCTAGTGCATAACAATTTAACATGTAACATAATAACTCCTCCTAACATTAGAATTCTTTAAATTTTTATATTGAAATGTGACAGACCAATTCTTGAAGACATTCCCAACCCTCACATAGTCCCTTCCTTAAGTGTAACAGTTAGAGCCCTGGCAGGAAACAGATGGCACACTCAAGTTGGCTAATTAAAGAGAGTTTAACAAAGGGACCATCATAAAGATGTGACAGGAAATAAGGAAACCAATACGAAATAGAGCAGGCACTTCCCAGAGCTGTTACTACCCCTAAGCCAGAAGCAGCTAGTAGAAGGGGTCAGAACCTGGAGAGGGTAGCTGAACAGAGAGGGCCACCTATCAGCAGAAGTAGGCTTCAGTGAGGCAACACTAACCATGGTAGTGACCTGGCAGGAAGGGAGCCTGCAGAATAAATACCCAACACTACCTCCTTCTGATACCCCGCCAGTGATCTCCACTGGTCAAACCAAACCAGAAGCCAGAAGCCAAAAGAACACATAAATAAGGTCTATATAGGTCAGCCCCCAGGATACAGAACAGGATAGAAAAGGTGACTGATTGGATGTAGAGAGAGTGAATGAAGGCATCCATCACATCCCCTATTTAGGCATACAATTTAGTGAAAATCACCTTTCAATTTGAAAATAGCATGGTGGGAGTATTTTTTTTTTTTATCAGCAGAACTAGAAAGCAATTTGTATTTTAAAGCATCTGTGGGAAAAAGGGAACACATTAAGACACTCGGACATGTTATAAGGTAAGAGAAATATTTATTAATTTTTCACAAGAACGAGCTTATACTGAACAAATTCAACCAAATAATATTAAGTGCAGTAAAACAAGGAAATAGGGATGACTTTTCCTGTTAGAAAATATTAAGTAACCATGCCTGTGCATTATTTTTTATCATTGCAATAACGTGTCAGATTTCTTTTTAGAGTGTAATACTGTACATAACACATTATAGCTTTTTTGCTTCTGAAAATATAATTCATTCACTGCCTCACATTATATTTTTTGCAGTGAGGACCCTAACTGATTCGTGAAGATTCTGACCTAGAGGAAAATTTTCTGCACCAGTGAAGCAAAAGGCTTTCAAAGCTCTGATGGGTTCAGGCGTTATATCCAGGGGTCATGATGTCATGGCGTATATTCCACACTCATTCTTCTACACGGTGATGTCAGACACGGTGGAGGCAGAATTCTGATCTAGTTTTACTCCAAGAATTTTCCTTTTGTGATTTTCTCAAGCGCCACAAATTTCATAATTGAAAGTTCACTCAGCTATTAACAAAGCTGCACTTAGCTGCCTACAAATCATCCACTTTAAGATTTAACTTTTTAATTTTTTATTTTTTGGTCTTTTTAATGAAAGAACATTCTTTAAACAGAAATCTCCTGTGAGACAGTTAACTTCACAGTTCCTGAAGGCACTGTGGATCCACTGAGCAACAGATTTGGCCATTCTAGAAAAGAAGGGGGGAAGAACAGAATAATATGAGTTTCTAAGCCATTAGTAATTACACCTCCTGAGTGGTACACACAAACATAACTGTATGGTTTGTTATTTATGCATCTTTCGAAGTTCAATTCAATGGCCCAGTCACTTTTCACATCTCTAATATTGTAGAACTAAAATATCTAGTTATTGGTGGCAAATTATAGGCTAGTTTTATTTACCCCATGGCATCCTCTTACATCATATTTGTTCTTTTATTTATTTATTCACAACATATGTATTGAATATACCGAACCCTGGATATACAGATGAATAAAGCAGGCATGGTCACTACCCTCACAGGGAAGGGCTTACAGCTTTTTTATTTTTTTGGGGGGGGCGTAGAACACTAACAAATACCAAACAAATATAAAATCAAATATTGTCAAAAGTGCAAGCAAGGAAACAAACTAAGTGGTGTCATGAGAATGATAAAAGATGGGCAACTTAGATTGTGTGGTGAGGGGAGATTTCTCTGTAGAAGCGATGTTTAAACCAGACTCCCAAGACAAGCTGGAGGCCCAAACCACAGAATGAGCAAAGGCTTTGAAGTGAAATGAGTTCTGTGTAGTTAAGACACTGAAAAGGGTCTTGGTGAGAAATTTAAATTGGTGAAGAAAACAGTGCAGAGATGAAGAAGGAACAACAGGCAGAGAAGGATCAGATGTGCCTATTGGTTTTTATAGCGTATTACAAAAATTAAAAATGCACATCTTAGCCTTTTCATTCCTTGCACATTTACTTTCTTTACCTAGCTAACCAATAACAGTGATAATATTGTTATCACAATCGTAAGATGATGTCCTCCTATTTCTTGACCGTGTACTGTCAGACACTTTGCCAGACACGTTAAATACATGATCTAATTTCAACCTCACAGCATTCCGACTAGATTCGCTATTATTAGTCACAGTTTTTAGGCTCAGAAATGGATGACTAGAAAGCTTACACATCACATCCAAAATCACACAGCTATCAAATAGTACATCTGAAATTAAAATGCAAGTTAGTCTGATTCTAAAAGTCTTCTATTCAATATTTTATTTCAGATAGTTGCCTTTAGATTAAAAATGTATTATACTTTAATATGATAAAATCAAAAGTGTCTGTTCCTATAAGATAAAACTTAAAAAAGAAAAGATTTTGATATGTTTGGCTTTGTGGAAGCACACCAGATAAGTAAAACTCCAGCTTATATTCAAGAAGAACACTATCCACTTAACCTAATGTTCTTCCTTTATAAATTATTAGTAAGCAGAGCTCTTACTCTGACAGCTACAGTCTTTACCATCTCTAGGCTCTTCAGTGACATTTGAGAGCTTTGCCATCATGCTCAGAGGCAGAGGTTTTTTATTTATTTTTTATTTATTTACCATAACTTGGTTAAACAATCTTTCTCATGCACTGGCCCAAAGAAATGAGCGGCGTACCAGTTCCTGAGAGTTATCAGTTCCTCAATCGTAAGACTTTCGAGCAGAAGAAGAGTTACGAAATTTCTGCAGCCTTTTGCCATTGAGTGTGTGAAAAGCTTTAGAAACCCTTGGAGGAGAAAGCATCAGCATGGTTCCAATGAACATGTTTTAGGAAAGGACTGCATATTTTCCAAAATTTTCCAGGAATGTTTTTCTTATTCCATATCCATATGTTCTGCTATAACAAGATAAATGCTCTACAAACTGTATCATCGGAAGCTCCTCAATGAGGGAAACATAGTTCACACATGGAAGATATTACTAATAAAATACCCCATTGGAGTTCTGGTTTCAATAACAGCATAGTTGCTTAAATAAGACTAACCCCTCTGTAGATACCTATAAAGTCTGGACAAAAAACAAAAGTAACTATTTGAAGCTATAACAAGTGACCCAAAGCAGGCAGACACTGGAGGGGTTTCAATCTTTGAAAGAAGAGAAATGTACTTGTGAGATGCATTTCCACTTTTTATTTCCCCTTAGGGCACTCCCTAGACCTGCTGCTTAGGACAATGCAGCTTAAGCACAAAGTCACAATCTGGTAGGCCCCAGGTCTCAGGGAACAACTTTTAGGCACGTTGGAGGAGCTGGAAATTCAGGAGGAAGAATCTGGAAGGGAGGAAGCGAATCAGCACACAAACTTCCATTAAATCTTTGGCTGGGATTTGAATTGGAGAGAAGACCTTACATAGAGTCACAGTTTAGGGGTTGAAAGATTGGAGCAAAACTTTCAGGTGCTGCTCACTGTGTGTAATGGTATTTAAAATCTGTGTCCACCCAAATTAGGAAAGATTGATAAACAATACAAGCTTTACAAAAGGGCCATGATTAGGAGAAAAACAATGTCTCAAGATTAAGAGACTCACCCTAAAACGAAGGTAAATCTGGAATAGACCCACCTAACTAGTATAAAGCCAAGCCTCCTTAAGTACAACGTGACTGCCCAGTAGCTTGCAACCTCCTAGAACAAAAATAGTCTTCAGAGGAAGCGAATAGAGGAACATAGGCTCTATACCACATATCATTCATGAGAGCCAACAAACCCTAACAATTATTAGACGTGTGAAGGTAAAACAGAAAAAGGTGAATCATAATCAACAGAAAAAGTAGTGGATAGAAATGACTCAAAGGTAATCCAGATGATATAATTAGCAAGTGAAGATTGGAAAGTATCTATTGTAAATAGGTTCGAAGATGTAAAAAAAAAAAAAAAAAAAAAAAAAAAAAAAAAAAAAAAAAAAAAAAAAAAAAAAAAAAAAAAAAAAAAAAAAAAAAAAAAAAAAAAAAAAAAAAAAAAAAAAAAAAAAAAAAAAAAAAAAAAAAAAAAAAAAAAAAAAAAAAAAAGCCATAAGAAAATGATGGTAAATCTCAGCAGAGAATTAAAGCTATAAATAGAATGAAATGAAAATCTTGCAAGTGAAAAGGACAATAAAAAATTCAATGAATGGGTTTAACAGATTAGAGATGACAGAAAAATATAGTCAGCAAATTTGAAGACAAAACAATAGAAATTATACAATCCTTAAAACAAAGAGAAAAATACTGAATCAAAAATAAAGATTATGAGTGACCTTCAGGATAAAATCCAACCATATAACATACATAATTGGAGTCCCAGAAGAAAAGGAGGGAGAAAACATGGCAGACAAATATTTAAGAAACAATGGCCAGAGGTTTCTCAGATTTGGAGAAAGGATATCAATTTATTTATTTATTTATTTATTTATTTATTTATTTATTTATTTATTAAACTTTATGGGTTTTGTTTGTTTGTTTGTTTTTTGCTTTTTGGTATGTGGGTAGCTCCCTGGCTGGGAATCGAACCCAGGCCGCAGCACTGACAGCGCCAACGCCGAAGCCTTAAGCCACTACACCACCAGGGAACTCCCAGGATACCAATTTAGATCATTGAAAAAGCCCAGAAAACACCAAAGAGAATGAAGACCCCCCCCCAAATCACACCTACATGTATCATAGTCGAACTCCTAAAATCCAAAGATAGGGAGAGAATGGTGAAAGGAGACACCGCGGGGAAAACATATTGCAGACAGAACAAAAACACATACGCTAGCTGAGTCCTCATCAGAAAAAACGGAAATAGTGGAAAACAATAAAGTATCACCTTTAAATTTATGGGAACAAATATGTCAATCTTGAATTCTAAATCTAGTAAAAATATCCTTCAAACATAAAGACAGTTTTGGATAAATGTAAGTTGAGAGTATGTGTTACCAGTAGATCTGCAATATGGAAAATGCTAAAGAAAGTTATTCAAGTTAAAGGGAAATGACATCAGATGGAGACTCACATGTGCGAGAAGAAATTAAAAGTAGCAGAAATGGTAAGTATGTGGATAAATATAAAATACAGCATTTTTTTCTTCCCTTAATTTCCTTAAAAGATATTTTTGACTGTTTAAAGCAAAACTAATAACATGGAATTTTAGGGTTTACAGTGTAAATAATTATAAGCCTAAGGTGATAGATAGTATTATATTATTCCAAAGTTTTTACATTTTATATGAAGTAGTATAATATTAACCCTTTCACTGCATTAATTGACTTCAAATTTTTTTCAAACTGTGTCCAAAAGCTACAAAAAAAGTATTTCACTAGAGAGTTGGAAATACTCTATCTTTTGATTTATCAAACTCATCCAATAATACACATAATTGTGCATTTCACTGTAAAAAATATTACATTAATAAAAACTAAAATAAAAGGCAATCCACTAAAACTTACTCAGACTACTAGAAATAGTAACCACCTATTGTCATAACTAAATAAAAACTATTTTTATAGCAACACAGTAAGTTTTCTTAACACTCTGTTAGTTCTGGCTATATTTTATTATTAAAGAGGTCATTATCAGGTTTTTCATGCTACACTCTAAAAACCAAGATTAGAAGACAGTCCATTTTTGATCTTTAGTAACATTTTATATAAATGATGCATAATATATTTAAATATCATTTATATTTGATATTAATATATTTATATCTTATTAACATATTAATTCATCCTTTTATAGATTATACAGACTATAGATATATGTATATACATGGTGGCCTAAAAGTAGGTATACAGTACAGTTTATTTGCATTTTATTACATTGTTTATTACATTTACATTCATTTAACACTGTTTAATCTTGTAACTGCTTGAAATGTCTTCCACCAATGTTGCAATAGTCCTCGGACCTGTCCAGTACACTGTGACATATATTAAAGTATGACAAAAATTCCGGTGTGTTGTGATGAATTTCATTGATTCAACTGTATACCTACTTTTAGGCCTGTATAATGTGTGTGTGTGTGCGCGCGTGTGTGTGTGTGTATGTGTGTGTTTGTATATACACTATGCATATATAAATTATCTACATCAAATAATTGATACATATTTTTAATCCCACAACTATCAAGATTTTAGTATGTCATCATAACATTCACTTTCATGTTCCTTTATTTTCGATCTTGCAATCAAAGTGCATATGTAATCATATATATTTCATCTTAAGTTTTATTGTAAGTATTGCTTGTACTTCAATGGCTAAATAATATAATCATGTAATATAATTATGATATCTTGTATCATAGATTTATTATAATTTATTTAACCATTTTTCTACTGTTGGGCATTTTGGTTTCTTCCTTGATTTTGCATGGCAAATAATGGTGAAGTGAATATTGTCATGCATATAGTTTGTTGCATATTTTAGATGATTTCTTTAGGTTGGATTCTCAAAACTGAGGTTAGTAGGACAAAAGATATTTGTGGGAACAGAGATCTGGCACGGAGTGGTATGTGTGGGCTGTTTTCGTGTATTTTCCAATGTCCCTAACAGTGCATAAGAATTCAACTCCAGTATATCTGCCAGCATTGAGACTTATTGTGAAAACGTTTTTTACTTTAGTATGTGAAAATAATAATTCATTATGTTAGTTGACATTTAAGTATCAACTATTTAAAAGTTGAAATATTTTTTTTAATAGCTGTATATTTTTAGAGAATTGTTAATTCATCATCTACTGCTGATTTATTTATGGGGAAACAAGTGTTTTTTTAATTAAATTTTATGTTTTTAATCTACTAAAGAAATCATATTTGTTGAAAATATTTTTCCACTCTCCAGTTTTGACTTTCTATTTTTGCAAATTTTATCTATAGAAACTAAATTTTCTTTGAGGTACAGTTTATCACTTCTAAGTTAGAGAAAGAATCTCCCTTCTAGAATTACCACTTCTAAGTGAGAAAAGGAATCTTCCCTCTATAATTTTGATAAATATTTGATTAAATTTTCTTTGTTTTGATTACTATTTAAAGCTTATTCTATATAGGCTTTGCTTTGATACATAATAGCATATAAAATTACGTCTGTCACGTTGCATCCAGCCATTTAAATGTACGAGTACCGTATTTTGCCGTGTACAACGCGCTCCCATGTATAATGCACACTCATGTATTGGGCCCAAACTTTTAGGGGAAAAAGTTTTTCATTTTAATGTTTTAATTCAAATTTGTATTTGTTTATATTTGTGTACTTGTTTTTGTATTATAAAGGAATTTTAGCATTTATTTTTTAACATGTTATGGTACAAGAAATTTTATGTAACGATTACAAAACAAGAACAGATACAAGGTACAAGAAATTTTATGTATAAAATTTTTTAATATAAAAAAACCAGTTATCTTATTCCAGGGTATTATTTTGCATACAGATATTGTTATTGATATCTAGAGTTACACTTTTAACTCATAAGCATAAATAAAAGTATTTAAAACATTTATATAGATATGGAATTAGTATTACCCATGTATCATGGGAATCCTTATTTTTCCCTCACAAATTTGGGCAAAAATGTACACATAGTGCAACTTATAGATGATGTACTGTAGAATTGCATACCTGAAACCTATGTAATTTTTGCTAACCAATGTCACCCCAATGAATTTATGCACATTAATTTATTACGTGAATAATAAAATAAGTGCACATTATACATCGCAAAATACAGTATATACAATACTCCTTTTCTCCTCTATTGGTTTGCAAAGCTCTTCTGACCATCTATTAAAGTCTTCATTATAATGTTGCCCATTTATGAGATATTTGTTTCCATAGATAGATCTAGTTATCTATTCTAATGTCAGCACAGAGGCCTACTTTCCAAACTTTAAGTTTATCGCTTCTGATAGATGAAGGAAATATTTAGGAAGTTAGTAGCTTCATCTTTTTAAAACTCTACTTTTTTTATACTTCAATTATTTCAGTATTACATCTAGAGTCTCCCTGGGAGTTAAAAGTGCCCCTCTCTTTTCCAATTTCCAAAGTGTCCTGGTTAGTGATTATTTACTAAAGAAAATGACCCTCTAATCCTTCCTCCCTCCTCATTTCTCAACCTGATATATTCCTTTTTTATTTGGAGCTCAAAGCCTAATTACCTGAAAGCACTCTGACCCATCATAAGGGTGCACGTTTCTCTTAGATTTAGGAAAGACAAATTTAGTAATTCATTTTTAACTCAAGAGTTTAACTTCTGAGTGAAAAAAACTTTTTATTATCTTAAACGAATTAAATTTGAAGACATCTTTTATAAAGGAAGAGAAATTTTTACCCCGTTCCACCTAGCCAGCTCCTAATTGGTCAGCTCTCCTCTCCAATAGCAATTCCTCAGGAAGTAACCTGGTTCACATGTTGAACAGCCCCTTGCCACAGTGCCCCTCTCCTTCCAGCAGCCATCCCACTTTGTAATGCCTTTGTTTCAGGACTTAACTAATGTCTATTTCCTCCACTACCAATGATAACACAGTATTTTTTGAGTGCTCACTCTGACTCCAGATGCTGAATTCTTTACCTCTGGACCTGCCTTGTCCAATAGAAAATTCTGTGATGACTGAAACGTTCTCTGTATGTGCTAATATGACAGCCACTAGCCATCTGAGGCTATTGAGCAGCTGAAATGCTTCTAGTTGACTGAGAAATTTAATTTTAATTAATTTAAATAGCCACATGTGGCTACTACTCTACTGAACAGCAGAACTCTAGACAATAACATGGTAGGCAGTAATTTCCAGGAAGGGCTGTGACTGTTTTTGCTTCTTATTATACCGCTCGTACTAGCACAATACCCCATCGAATTTGTATTTATTGACTAAAATGAATAGCCCAGAGAGGAGTAGGATGGGGAGATGAGTAAAAATGATGCTGTGAAAGCACCAAAATATAAAGAATGCTTACCTCCAGTGCAATATCTGGAGCCTGTTTTGCATAAATTTTATTTTTAAATAACACTGATATAAACATAAATATAATAAAAATGAATATTTGAGATAAATTTGGCAAAATTGAGTATATTTTAACAAATCATATTTAATAAGAAGAAAATAGAAAAACAGCATCAAATAGTACTTCTGATCATCAGCACTTATCTGACAAAAAATAAGTCTAATGCCAAAATATACTTTCTGGAATACATTCCTATCATGAGCCAAAAAATCCTAGTAGTTGTTTACAAGGAAGTGAGTGACAAGCTCATTCATGCTCTTTACCTCAGAAATGACGCTGATGTTTTTCTGCCTATTACTGAGTGCATTTTTCTTATTGAAAGTATCTGTCTGAGCCATATTTGGTGAGTTTTGCATCTTATTACCTGGCAGATATTTTTGTTGTCACTGCTCAGAACAATGATCCAATAATAGTTCAATTAAGAGCTTAAGGGGACTCAACTCTATTTGGTAATTAAATGTCAGAAAGTATTTCACTGTTGGTCATTAATGCTGAAATTTCTAGATATGAAGTGTTAAATGTGCTCATATGAAATGTATGTTAAAACAACATTGCATATACATTATTAGTAACTTTTAGTAGTAGTAATAACTTTCAAACTTGCGAATACACTTTCAGAAAACAGCATTAAATATCCACTCATAAAACTTTGCTTGATCCAAAAATTGCATTGATTGAAAAAGCTAGAAATTTTGGTTTAAAATAGATAATAGTATCTCAGAGCTTAAAGCATTTTATATTTCTTCGTCCTGTTACATCAAGCAACTCCAGTAAGAACTTGCACTAAGTGAATCTGAATAAAATTGCTCTATTGAAAACTGTTTTTAAATGGAAATGCTCACTTTTAAAAACAAGAGCTGTGCTATGCTGGGGTGGGGGTGGGGGTGGGGGCGGGAATCTGACAGCTTTGCTTTTTTGTTGTTGCATCTTCCAGATATTTTAACTTAGTTTTGTGTTGTTCCCAAAATTATGTCTATGAAAAACAATGACTTCTAAATCAAAGGTTCATAGAAATAATAATCAAAGTAGAACGCTTTCAACTTTGTCACTGTGAATTCAATATACTCTCTTTACATTATTTGTATTTTTGTTATTGAAGAGGCACAATGTTGTTTTCCTACAGTAATGAAAAGAAAAAATCTTTATAATGATTTTTATCCAACTGTAGGAATAAAATATAGTAAATAACAGATCTTAAAATTTTCAACTCAATGGAACTGACTACAACAAACCAAGAAATATGCCCATTTTTGGCTTATTGATTTTCACTTTGGAAAATGTAATGCATCTACTTGGTCAATATATCTTACAGATCTCACAAAAGGACCAGATAAATCAATAAAGTAATATTGTCTTCTATTATTAAAGAAGAAACATTAGGTTTGATGTAGGTTTTTTAAAAGATGTACACTCAGATATTTTAGGGTAATTTAAGTAGGTTGCTTCTGTTCTGGTGATAGAAATAACTGGTCATTCTGGTGTCTCACCATGCACCTCCTTCTCCCAGTACTTGACATTCAGCACTGGCACTAACAAAGCTGAATAACATTTCTCCCACCTCTCTTTGAGCAATAAATAGGAAAAGAAACAAAATGCTTCCTCTAGGCCAGGTTAGGTGCATAAATATCTATGAGGTCTGGGGCAGCAGGCCAAGGGCTCCTGACCTAACCTAACTCATTTCCCATTAGAAAAAAAATGTACAGCTCGCTGCTGCATTCATTTAATTTTTATATAAACACGCTCTTTGAGGCTGAAGCAAATCTGACTGGTTTTCAATGTGAAAATAAAATATAAAAACTGTTCTTATAGTTATTTCTAAACAGAAATTGTCTCTAATCCTAATGTAATAGAAATGTATATGATGATCAGCATTTAATAATTTCTTTTCATGCATAGGAATGCTATGTTTTGTGGGATTTGACATTTTCAGCAATTGAGAATTACTATATTTTGTAAATGGAAATACCACTATTAGAAACAGAATGCTATAAATAGAATGATGTCATTTGCTTCCAAAGACTATCAATATACTAGAGGAATGCAAAAATAATAATTAACGTGAGCTATTTCATGGCAAACTTTGGGGGTAAGATTACGGTGTAATCTGTGAGCTATCTCGGGGTAAACACTGCAGCTGCAAATGCCGTAGGGAGTATTCTCGGGCAAAAGGGAAATGGGTGACTAGGCTTTACCTTGCACTGGCAGAGAGAACACTCGGTGCCATGTTTGATCCAAGAGGAGCCAGTGAAGCGAACCACATTCATCTCATCCAGGCAAGTCTTGGTGATGTCATTGCGGATGGTGTCGGCCTGACAAGGGTCAGTGACACAGCGCTGGCAGCACTCATTCTCAGGGAGCACGCTGAATTCACACTCCACCTCCGGGCACGGCAGCGGCCAGCAGTCCACTTCCCCTTGCTGTAAGGAAAGCAGATGTGCAAGGGCAGGGGGAGGGGAAGGGCGGGCATGGCGGAAGGCAGGGAGGGAGAGAGATGGTGGTTACTACACACTCAGTTTATCTAGTGGACGCTTACGCTCAAGCCTTCAAAGCCATGAGTCTTGCAGAGAATCTACAAAAGCCCATCAGAATGATGAGATCTATCCTGTAGCTGGGTTTGAAGCAGGTCTGCAGCAACTAGACAAGAACAACAGTAAAACAAAAGCAAGAACCATTCTCTTAAAACAATCAACTTTGCCTGCCTCTATCTTTCACATGAAAAAGGAGCATTATTTACTATGGAAGAGGTTTTTATTTAACTTTTGCCTATGAGATGCTTTTTTCACTTCTTTTGATATTTCCCCCCTAACTTCTCATTTATTCCTTTGTGCATTAAGTTATGTTCACTTATGAGAAAATAAACCAAAATATAAAGGGAATTTGACAGTTTTTCTTGGTTTATTTATACATTTCTCAGTACACTTTGAAAGAAAACTAGGAAGCTGATTTCAGTCTTTTTTTATTCCACATGAAAAAATTGTGTGAACTGGATCTTTCTAAAATGTAGTTCCAACCTGTTTCCTACTTTTTTTCGTCATTCTGAACCTCATGGTTTTGGAGATGAAAGCAGCTTTCAGGCACAGAAACTGACCTTGCTCTTTCCATTGATTTTTGGCTTGAAAGTTCAAAAAGGAAGCAACAAAAATGATTGCCTTAAAGACATCCTTTTCAAACAAATAGAAACAAAACTAGCCACAACTTTAAAAGTAGCATCTGTGAAACTTCCTTCTGTAAAGACTCAATTTACCTTTCCCTTTATACTACTAGAAAGAAGAAATTTGATCATATGAAAAAAAAGATTGATGTTTTCTTTACCAACTCTCTCTCTCTCTCTATTTTTACCTATTGTCTTCAGTAGGAGTTTCATCGATACATATAGGCATTCAATTCTAACATTCTAATAAGTATTTATTACACATCCATGTTATCTGTAAAACTGGGTGCCCGCAAGAAA
The DNA here is from genome assembly GCA_004026885.1 of Lyroderma lyra. NCBI lineage: Eukaryota > Metazoa > Chordata > Mammalia > Chiroptera > Megadermatidae > Lyroderma > Lyroderma lyra. Next base: position 284,063 of record PVJL010000270.1, read on the forward strand.
AGCATCGGCAGTACCAATCTTTAGAAGGAAAAAAGTGTTTGTTTCTTTTAAGTCGGAGCATGGCTGATAGAAATGGAAAAAAAATGATTTTTTTTCACGAAGACCATTGTTCCATTCATAGCACGTATTAGTGAGTGCTTAGTATATGCTATTAGGTATCTGTTCTAAATGTTGGCATCTACCTAAGCCCACACTGAATAAAACTGAAGAAAGCGGGAGAGTCTTTTCTTCTTTTGAGCTCTGGAGATATTCCTGAAAGACACACACAACACGGTGTGTCACGTCCACCCTAGAATATTTCTCTTCGGATCCTTACTGTGTAACCGTCATCTCGTCATCGTAACCAAGTTTACTTTTGTATCTGCTGACTCTACGGCCAGGTACCGCATACTAGTGGGTGGGGGAGGCCAACGCTGCCTTTCCATGTAGATTCTGGGCCCAAACTCTTCCTGCACTTCAAGTAGCTGAACTTACCAAACAGCGGCACTGCTGGCAGCTCTGGACCCAGGTGTCACCACTGTTATACAAGGTCTCTCCATTTTGATGGAGGCACTGACTGCTAAGCCTTGGGTCACACTCAGGGCAGCAAAAAAGATCAACCGTGGGATTCTCACAGTCACATACCATCCGTCGACACATTACAAATCCATTCTGTATTAGAGAAGGAAATGTAGTTACTAAACACCTCCATTTCTGAATATACTAACATCCTATGTATGTGTGTGTACATGTACAGACACATATAAAATATATATTAGATTTACACATTTTATATATATAAAATCTCAGGTGTTAATTTGAAAGTTGAAATAATTCACACAGTTTACTCAATATAATTGATTTTCTTTAAAGTTCTACTTTGTAGCTAACACACAGAAATTACCCAAGCTGGAGAACTTCCAATTTCCTTTCCACACACTACTCAACCAAAAAGAAATGACCAGTATAAACTGATAACCACCACATGCTCCTTCTGTGTATATAAATATGTGTATGTATATATAAATATACATGGACTTGTTTATTAGTATAGTAATTTGAATGCTAACTAAATTTTGTTTTGGCAGCTACTGAACAAGTCTTACATATTGATAAGTTTAAAAAATATTTTCGACCTTATGCTTTTGTACAACATGCTATCAATTTCTTTCATAATAGTTGCATCCTTGGTACACAGTATTATTCATTTAACTATATTTTAAGTCTCTATTATCAACTAGATACCTAGAACATCTCTCTAAAACTGAAATATAGCCCAAACAGGTATTTTTCACTCCTAGGCCAGAGCATGTCCATTCTGTCTTCATTTATGCATTCATTCAAATGTGATATTGTGATTATGAAAACAATAGCACAGTTAGCAAAACAAATTATCAACATGTGAATCAACAGACACATGGTATTTCCATAGAATGAAATATTCAACAATAAAAAGGAATAGGTTACTGATATATGTCATGAATATAAATGAATATCAAAAATAAAATGCTGAAAAAAGCCAGACACCAAAAAGCATGTATGACTACTATATGATTCCATTTATATGAGGCTCTAGAAGATAGAAATCTAATCTATAGATAGGGTATAGGACTAAGAAAGGACAGAGGCAACATTTTGGGTAGATGAAAATGTTTTGTTATATTAACTCTCTTGGTGGTTAAATGGATATATGCATTTTTCTAAGTTTGTTAAGCTGTACCCTTGAAATATATACAAATTATACCTCAATAAAAAATAAAAGTTTTTCTTTATACCCACCTGGCATGAGCATACAGAGCACCGGTCATTTTCCAACACCCAAATCTGACCATTGTGCTTAATTTTTCCATCATGAATGCAGTCCCCTGTACAATTCTTTCCATGAGGGCATCGGCAATCATATCCACCATCCAAGTTAAAGCAAATGGTATCGTTGGCACAGCTGTGCCTGCCGGTTCCACACTCATCAATATCTATAGCCAAGAAAAAGCGGCAGGCCAGGGTGCTTAGAATATGCTGTTTCAAACAACTGTAATCAGTCAAGTTGTCTCTTAACATAAAGCATTCACTGTAAATTAATTTTCATCTTACTGGCATGCATTTCCTATTAAATGCTGATGAAAGCAATGTTAATCTTCTAGGGCATCAGTTCCCAGGTGGTGGTATGCGTACCCCTGGGGGCATGTGCTGGCCATTTGGGAGTATATGAAAAATAATCAGTAATGGCAAAAAAGCAAGTAAAAAAATGCAAAACCTTGTTTAAGGAATAATAAATGTTAAGTTTGAATCACTGTTAATGGAGACACTTCAAAATTAGATCACATTAGTGAGTGATGACTGGTGAGGGCATGGCTATGAACCCTCCCCCCAGACCGCTCTTCTACCAGTCATTACACACAGTTTCAGAACAATCCATTTGCTACATTTCTAGAACTTCCCCAAACATATAAATATAGCCATAGCCAGACTGTTTGATCACTTTAGTTATTGACTGAGTAAAAGTGCGTTGTCTTTAATCCTGATTCTTTTCAAGTTGTTTTTTTAATTTAATGTTTAAATACTTGATCATTATCAATATTTAACTGTGTTATGAACATTGTAAAATTAAATCTGTGGTTCATACTTTTAGTGTAGTAAGTTTTCTTTCCTAACTTATTACCTCATTTCCACTATTTTATATTAAGATAGGCACTGAACAAAAGTGTTAATATTTAAAAAGAGCTGTTCTAAAAACAAGGGGTACAATTTATAGAAATGGGTTTAAAAGGGGTACAACACAAGTGGAAACAGGTTGGGAACCACTGATCTAGGGATTTCACAGGAAAATATTAACGTGCTTGACTTCAAATACCAAATAACCTTGGGTAGATTTTTAACTTTTATATCTCTGTAAATACCATTAGGCTATATGAAACACATTTTTTTTAACAGTTAAGAATAGAACTCAATTTATTAAACAAAACCAGCTGGGCATTGAAATTCTCAAAGCGCTGATGATTTTTTATTGGGGAAATCACCCTCAATGTTAAAATGATACTTACAGAAAATCCTTTCTTAGTGGGAGATAAAATGTCATGGAAACCCTGAGGCATTTTATTCCATTTCAAGCCCTATTCTCATGGCCATATCACCCACATAGAAGCTCTTTTCAGTGATCTGCTAGTGTTCTTCACTTCTAGTCCAGGTATTTTCACACTGTCCTTACACCTAGCCCTCACTCACTGAAGGGAAAGGTACCATCAGCAATTACTGTGTCCTTCACAAAGAATCCACCACTTTCTAACTTTTCCATTTCAGATTATTGTTTCATCGCCTGCCTAACTCAACTGGCAACGGCCCCATGCTTCACCTGACCTCACCTATTCCATGGCCATCACAGCCTACAGCATTTTCATACAAATGAAAAGCAAACATCCTGACCCACAGATCAGGTCCATAGGAGGAGGCATGATTCATGTTATTTATGTCCATAATTTAAAGGTCACAAGCTGAAATACATTTCAGGGATATTGCATGAGTGGCAGTAAGCAGTTATTTCCCATTTCATCCGCTTCCTCTGAGTAAAGGTCAAAAAAGAATGAATTAAATCACAGTAGTAAAAGTAGGTTAGAGAGAAGATGAAAGGTATAGCTTTTAACAAGGGGAAATGCACACTGATTTTACTTTAATTTCTTTAAAAAATTGAGTTCAGTAAATATTTTTCTTAAGTGGTTTGATTTCAACAATAATGGAGACACAGGCTAGTCAAGATCCTATTTTAGCTACGTTTACATTCTTAAGTACTTAAATTCAGTCATGTATGCATTCCTAAAAATAAGCCATGATATATTTGTATTTACCTTGATTTTTTTTATTAGTTCCTTTCTCAACAAAACCAATGATTTGAGACGATGGCTGAAAGATTTTTATTATAACTACAATGCACTATATTACCTTAAATGGCCAAGGACAATAATCCTTATAATTATAGATTATAATCAAAAGGAGAACTGTTAGCCAATATGAGAATTCTTTAAAAATATTTTTAAGGTACATTGGTTAATACATTTATTTTCAGATTAGAAAAAATTTTCTCTGGGTAATGGAAATAAAAAATTTTAAGTAGCTCTAATTTTGATCTAATCAGAATAATAAGGTATATTTGATAAGCAGATCTTTGTCTCCCATTAAATATTCTTATAATTGGAAATTACAGTAAGCAGGAAAAACATTGACCATAGTTATTTGGTCTCTCTGACCACAAACTACAAATACCTCTTACTATAATATAGGGACTTTAAATACATGCTATAAGGACATTATTTCATCAATGACAATGGTTGGAGTTTTATAATCACTTCATTTTGCCTGACATTTAAAATAAAAGCTCTGATATGTAATGCATTTTTTCCCCTTAAAGGCAGAGAGAGTCTTTCCATTTGCTGTAGAAGACAAAGATGAGAAGATGTCTAGGTACAAAAAAAAAGTATGTGTTCTTAAATAAAGTAAACTTACAATAAAGAAATAGAGTAAAAGACGGCTCATGATAATGGCTGACATGTACTTGCACTAATGGAAAAATGTGGAGGCAGAAACATCATAATTATCCAATAGAGTCTGAATTAATTTGAACTCATCTTGCCTTTTCTGCTATCTACACGGGGTTTCCCAATGCAGAGGCTTTTCAGTTGAATGGTAGCATAGAATTTTGGAATTCATTTTTATGTATAGTTGTATTATAAGGAATATACATAAAGGGTATATATTCTGCTTTGAAAAACTTACAACAGTATATAAAAACTGCAAGTTTTCAAATATCTACAACTTCTTTAGGGAGTGACTGAAAAAATAATGTTGCTAAATCCAATGGTCATGTCTCAGTTCTTATCTAACTAGATCTAGCAGCAGCATTTGATGACAGTTTATTCCCTCTCACTGATAAATCTTCTTTTCTTGCTTCCTATCACATGCTTCCTTGGTAGCTCTTTTGAGATCTTTTTTCTGCCCACATACATACTCCCCAGGTATGGCAACCGAACTATGAATAAGATTTAGCCATCCAAAGAGATGGTAAAGAGTGGTGGAGTCAGAGGCAAGAGTGTGCTTGAAGGCACAATGTTTAAAGCCATCAAAATGTGCTGACAGACAGAATGTTGGTACGACATGACTGTCCAAGGAAAGTAGAGTAAGGAAGTATGCAGTTAAAGAGGTACCCAGGCCTAAATAAAGGTCATGTTAAGAAATCTGAACTTTATTATAAAGACAATACAATGTGAGTTTAGGGAACTGCAAAAAAAAATATCATAATCAGACATCCATTTTAGAAAGCTGCTGTTGGTTTCATTTTGGTAAAGGAATTTGAGTGGATAAGGACTAGAAACCAGGCGATCAATTCATAGGCTGTTTCGATAGTCCAGGCAAGAGATGGTCATATCATAAAGCAAACATATATGTAGTGGCTGGTGTTACCAGATTCTAAGTACTTTCATTTAATGATGCATGTAATCCTCACAACTGTGGAAGGTACAATTATTATCCCCATTCTATAGATCAGGTAATTGAGGCATAGAATTGTTACCTAACTCTCTCAACGTCACACAGTCAGTAAGGTGTAGAGCTCAGATGGGAACCCAAGGGGTCAGGCTCCCAGTCTGTGCTGTTAAGGCCGATGCTGTACTGAAAGGCAGCAGTTGGGATGCACAGAAAGAAACAACAAAGATAGAACCTTCCAAGAAAGAAACAATGAAGATAAAGCAATTTAGTGATTTGTTGGTTTCAAAGATTAGGGAGGGAGAGAGAGGGATTATGAACGACGGCTTGGAAAATTTGGTTAAAGATAATTTACAGAAAGAAGAGCAAGATTTTGCTGAGGAGTAGAAGTGGGGGGCAGAGATGAGGAAAGACATGAGATGAGTTAGTTTAGTACACTGAATTACACTTTCCTCTGGGCTTCCAAGCAAGTAATACAAAGAGCTGTCCAGGAAGTAATTGGGTAATATGTGTCTGAAGTTCAGAAAACAGACTGGGCTGAAATATGAATTGGGTGAAGATAAACTTTTATCATTTCCTTTCTCAAAAGTAGTCCTTAGGACTCAAGTTCACACTTCTGAGTAAGGCATTTAAAGCTTCTTTCCTTGCTTGCACTCTCTTTCCCTTCTCAACTTGCCCGTGATAGCATCACACTGGAAGTCCTAAAACAAATGCTGGATACTCAAGCCTTTCTTGATCCTATACAGGAAATCATTTCTTTCTTTGTTTCCTTATAGCCCTGAATTTATATTTTTCTCAAGTATTTATCATTTTTAACCTTCTACCTTTCTCCTTCATTAAGAAACTCACTGCATTTTATCTTATATATATAAGATAATAGTTTTTGTTGTACATATCTCTTCCACAAGCTGAGAGCAGTGATCAGCTCCTTTATATAATATTTGTACACACAGAGGCCTGGCCAAGAACCTCAAGGTACCTGTGCATATATTCAGCAACTACTTGTTGAGTTGAAGTGGATTCATTTCATTTTGACTTTTTTCTTGATTTAGGTTAAGAATTCATACTTTTTGGCTGGAACATAATACTAAAAAGATCTCTCTCTCTCTCTCTCACACACACACACACACACTTTGGTCTTACAAGTTCAAAAAACTTCACTGAACTTAAAGATAATGCAGAAATTAAAACTATAAAGTGAAATGAGGGCATGAAAATAAAATCTTATTATGTGAAAAAGAAATAATGGGCTTTATTCTCAGAGAGAGACTGTTTTTGGGTGCAGTAGGAATGATAACATGGACAAAGAAAGTGGTATCCTGGCACAATACCTGGGGATTAAAGTCTATACCTCTGAGATAAATGCATGTGCAAAACATCACACACTTTGTATGAATGCGGCTTATAAACATGTATGTTGTGGATTACACACCTGCAGTCTAAGAAATAGTGAAACAGTGCACAGTTACCTATTGGAGTCTTCAAGTATGAATGTTATACTTCAGAGTAACTGTGAACTGACTGCTATGCTTTGTTCACTTTGAAATGCTTTTGTTGTTGTTGTTCAGCAGCAGAAAAATGGCACCTGCTCAGAAATAATCATACTCTTAAAACTGCATCTTTCTAAATACTAATATTACAATTCTACAAATCACTGAAATTGCAGTAAATTGGTAGGTGTTTAGAAGAAGCATTTTAGTCTTTTCTTTTTTATAACATAGGTGGGTTCTTTTAAAAGAATCTTTTGGAGTACATTGTCTTCTGAAAAAATAGTAGATTTTTCTGACAAATATTATACATTCTATTAGAAGATAATAATAGAATCATCATTCCAGAATTATGGCTTTTAAAAAATAAGGTTTTCCCACTGTTTCTGTGTTAATGGCACTTCCTTGAAAAACCTCTTCTGTGTAAGCAGCTCATAGAATCCTTTACTTCCCTGTCTTCATCTTTGTATTACTTTAATGGCTAATTCAACTTTCCTTGTTATTTTCTGAACACACATGCATACATGAATTATGTCTTGTCCCGATTACTACTATGTACATACATACATACATATATACATACATACAGATATAATATATATATAATATATATATTATATATATAATATATATATATAATATATATATATACACACAACACTTCTAACATAGCTAGTGCAAATCATACTATTTACTTTTAACATAGGCTATGTTCTTAACATACTTCTGGTTCAAATATAATCTACCACACATCTCAATCTTTTTCATTATAAAAATAAAGATATCATCTACTATGTACCAAGAACTCTTGTAGACACCGCTAACTGACAATCAAACAAATTCTATGACTCTTGAAGCTTACATCCTGTAGCGGATAGTAAGCAGGTAAGCAAACTAATATACACAATCATTCAGGAGAATTCATAATTTGTGTGAAGAAAAAGTAAAGCAGAGTAAGTGAATAGCATCAGGGATAGGATGCTATTTTAAATTGGGAGTCCATGTTAGAGGAAATCTGAATCAAATGAAAGAAGCAGCATGCAAAGATCTGGGAAAAGGACATTCCAGAGAAAAAGAACAGCACATGAGATGAAAAGCAGTTTGGTATATTCAAGAAATGTCAAGAAAGCCTAATAGACAAGCACCCAAGTCTATTAGGCCCTTATAAATGATTGTTAGGGTTTGGATTACCCTAGAGCGTAAAAGAAGCAGCCCATAGAGTTGGTGAGAAAGCCAGGAGAAAACGGTGTCCTCAACGCCAACCGAAGGAAGTTGTTTTGGGGGAAAGAAATGATCAATTGGGCTAAATGGCTGAGTTGTCAAGTAAGAGATAGTAATTGACCAGTGGGTTTGGCAAAAAGGCAATTGTTAGTGATCTTGAAAAGAGAGCATTCATTGGAGCAGCAGGACAAAAGCCTCACCCAAAGGAAGGAAGCAGAGATTCCAAATCTAGAAAATTCAGAGTTTTGTTCTAAAAGGGAACAGAAAATGGGGCCAAATGTCTGGAGAATCAGATGATTCCAAGGGAAGTGACTCTTTGTTTGCTTTTGCTTTATTTTTGAAAGAGGGGTGTTATCCAAGGCTGTTTGTACGGTAATGAGAATAATGCAGTAGGAAGAGAGTATTTATGACATGGAAAAGAAAATGGATAGTACAAGGGCAGAGACCTCACGTAGGTGAAAGAGGATGAGATGCAAGGGACAACAGAGGGTTTAATTTTTCATAGGAGAAAGGAAACTTCAATGATACAGGAGGGAGGGAAAGCAGCAGATACAGACATAAATGTGAGTTACCTAGTGTTAACTCCTGGTCCAAAAGAGAAGTATTTTTGTCTTCTCAGTTAAAAAAGAAGAATGACCATCAACTAAAAATGAAGAGAACGGAAGCAGTATCTAAGATTTGAGGGAAGTGGAGAAAGTGTAAAATAGTCGTATTAGAGTTACAGGGAAGGTAACTAAGGATATAAAATGGGAATGCGGGACAATGCTGATGGCCCTTGCAGTGGGTAGTCTTTCAGAGGGCCTTCAGTGATCTCTATCATTTCATATTTAGGCTCTTACATAATCCTCTCTCCAATAACATAAGACTCATTTCTAACAAACAGAACATGAAACAAGTGATGAAATGTCACACATGGGGTTAACTTATGACATGGTTGTGGCTTCCATCTTGGGCACGTGCTCTCTCTTGAACTGCTTACTCTAGGGAAAGCCACTTCTCATGTCTTGAGGCAGCCCTGTGGAGGGACTCCTGTGTTAAGGAAACAGGATGTGCCAAAGAGCCACAGGGGTGACTTTGGAAATAGATACCCATTTCCCCTCACTTTCACCCAAGACAAGTTTTCAAGATGAGACCGTAATCCTGGCCAATAACTCGACTGCAGCCTCACGACAAACCTCAAACCAGAAGCATCTGCCTAAGCTGTTGTGAGATAGTTTTTGTTGTTTTCGGCTGCTAACTTTTGGGGGTCATTTGTTAGACATCAACAGATAACTAATTGGCCTTCTTGAGATCTCTGGTTATAACCTTAAAAGATAGTAAGCACAGTTACAAATGTAAAGTAAGAGAGTCAACAGAGGTACATGACTTTTCTATTCACGTTCTGATGCATGGAAAAGGGTGTGCAAGCAAATTTAAACATAGGTTACCCCTAGAGGGGAAGTGGAAAGAACGGAGAAGGGAGATAAATGAACATGAATTTTCAGGCTTCATCTATATATTTCTGTATGATTTGAGTTATTTATAATCATTCTTTGTGTGCATAACTTAAAGTAAAAGACAATCTTAACAAAAATGTAGCTCTGAATACTTTTTTCTCATAATACACTATAGAATACAGGCAAAATAGTTAATCAGGGAAGAACAAAATCACCTAATATGCTTCTTGAAAGGCAGTCTGTGGTTCTCGGCGTTCTCTGTAGGGCTGGGAGTATTCACTCTGAAACACTGACAAATGCAAGGTAAAGCCCTGAGACCACAGCTAAGTGGTTATGTGAAAATGCCAGGTTTTAGCCCCTTCTGAGGCAGCACTATTCCCATTCTTATGTAAAAATCCAGATGGGCCCTCTGCTCAAGGTCCAGAGCTCTACAGCTGCTGGCAAAGCAGGCTGGGAGGTTTGGCATCTATCATCCATCTGTTTCACTTTTCTCTATGTGAAAACTTCTTGAGGTATGAGGATAAAAGATACCTTATCATTTACGTGTCAAGTACTGTTAAGTCAGATTGTCCAAGGTTTTCATTGACTGTGCCATTTTGGTCAAATAATTTTCTCAGGCTGTTATCCTATGAAGGTGTAGATATAAATGGAGAAAATACTAACTTTCTGAGGTGTGTTTTGTTCCCCATTCCTGTGCCTAACTTCTGATGGCAAATCCTTTCAGTGTGGGCGGTTTCCCTAGCAGTTATTCACAGGGCTCTGCTTACTTTGCCTCTTTTCTAAAAATCATGGCCCTGAACAGAAGGTATAGGGAAACAGAGTTGTTTGTCAATTCACTGAAAATAATTCAGAATTAATGGTAAATAATTGAATATAATCTTGTTGAATTTTCCACTCCCACTAGATGGAAATCTTTCAAGCAGGGATCATATCTTCTGTATTCAACATTCAACATTCACTAAACATCTCTTATTTTGCAAGGCAAGTGATATGTTAGGAATAGCCCAGAGTAGCATGTATTACTGTATAGTATACTTGGCCATATCGTTACTGTATTTCCACTGCTCCCTTTTTCTCTCTATCCTGCTTTCCTCATCTATTTTTTTCTAGCTTCTTTTTAGGTCAGATTTTTGCATGCTGCCATTCAAAAACTGATTGTTACTATGAGTTTATTCATTCTAAAAACTCTTTTCAATAGTTGCAAGTATCCACAGAGAATTGGTTAAATGTCACAAATTTTAATTATCTAAAACTCAGTTATCATAATTAGCAAGCAAAAGTTAGATTTTAACATGTTTTCAATCATTGTTGTATAACACACAGCAAAAACCACCAATAACTTAAACATCAGGTCGACCTTGACTTTTTACTTCTTATTATATATACCTCAAGTTCAATAGGAGTTCCTAAACTCTAGGTCTTCTTGTACTGACCTTCGCATGATTCTCCACTTGGTGAGAACATCCCATTGTCATGGTAGCCATCTCTGCACTCACAGTGGTACCAGCCAGGTAGGTTAATGCAGTTAGCACGGCTGTCACACTGAACAAAGCCATCGGAGCACTCATCGATGTCTGTGTGGCAAAGGAAACAAAAATGGGGTGTTACACAATTGCTGCTTTTCTCTCAAAGAAACAAAAATATTCTACTAGATGCCTACTAAGATTTTAGTGCCAGCAAATCCTCAAAACTGAGAAAACATAAGGTCACAAAAGTCTCCGTGGTTGCTGAAAGCTATTCAGAAGGAATGTAGTGGTATTAGTAACAGGAGAAACACCTAGATGGCTTCTCTCTTGCAAAAGTCACCAACTGTAAAACACGGAAAGAAGCTGTCTGTGATAGCTGTTAGTGCTGCTCACCAATTATTTCCAGCTCTCCTGGACACAAGCGAGGATGAGACCTCCTGGAGCTAATTAGGAGATCACACATGTCACTTCTAGACAGAGCTTTAATGATGCAGTGTGTGATTCACCCGTGCCCTCCCCTATCACGACGACTGGCAATTTCCAGAAGCTCTGAGGGTCAGCCCGAATTACTGAGTGAGGACGATGTGGACATACTCCTTTTCTACTTGGGATGGATATTTAGTATGAGCAAAAAAACCGTTTTGCTTTAAACCACTGAGATCTTTGGTCCTTTATTACAATCAGCATAACCTATCCTAACCTGCCTGGTATATTATTGATCATCAGGATATAAAGGCTGTCTGGAAAGTATGCAGTCATGTAATATGAAACGCAACATTACTCAGCCGTAAGAAAAGATGAAATAATGCCTTTTGCAACAACATGGATGGACCTGGAGATCATCATGCTTAGTGAAATAAGCCAGACAGAAAAAACCAAGAATCACGTGACTTCACTCATATGCGGAATATAAAACTGAAAGCAACAAAGAAACAAAAACTCATGGACACAGTCCATAGTTTAGTGATTATCGGGGGGTAAGGGGGGAGGGGGACTCAAATATATAGTGATGGAGGGAGAACTGATTTTGGATGGTGAACAGACAATGCAACACATAGGTGATAAATTGTAGAACTGTACACCTGGAACTATGTAATTTTTACTAACCCATGTCACCGCTAAGTAAGTTTAACAATAAAAAAGGGAAAAAGAAAAAGAAAAGTAGAGGCCTTTCCGGCTGGATTTTTTTCTGGACAGCCCTTGTATGGCAATAGCATTCCTGTACCAACATACTTCATATTTTTGAGAATATATAGCACTTAGTCACTTTTTAATAGGTTTCACCAATATTACCTCACTCAACTCTCAAAAACAAATCTTGTCATGTAGATAGCATATCAGACACATGAAAAAAAAATGAGGCAAAAAGAAATCATAGGACTTAACCAAGGTCACCGGAAAGTTCACAGCTGTCAAGTGTGTTTGCCTTCCTACAAAGCTGACACAGGCTGAAACAGGCAAAATGGTCTAAACACAGAACACAATGTACTTTGAGTCTCATTTCTCCTCCGGCGCCTATTATTATTCCACATATTGTGAATGAGTCTTTTACTGTCCTGGTCAGTCTGTTGAATAGTGGGAACTTCCAACCCCGTCCAAGCCCTTCCTTTGCGCACGGGGCAGAAGCAATGCCTACTGTTGCCTCAGAGTGTGCTCTCATCAGTGCCCTCTGGGCTCCCGGGTCGGGGGCTGCCTCGGCCCCTGCTAACGAGCTGATGGCAGGCACCAAACACACCCACGTGCAGCTCAGGCCCTCCATGAAGCCCGATGCTGTGACTGAAGATGACTTACGAGGGCAGGGTCACCCGTTCTTACACGCATGTGCTTCCCACACCCGGGCCACATGCCCTGCAGCAGTGACCGGGCAAGACGGTGTCCCTCACATTGAAGGGAAGGCCAGCTGGTTTTGGGGGGCCTTCCCCCCGACACAGTCCCCTCCAGCTCAGTAGAATCAGCTTCCTTTCTATGTTGTCATCTCTGACTCCAAATTCTTGGACATAGAACCTTAGTTCTGAACCAAGAATGTTTTTGCCCCTGCGGCTCCTCATCTGAATAGTCAGCTGCTCCTGTCAGTAAGCCCTACAATTGCTAGTGACCACATCAGGTAGCCTCGGACTCCCGGCGCACCGCTGACGGGACCGGTCTGACCAACAGCCCGTCAGCGCCTCCCTAACCGACCAACTCATGACGAAGGGACTAAAACGCCACGCTCGGTTCAGCTCCCTACGGCCCTTTCTCCTAACCCAGATGACGCAGAAAATTGATGACCCTCTTTCTTAAGTGCATGGACAAAAGAAAGCAGGCTGGGATGCTGGGATTGTCATTTTCTTTTCCTTTCTTTTGGTTGGTTCCCTGAGTGGGAGTGGAACCCGGGCCGTGGCGGTGAGAGCGCGGACACCCAGTCGCTGCACCCCCGGGGCCCCAGGCTGGGCCGTCAGCTTAGAGGTGGGCTTACCGGGAGAGAGCCATAGGCGGGCGCTTAGACTATCTCGTCTTAGAAGAATCTGGTCCTTGGTGTTGGTGATTTGGAAGCAACTATACATGCAACAGAACCTTCCCCACTGAAGCAACTTTCGCATACGTACTTAATTGAGTCCTTTTTTTCCTTGCCTGAAGGGTTGCAGGGTTACCTCAGGTCCCATGACATAGATATATATTTTAATTTTTACTTCTCACTTATTTTTTCTTGTCACTCCTTTCAATAACCAAAACTCAGTCCTATACTGATTCACCCCCACTTTTTATTTACATTACAGTAGCCTTCCTTGATCTATGAAGATACTCATTAAAGATGAATAGAAAGGCTTTGCCTTATATTACTTAGTTTTCTGAAGACTGGTGATACAAACATATGTTGGCCATAATGTATTTTCATTTACAGTTTGACTATTATGCTATTATGTAATTATTACTACATATGCAAATATATGCATCAATCATTAATTTATCATTCCATATTTATTGAATACCTGCTATGTGCCAAGTACTAAGTGCTGAGGAAACAAGGATACACAAACCAGAAGTAATTTCTGCCCTCATTCAGTTTACTATCTATCTAAATTGTGTTTTCTTTTAAGAAAATCAAATTTATGAACATCAGAACTTACAATCTTATAGAACAGTGTTAACCTCAATATGTTACACATCGACTCCCACTGGTATGGTATTTAGGTGAGAATAGGCAGATCCTATGTAGTAATGGCTACATATTTATATTTCTGAATTATTTTCATTTATAGTGATACTAATAGTACAATAGGAAAATTGTTTTAAATTTAAAAAATCCCCCATGTTGATGTCAGACCAGATAAGGTACACACTTGAAATGTCTGGGGACATAAATAGAGAAAGAAGACCAAGACAACCTGAATTTTGTGTTGTTTCTGGTGTCTTATTATTTTACTACTTCTTCGTTTCCTTCAGACTCTTTGCATATGCTGTCCCAATTGCCTAGAATGTTCTCTCTTTCTCATCCCCCCAGTCAGTCAGTTAACTATTTCTCATCTGTGTCTCATGCTAAAATCGATTTCCTTGGGGAAGCCTTCTTGATTCCAAGATGTGTTAGATCTCATATTGCTCATTGTTTTTTGTACCCTTCCCTGTGTTTCTTGTAGTTTCCTTTAATAGCAAATATCACAAGATTTTTTTGTTTGTTTAAGCTTCCAACTATTACACTGACTTTATTAGAATAGCTTTAATTCTGGAGAACCTCCCTATCTTTTACCTCCCTTTCAAAAGTCTTGATATTTTGGGCTTTTTGTCTATCAGTTTGTAAATTTCTCACCAATAAAACAAAACAAAACAAAAAATGGGGAGAAAGAAATTCTGTATTGATTTTATAGATTGATTTTGGGAGAACTGACATCTTAAATTATTGAATCTCTCATCCATATGGGTGATTTACTTCCTCTTCTTTAATAATTTTTATAGTTTTTATAGTCTTGGTACTTTTCTGAAAAGATGTCTTGTGCATATTTTGCCCAGATTTATTCCTCAATATTTTGCCTTCCTTTTTTTTTTTTTTTTAAAAATTTGTTTTCTTCTTAGCTTTCTTGAGGTATAATTGAGAAGTAAAATTGTAAGATACTTAAAGTGTACAGAGTGATAATCTGAGATATTTATACAAGGGCTGTCCGGAAAGTATGCCGCCATGCAATATGAAAAATAGAAGCATTTATGGCTGGGTTTTGTCTAGACAGCCCTCATACATGTGACGGGATTCCATCTATTGAGTTAATTAACACCTTCAACACCTTACATATTTATCTTTTTGGGGGAAGAGGGTGAGAACATTTAAGTTTACTCTCTTAGCAAATTTAAACTATACAATACAGCATTATCAAGTATAGTCATCATGATATACATTTGATCCTCAGACCTAAAACAAACTTCACTGAGGTAAAATTTATATACCAAAAAAATTACCAATAATTTCATGAGTTTTGCATGTAACCACTACCATAGTTAAGATATAAAATGTTTCCTTCACCCCAAAAAGCTCCTTTATATCACCATAGTTTGAAAATAATAATTTCTACAAATATTAACTTAATGCTTGTCATTTTGATTAAGCTCCATAATATGCAGCAATCATTCCTCTATTTTTTTTTTACCACATCGTGACAACACCTAGCAAAGAACTGAATATGTGGTTAGCAATTTATAAACACTTGCTGAATCAATGAGTAATCTCTTTGTAATACCAAGTACTAAGTGGCAAGCTCACCAAGCCACCTTTGAGTCCTATTAGGTCAGAGGGGGAATACAAGCAGAGTATCAGTTTGAAAAGTATTCACAAAGATGCAGTAACAAGATGGTAAGAGAATACTTCTTAACCTACTTCAAACGTATGTAAAAAAAATCACAACAATATTAAATGAATTTTTGAGGACAATGTGATTATATATATATATTTATGCCAAAAAGAAGTATACACATTTTAAGAGATGTTAACCTATGTATTACTTTTTGACGTTGAATTGAATTACAGTAGCAATGTGTAGTATGATGTTTGCTCAGAAGATCGTGTTAATCAAATAAATGCTAGCATCACCATGTGACAGGCAGGACAGTAAAAAGAAATGGTAGAAGCACAAGGGACACAAGACCATTTTGAAGTGACATTTGAAAACTGAGAATGTTGAGTTTCCCCTATGTTCTCTTGACTTAACACCCCTTGACTTCTACCTATGGGGAACCTTAAATTATGTGGTGTACCATAGAAAACCAGCCACACTGGCGATACTTAGGGAAGAAATTGAAATGACATGTGCAGCAATATAGGTGAACACTTTGGTCAACATTGCTCAAGCAGTAGTTTGCCATATCAGAAGGGTCCAGATGCTGATAGTAACCACTTTGAGCACCTCTTGTAATTGCAGAAGTCAAAGGTGACTTGTATTCATATAAATTCATATATATTGAGTACTACAATTTTAATACAGTTTTTCCTTTCTTAAAATGTGTATACATTTTTTGGCACCCTCTATGTGTATATATGTGAGTGTATACACACACACACACACACACACACACACACACATCCTTGTATATCAACATCTTTCTCTGTATATATCAACATTGACATGTATTTTTTAACAAAAAGAGCATACTAAGATTTCTAATTAAAAATGGAAGATTGGAAACATTTGAAAATCTCTTCTTCCCAATCTTATAAATATTATGTTAAAAGAACAAAGACAAAAGGAAAAACACCAGCAGCAGACAAGAAAATTCAATTAAGTTTTCATCTTCTCTTAGAAAACAGAATACAGGTGAAAGGGTAGAGAAAAAGCACAGGAAGCCAGAGCCTAGAATCTATATGGAATAATGCCAGTGCAACAGCTGATGAAGATAGTAATCTGCCCTGAAGAATTCTGAGGAGACTTGAAATACCATGTAAAGCTGATATGAGACATGGAGCTGAAAGTAGCTGGGTTAATTAAAAGTCCACTGATGAGTAACCCACCTGTCCACCACCTCCTCCCCACCTTGAGCAGACTGCTGAAAGAAAGCAATTAGCCCTGAAGCCAGAGTGGATGGTTTTTCTGTAAAATAAATAAATAAATAAAATATCTGGAGAGAACAAATGCAGCTCATATAGGAGTTGGCATCCTTTGGGCAAAGGCCCCTGCATTTCAGTCTTTAGAGCTCTCAAAGTGTAAAAAAACCTGGCTCTCTCTCAGTTCACCTATTGTAAGTCTGCCAGTGAACAAGCCTTACCTTGATATTAAAGCTGAATGTCTATTTTCCTATTTACTCACATTATGAAACATTAGTCTGATTTCAAGAAATAACAATACTTGAGAAAAGTCTGTATAAATTTAAGAGAATAATCAAACTACAATAGCAGAAAAACTAACTTTGAAGGAAATAGAAATAATTCACAGAACAGAACTTAAAATAGTTCTTTTTAATGTCTTCAAATAGGTTTGAGATACTATTTCATCCATAGAAATGGTAGTGCTGTAAAAAAGGATGTTCAGAGACTAATAAGCACTTCTTCAGTATCAAAAATGTGATAGCTGGGGGGTTTCCTGGTGGTGTAGCGGATAGGTTTTGGTGCTCTCACTGCTGCGGCCCGTGTTCAATCCCCACTCAGGGAACCAACCCCCACCCTCCAAAAAACATGATAGCTGAAAAAAATTTTAAATGCAATAGAAGGCTTGGAAGATCAGGTAGAAAGAGTATCCTCAAAAGTATAACATATAGAAAATAGATGAAAAAGATAATAGAATAAAAGCAAAGAGCGCCAACCCAAAAGTTCCAGTTTCTGATTAAAGACAAATTTCATACCAAGAGAAAAACCAATGAAAGGAAAATATCTTTAAAAAACAAATATATAGTGAGGAAAAGAGAGCTGACTCTGAGTGGTGGACACACAGTACAATAGATAGATGATGTATTATAGAATAGGACACTTGAAACCTACATAATTTTACTAACAAACATCACCCCAATACATTAATAAAAATTAATAAAAATCAAAATAATAATAATTTAGGACCTTTTCATAGAACTGTAGTTTTCAAATTAGAAGGCCCCACCAAAATCTCCAAATAATGAATAATGACATAATAGCCAATGCTTACTGATGGCTTACTATTAACATATGGCTGCCACTGTTCTTTGCAGTTCACCTACATATACTCATTTAGCGCCGACAGCGGTCCCAAGAGGTAGGAAATACTATTTATCTTCTCATTTTAAAGAGGAAGAAATGTGGACACTAGACATTTAAGTATTTCTTCTTAAGGCTGTTGAGGGGCAAAACTGGGATTTGAATCCAGACACTCCAGATACAGAGATCAAATCCTTACAGAACTGTCTCACAAATAAATGAAACAAAGACCCACATCTAATTTCCACACACTGTGAAAGTTCACAGTAAGTATAGAATACAAATATGAATATCTTCCGGATGGGAAATAACAGGGTACATATAAGGGAACGAGAGTCAATCTAGCACCATTTTTCTCATTTGCAGCACTGTATGCTGTAAGACAGTGAAGCAATGATTTTTACCCTAGAATTCTATACTCAGCATAACTATCAAATATCTATAAAAGCAGAATAAAGATATTTTAAGACATATAATCCCTTAGAAACTTTGTGTATCATGCACTATTTTTTAAATTTTTATTAAACTGATTGGAGTGACATTTGTTAGTAAAACTGTATAGGTTTTAAGTGCTCAATTCTATAATACATCACCTAATATTACATTGTGGCATTAAAAAAAAAAAGATTTTACTAATGATGTAGTCCAGTAAAATGAAGGACTAAATTAAGACAAAGACACCAGTAATTCATCACTCCTTAAAATATTTCCCTCACTTTTCAAGGACACACCACTTTCTCAGTTCTCCTTTGACCTTAGTCGTCTCTATAGCATGGTCTTCTTTGCTGATCTTACCTTCTTAATCATCGAAAGTTTGAGTTCTCCAAGGACCTTTTCTATCTACTAACTTCTTAGTGATTTTATCCAGTACCAGCGCTTTAAATACTCAAACACCATCAATACCTGGAGTGGGTTCAATAGTGTTTCCCCAAAATTTATGTCTACTCAGAACTCAGAATATGGCTGTCTTTGAAAATAGGGGCTTTGCAGTTATAATTAGGTAAAAATCTTAACATGAAATCCCACGACTGCTGTCCTCACAAGAAAAGCAGACAGACAGGTCCACAAAGTAAGTCAGTATCAAGAGAAAGGCAGAGATTGAAGATACATACTATATTTTTCCATGTATAAGACGACTGCTACTTTTCTAACCCAACATTAAGAAACCCTCTCAACTGGTTATTCCCATGTATACGCATAAGACGATCCAGAAGTTTTGGTCTAACAATTTTAGACAAAAGTATCATCTTATATATGAAAAAATATGGTAATCATAAGCTAAAGTATGTCTGGGCCACCAGAAACTGGAAGAGGCAAAGGAAGGATTCTTCTTAGAGCTTTCAGAGGGAGATGGCCCTGATGACACCTTGATTTTAGACTTATAGCCTCCAGAACTATGATATAATAAATTCCTGTTATTTTAAGTCACTCAGGTTGTGGTACTTTTTGCAGTATCCCTAGGAAAACAATACATTAACTCATATACATTTTCATCTTAGACCTTTCTCCTCTCATCCAGACCTGTATATTCAATTTCTCACTAATATTTCTATTTGGATACCAAATTGCTCTTTCTGGAATCTTCTCCATCTTAAAAAAAAAAAAAAAAAGGCAATCCCATCCAGTTACTTATGCAAAAAGCCTTAGCCTTATTCTTAATTTCTCTCTTTATCAAATCTATCAGCAAATCCTATTGTCAATGTCTTCAAAATATATCCAGAATCTAATCATCACATTCAAGTACTTTCATTCTTACCACTCTTACCACTCCGGTCCATGTCACCACCACCTTTTAAAATATATGTCAGATCATGCCAAACCTCTGCTCTGATCCTATCTCCCATTCAGGGAGGACGTGAGAGGGGAAATATATTGGGGGAAACTGTAGGAGATGCACACCGTTATAAACCATGCTCTAGTAAACAATATTTATATGGTCACAATGGTGTAAACAATATGGATTTTCAAATTTTAGGTCCAATCAATAGAGCAAATAAGATATTTCATTGTGGTTACTGAAAAAAAAATCTGTATCTATATCTCTATATATTTATGTATCTATCTCTACCCTTATATAAAGACAGAAGACAGAAGTTGGAAGAAAGCAGAAGACAGATTAAAAGATGGGGGCGAAGGGAAGAACAAATATGTTTATTTTACATCAAGGAAAACTATCTATAGTAGATAAAATAAGGAATAAATGTGAAAATATATACTCCTGAAGGCTGAAAAGATAACTTACATTAGAATGAATGGAAGGGCAGTGGTATAAGGGAGGTAAATTCTTATCTATCATAGCAAGAAGTCTACTGATAACGTCAAAAATGACCAATAAATAAAGCACTAGAAAAATTGAAAGTAGCCCCTCCCAGCACCTTGTCTCAGCTGGAGTACATGAGAGAACAAAGTCCAAATGCCCTGGGGTACCCTGTGTAAGTCGTGAATTAACCTCTCTCCTACATAGCCGATACGATACTAGTCATGTACCACCTTTGGGAGACATGAGAAACTAGTTTCTCAAGTCATTTTCTGACCTTGTAGTTCAGAGGAAGAACTCATTTTATAAAGGCTGCTAGAAAGTGAGCAGGAAGTGAGTCAGGATACTATTGCTTTTCATTCTAAGTTCTATGTTGTTTGATATTTTTTTGACCATGTGTCAAGTTTCTGTTATACGAACAAAGATATTTTTAAAAATCATTCAGAAGTCTCATTTTAGAAATGTTGAGTATAATAGGATAGCAATTATGCCAGTAGCAATGTCTAGATTTAAAAAAAGTGAGACAGCAGCTCCGGAAAAAGATATCAAGACTGGAGGCATAAGGATAACAACATCACGTAATTGATACTACAAGATGCTATGAAATTTGGAACAGGTTGTAGGAAACCACTAAAGTTGAGATTTATAGAGTGACAAGAAAAGAACAAGTCAGTCTTTGGGGAAAAACTGAGGGACAGAAAAGGAAGAGGAAGTGTAGGAGGAACTGTTAGCAGGGAGGTGGGAGATCTCTGATCTAACCAAAGGAACCAAGGGGGAAGAGAGCGCTGAGGAAAGGAGCTTTGCCAATTGCCTTGGGATGTATATTTAAGAATAAATACTTGTGGTTTAACATAGTATTGAAACTCCCTTTGATGCACCAGCAACAGGTTAAACACAGAATATAACAGAATTCTGGAAACTCCTTAAATCTTAACAAATTTTGCAGCCTCCTCCCTTTTACAAGGTAGCTAATGTATACAATACGAGACTTAGAATACTTTTGATCATTTATTCATTTAACAAGTACATATCAAATGTCTATCGTAAAATATGGTAGACAATTATGGGATACGAGATCGGACAATTAATTTTGTAAACTCATCCCAGAAAAAGTACCATTATACATACCTCGTTGCTGAGTATCACTATGGTCACCTTGGAAGTACTCCCCTTGGGAAGCCATGCACTGATGCCAGCACCTAGCTCCCATCTTCATAGCAATTTTAGAACTCTTTTTCTGGAATGGCCATCAGAGCTGTCATCATCCCCAAAATCTGACAATTAAGTTCGCGAACTTGCCACCATGCACTTTTATTGGCAGCTCTGTACAAACAACTCAGTTATGACACCTCAAGAGTGCATAGTCTAAGAAAAATGATATAGCATTAGCATAAATAACTCAAGGGTAGGTATCATAAGGGTTGGAGAAATAGTGCAGATAAAGAAATATGTCAGAGAAGAGACATTACCTCACTCTGAAACACTGATCAATGGAAACTAGGCCCCTAGAGTAAACCACCGCTGAGCAGAGACTTCCAGATTTATTGTTGCAAATAGTAGCATATTACTTCAAACATTTATCATTTATTACATTGTAATCAAGTACCTACTTTAAATATAGGAAAGCTTTTATCATATATTATGATGATGTTATAGTTAGGCTCCCAAGATGATATGGATGTGAAGCATCTGCCAGCTCCTCACTAATAAGTAGATTGCTCTTCATCAGGGTAAAAACAGGGAAATCTTAATTCTTGTGGTTCCCTGAGCCACTTTTTAATAGCAAGGATTAGACTGTGTACTTAGCTACCTCAAGATTATTTCCAGAAGGAGAAAGAAACTGATTTTCTGAAACTACCCAGTAGGAATGAGAGGGCTGGAGTATCTTTGTGTAATAACTTACTGCAAGCTTTCTAATTATTAATATAGCACTACAAAAGGCTTTATACATTTTGATGAGCTCACTTGCCAGCTATTTGGGAAAATGAGCTTTGACTGGCACGCTAGGACTGTTAAAATAACAGTCAAAATAACTATTCCGTATTTATCTGCAAACTATTAATAACTGACAAACCTTTACCACAAGCAATATTGCTTTGAGAAGAAATGAGCTTGATGATGCCAATAAACACATAAAAGGAATACTATAGTTTTCATATATCTGAATAAGAAGTCATCAGATAGAGCTTTGAGAGGGTCCTAACCATGAAATGTAGTGATGGATGGCTTCTATTTCCTTTGAGTAAGTGTCAGATCTCTGATAGACTATCTACTTTCAAACCATTTTATTAAAACAACTGCTTCCATCTCTGCTGCAACACTCATTAGCTTGATACTGGTTTCTCAGCTAGTAATGACAACAAAAAAAACATTGTATCTTTCCCACATAGATAACTGAAGGAAAAAAATATATTAAAAAAAAAAAAAAAGAAAGCAGTTGCAAAACCAGTAAGTTCTTCCAATTACAATGAAGTGAAACAGCTGTGGGTTTCTTGAAGTCAGGTTTGCTCTTTTCTGGAACTCTAAAACCTCTTAACCACACAGAATGATGGCAACTGTTGGGCCCTATTAATATGGGATAACTTAATCAAACTTCTCCCAGACTATATATTTTTGTTCCCATTAACAAGTTACTTCTTCATGATCAATCAGATAAGTTGTACGATCTAATTTTATCACCAAGGCAACATCAAATGCTAGATCAATCCTGAGTGTCTGATCTTATAAACGCAGCTTAATTCTGTATATGGCTAATGTATTTTTAAAAAGAAAAAAAAATCCTTTAGTCCACATGTCTATGATATTATGAGGGAAGATAACTAACAGTTGTTTGGCTACTAAATGCCCGGTGTTTTATCCAGCTTTTGTATCTAGTTTCCATTACAACATTATTTACACACACCTTCTCTCTCTCTCTCTCTTCTTGTTTTTTTTTTTTCTTTTTATTGTTAGATTTATTGAGGTGACATTGATTAGTAAAAATTATATAGGTTCCAGGTGTAAATTCTACAATATATCATCTATGTGTTGTGTCATGTGTTGACCACCCAGAGTCAGCTCTCTTTCTCTCTCCCTTTTAATATTGATATAGTGATCAAATAAATGATATGAGGGGACACTAAGGAAAAACAATCTCTACATGAACAGAGCTGCCATGGAGCACTTGTAGTTTTCCATGGCAGCACATGGGCTTCCCAGGAATTCATCCTGCTGCTGATCAGAGGCAAGACCCAATGTTATTAAGAGGTTTGGTGAGAAGTTTGTCCTTCTAGTAGTTTCAGTGTAAGTGAACGACAGAAGCATTTGGAAGTCTAGTTTTATCTATACTATCTTAGTGTCAAGCTGCTCATGCAAAGAAAATAATCTAAATGCACAGTGATGAAGAAGTGATTAAATAAATTATATTACATGCATAAAATAGTATGCTATACAGCATATTTAAATGTTTCTGAAAATTATTAATGACATGAAAAATACTCATGATAAACATCATGTAAAAAGCAGAATTAAAATTGTAAGTACAGTATCATTCTATGTAAACATGTATTTCATTTTGACTAAGAGCAGTTATCTACAACTGGAATGACTGATCAGAGTGGAGGTTGCTGGCGGTTCAGGTGGCTGTGGCAATTCCTTAAAATAAGACAATGAAGTGTGCTGCATCGATTGACTCTTCCTGTCACGAATGATTTTTCTGTAGCAAGTGATGTTCGAGAGCATTTGACCCACCACAGAACTTCTTTGAAAATTGTAGTCAATCTTCTGAAATCCTCCCGCTGCTTTATCAATTAAGCTTATGTAATATTCTAAATCCTTTGATGTCATTTCAACAATCTCTTCACAGCATCTTGTCCAGGGCTATTTTCCATCTCAAGGAAGTACTTTCTTTGCTTATCCATCAGTAGCAACTCCGCATCCATGAAAGTTTGTCATGAGGTTACCACAATTCAGTCACATCTTCAAGGTTCCACTTCTAATTCTATTGTAGTTCTCTTGCTATTTCCACCACATTTGCAGTTACTCTTGCACTGAAGTCTTGAATCCCTACACGTCATCCATGAGGGTTGGAATCAACATCAAAATTCCTGTTAATGTTGGTATTTTGACCTGTTTTCATGAATCACAAATGTTCTGAATGGCACCTAGAATTAAGAATCCTTTCCAAAAGATTTTCCATTTACATTACCCAGATCCATTGGAGGAAGCACCATTTATGACAGTTATAGACTTACAAAATGTAAATAATAAAGCTTGAAAGTCAAATCAGTGTTTGATCCATGGGCTGCAGAACAGATGTTGTGTTAGCAGACATAAAACAACATGAACCTTGTACATTCTATCAGAGCTCTTGGGTGACTAGGTGCATTGTCAACGATCAGTAATATCTTGAGAGCAATCTTTTTCTTCCCCCCTGAGCAGTAGTGTTCAACAATGGATTTAAAATATTCAGTAAATCATGCTATCAGCAAATATGCTGTCATCCAGGCTTCATTGTTCTATTTATAGAGCACAGGCACAGTAGATTGACCATAATTCTTAAGGCCCTCAGATTTTCACAATGGTGAGCACTGGCTTCAATTAAAAATCATCAGCTGCATTAGCCCCTAACAGGAGAATCAGCCTGTACTTTTGAAGCTTTGAAGCCAGCATTGACTTCTCCTCTTTATCTATGAAAGTCCTAGGTAGCAACTTCTTCCAATAGAAGTCTGTTTCATCTACATTGAAAACCTTTTATTTAGTGCAGCTACCTTCATCAATTATCTTAACTAGATCTTCTGGATAACTTACTGTAGCTTCCATATTAGCACTTGCTGTTTCACCTTGTACTCTATATTACGAAGATTGCTTCTTACCTTAAAAGTCATGAACCAACCTCTGCTAGTTTCACATTTTTCTTCTGCAGCTTCCTTACCCTCTCAACCTTTCTGGAATTGAAGAGACTTGGGGCCTTGCTCTGGACTAGGTTTAGGCTTAAAAGAAGTTGGTTTGATCTTTTACCCAGACCACTAAAACTTTCTCCGTGCCAGCAATAAGGTTGTTTCAACTTTCTTATCATTTAGGAGGTCTGACAATTAAGTTCGCAAACTCATTCTAGAAAAAGTGCTACATACCTCACTGCTGAATATCACTATGGTCACCTTCAAAGTACTACTCTTGGGAAGCTATGCACCAACACTGGTGCCTAGTCCACCCTTCAAAGCAATCTTGGAACTCTTTTTCTGGAATGGCCATCAGAGCTGTCATGGTATTATAACCTTGATATCCTGAATGTCATCAACATGTCTTCCTTTCAATACTTCCTTTGGGTAAAGAGAAAAGTCATTGGGGCCAGATCAGGGGAGTAGGGAGGGTGTTCCAATACAGTGATTTGTGTACTGGCTAACACTCCCTCACAGGCAGTGCTGCGTGGGCTAGTGCTCTGACGTGATGCAAAAGCCGTAAGTTGCTGGCAAAAAGTTCATGTCATTTTGTCTTTTTCACACAGCACTTCCAAATAGTAAACTTGGTTGACTGTTTGTCCACTTGGTACAAATTTATAATGAACAGCCCTTCTGATATCAAAAAAGGTTAGCAACATCATTTAGACTCTTAATTAGGACTGATGGAACTTTTCGGTCATGGAGAATCGGCTGACTTCCACTGGGCACTTCGATGCTTTGTTACGGATCATATTGGTACATCCATGGTTCATCAGCAGTGATAACACGGCCCAAAACATTGTCTGGCCTCTCCAAAAGGTCTTGGCAAACTTCACCTCTCCTTTGCTTTTGTTCATCAATGAGTTCTTTTGGGACCCTTTTTGTACATATTTTTCTCATGCCAGGATTTTCAGTTAAGATTTTCCTATTTCTCTATCCATGTTTAGTTGATATGCTATGCTTCTCACAGTTAGCCAACAATTTTTATGTACAATTTGATGAATTTTTGCAATGTTTTCATCAGTTCTGCTTTTTACTGGCCACCTGGAACTCTTTTCACCAGTGACACTTTCTCTCCTCTCAGAAAAATGTTTAATCCATTTTTTCACTGTTGTTTTCTTCATGACATTATTCCCATAAACTTGGACTAACATGTCCTTGATTTCACTTTCACTCTTGCCAAGTCTTACAAGAAACTGAATGTTTGTTCATTGCTCTAATTCAAGGTCCAATATTCTCATAATGGCACACTAAAAACACAACAATAATGAATGCCACTCAGCAAGACACTACCACACATTGATATGAATACAGCTGAGAGACACAGATACACCAAGGTTATTGAATCTTACCAAGTTATTTGTACAGTGCTGCCAACATAAGCACAAGGTGGCAAGTTTGTGAACTTAATGTCAGACCTCATATGTGTTCACTGGAATAGCCCTTTAATTTCCATGAAGAATTCTTCTTTTGCATTCACAATGGGGCTATAGAATGAATGTTGTATTAGCAAGCTAACCGGCATAAGAAGCCCAGCTTTTGGCTTATCTTAGTTTGTGACATGCCTTCCTCCCTAAGCTTAATCACTTCTAGCTTTTGATACAAGTGAGAGACTCTTCCTTTCACTGGAACACTTAGAGACCATTGTGGGGTGTTAATTGGCCCAATTTCAATGTTATTTTATCTCAGTTACGGATGCCCAAGGAGAAAGAGAAAGGTGAAAAAATAGCCAGTCAGTGAAACAGTCATAACACATTCAACATTTATCAATTAAGTTCTTATATGGGCACATCTCATGGACCCCAAAACAAGCATAATAGTAACATTTAAGATCATGAATCACTGATCACCATAAAATAAAATAATAATGAAGAAGTTGAAATATTACGAGAATCACCAAAATATGACTCAGAGACATGAAGTGAGCAAATGCTGTTGGGAAAATGGTGCTGATAGACTTGCTCAACGCAGGGGTGCCACAAATCTTCAATTTGGAAAAAAGAAGTAATATCTGTAATAAAATGAAGGGCAATAATATGAGGTATGCCTATATACTACATCTTTATCCATCGATCCATTGATTGACACTTAGATTGTTTCCAAATGAGAGTCCTCAGAGGGCCTGAATCTTGAATTATTCATCTTTGGGTCCCCCTGTTTTTAGAATACAGTCTGGTGTGCCGCAGGCCTTAGTAAATAACTGTTGACTGAATTCATCATGATTCATCAGGACTGAGTCATGAGTGAGAAGCATTTGAATTCACATAGAGCAATTAAAAGAACATTAATGAAGTGAACTTATTTAAACAATTGTATTTCTTCAAAGGAAATGATTCTATTAATATAGTCGCTTTTAGAACATAACTTCAGTTTTGGTCTTTTAAATTTTGGCCCACAGTGACTAGCACAAAACAAGAAGGATCTTTGGAATTGAAAACCAAAAAGAAAACATTAGGGAAGCAGATCTAAAAGATTAAGCTACCCAATGTGTGTGTGTGTGTGTGTGATTTAAAGGATACAATATATATTTGATATCTGCCATTTTATTTTAAATTAACCAATACTTTCAGCATTACACTGACAGTAACTACTTAGAAATTATAGTTGGGACTTTAAAGATAAATTATAAATGTTAAATTTGCCCCACATTTTAACCGGAACTATTTAAGGTATAATACATTACAAATAGCTGTAATGGAACACTATAAAATTAGGCATTCCATAGCTCTATTCCCATGGCAGATGATGAAAAAATAGGAAAACCTTCTGTTAAATCTCCTTTATTTATGCCCTAATGGCATGTTCTCCCTAAACCATGAAGACAGCTTCTGTAATTCTTTCCACTCTAATGTCTCCTGTGCCCGGAGAACAAAAGAAATACACTTAAATAGAAAAGTGAAATTTATTAGACAGGTAGGGAAAATTAACTGGTAAATTCTACCTCAGTGGCTATAATTTTTCTACCCACATACAGACAGACGGTGCCAAAAAAATGTATATACATTTTAAGAAAGGAAAAAAAAGTGTATTAAAATTGTAATACTCAATATATACTGATAACAAAAGAAGAATACAAGTCACGTTTGACTTCTGCAGTTACAAGAGGTGCTCAAAGTGGTTACCATCAGCTTCCAGACACTTCTGTTATGGCGAGCTACTGCTTGAACAATATTGACCAAAGAGTGCACTTGTATCGCTGCGCATGCTGTTTCAACTTCTTCCTGAAGTACCGTCAGTGTAGCCGGTTTTCTACAGCACACCACACCCTTTAGGGTCACCATAGGTAGAAGTCAAGGGGTATCAAGTCAGGAGAATGTGAGAGAAACTCAAACAACATTCTCAAATTTCAAATACCACTTCAAACTGGTCCTGTGCTTCTCAAATGATAACTGTGTTTCCACCATTTTCGTTGACTGTCCTGCTCATCACATGGTGACGTTAGCACTCATTTAATTAATGCCATCTTTTGAGCAAATGTCATACTATACATTGCTATTGTAATTCAATTCAACTTTGAAAAGTAATACATAGACAACATCTCTTAAAATGTGTGTAAGTTTTTTGGCACTCCTGATTTTTCACCTCATTATTTAAAAAAAAAAGTCATAGTACCTATAAATAAGATAAATTCCTGGAAAGAATAAAAAGAGTTAAAGTATAGTCACTGTGGCAGAGACTGCTAAGAGTTCACAGAAATCTATTTCCTCTTCTTCCTTGGCACACAGCTAGACTACCTGAGTTTCAGCCAATGGACATTAAGCAGCCAAGGGTTTTAGGAAGCAGGTGTGCTGTCTCCCCACAACTCCACTTTCTTTCTTCCCATTCTGCTAAATGAATATAGTTAACAGGATCCCAGTGAATGGAAAAAGCGGGGACAGGGAGAGGCAAGAGAGAGAAGGAGTCTTATTCCCTAAACTTCCTGACAAATGGAAACATTTACTGTAGGCAGTTACACAAGAAATAAACTTCTACTGTAAGTTGTAATGAATTTTGGTCCTGTATGTTATTGCTGCTTATATTCCTGTACTAATTTGATATTTTACCCTACATAAATGATCCAAAATCTCTATCTTTCAAGCACAGATGCACAGAAAATCTGCATCATTTGTTGTGTGCCCTGCTTTCTGGCTCCTTCCTCCTTGAACAAGGATGTTATTATTTTTCTAGAAGCATATGCAATAAACCATGTATGCCCACATTTATATTAATTAATTAATTAATTCATCCAATAAATTTGACCGAGAATCTGCTATTTAGCAGACTTTGCAAATATATGAGTGAAGAGAATGTGGGACTCAAGTTTGGGAAGCTCTTAATGTAGCAAGGAAGACAGATTTGAAGAGCAGGAATACAATCGGATGCATTTATGTGCATGCTGCCTATTTGCTTCCCTTTCCCCCTTCTCTATAAATGGCAGTCTCCTCCCGTAAGGCCCTGGCCTGGCTCCTCCAGCACCCATCCCCAGCTCACAGAGAAAATTTAAAGAGGCCGTTTTAGATGGATAGATTGGTTAAGGGTGTTTAGAAAAACAGGGAAGTGTTTTATGAGGAGATGATGGTAGGTCTGGGAAAAGACCCAAAAGACTATTTGAAGGTATCATAGAACCTGGTGCCCAACCTGGAATGGAGAAGCCCACAATGACTGTGTTAAAATCATCAGGTAAAAAGAAGCAAACAAAAGCAAAAACTATGGTTAATCATAAGAAAAAACACCCTCCTGTCACACTGCCTACAAGAATCCCTTCAAATAAAATGAAACCATCTTGGACACACAAACTAGAGGGGCCCAGGGAAACCCAAGTCATACAGGTAAGCACCTCCAGGTATACCCTGAGGAGACTGATCCCAGAAAATGACTGGTTTGGTCACTAATAATCAGGTTCACCATGCAGAGGCTTGGGGTATTACTGCCAACACAGTATCCATGGTGAAGTTTGGAATGCAAAGTTACGTAATTTTTAAAAAATACTTTTAAATCACTAAATGAGATCAGGTACTTTACTCACTGCATGCAATCCAGTAACAATTTCAAAAACAGAAAACATGAATTTTTCCAAAAGTGAATGTTATTAAAGCATTGATTGATAATTTTGGCTTGCTTGGCCATGTGTTTCTTCATTCTTTAGTACTATGAAGGAGATGAATGACATGCCTTACATCTTGTTATTTTTAAAGATGAAATTAAAGTCCTATAATCATTTCCTAGAAGGGCTTCTAAAAAGCCTCCACAAGTTTTCTTCAAAATGATTACATAGTTTTTCTAACTGACCCAAACTTTTTCTCCACTCATATTGATCGCATTTTTTGGGATTTCATGGAAAACTTCAATTACAGGGTACCTTACAATGAAGCTAATTATTCTAAAATTATACATGTTTATTTTCCTGATTTTAAAAAAGATTTCTATTAATAGTTACTATGACCAGCTCTCTTCATATTATATAGAAGTCTCCACAACAAAGGCATATACAAAATTTTGGTACATGATGTTTAAACTATATGAAAACCTGAAAAAAGAACAAAAATGAATGAGTTACTTGTGCTTACATTTTGAGGAAACCATCCCCAAACCCCTGTTAATCATAGTACTATTTTTCTCAATATCTTAAAGTTATTGCTGTGACTTTCAAATTTTATTTTGAAAGAGACCAAGGATCCCAAAGGTGTCATAAAATATGACCTGTAATTTAGATCCTTTTTGCTGAGGTTCTATTTGGTCAGCTTCTATTATCTACTCTATTATCTTCATATTTCAATTGGGCCATGGTTCAAGGTGAACATTTTCTATAAATGAGTCTCTTCACCTCTATCTTCCTAGTTGATTCATGACCTAATATAACCTTTGACCCTAAGTAGGTATATTTCTAAGAGAATAACTCTGTTAGGTTTAGACTGTTCTTTGGCTTCATATGCACTGCCAGGTAACCCTATTAAATATACTCAAGAATTTCTACCTCAGCAAATATATTAAATGTCCTTTCTTTCCCTCAAAATAAAAATTTTCTTTAAAAAAAGAAAACATTACTGCAACTGTTATAAAAAATTAAAAATACAAATATATAATGATTTACAAATGCTTAAAATAAGAAGCCTATTTTAGAAAGTAAATCATAAAATAAGAGTGTGAAAGACAATGAATTGGACATTGTGAGAGTAAAAGGGTTTAAGTGTCTAAACTAATGAGAAAGCTGATTTCCATACCCACACTATTCAAAACACTCACACACTATTCTATACTATACACACACACACACACACCGCTGTTCTCTTCTGAGACCTAAGGCCTGAGTATCTTAGCTAATTTATATAATTTATATATTTTATATGCTAGCTTCATCCATCTGTTACGACAAAAGTACTATCATAGAGGACAGCCTTGAGATTGCAGACATCACGTATCAATCCCTATTTAGGAAACTCCCCTATGGTGCTGGATGCTAAAGGCATGTTACCGTATTATCATAGGTAATTTTCAGGGTGGACTCCAAACTTGAGCTATAAAATAATGGAACATTCTGATGATAGGAATTTTAGAAGAGTTACACATTTGAAAATTCGGAATAAATGCCATCTTGTTCACAGGTGGTAGACCACAAATTGAGCCACTATGGCTCTCTTACCAGCCTGGAGCCGTGTCAACTAATAATAAAGGTCAAAGTGGGAAGAAATCAAATGTGACATAGAGAAACAATACAGTACATACTCTACAATTTCATTTACAGAAAAGTCATAGTGACAGGAAGCAAATCAGTCACTCCCTGGGGGTGGGAGGAAAAGGAGCACTAGGAAAATTGGGGGGTGATAAACATCTTCACTACTTTTATTGTGGTGATGGTTTCACAGGTGTAGACTATATATATCAAAACTTGTCAAAGTTTACACTTTAAATATGTACAGTTTAGTGTATGTCAATTGTAACTGAATAAAGCTATTAAATATGTGATAAAAAGTAATATGTATTCTCAGTTGAATGAACACATATAATACAATGGTCAGAAATGGGTGTTTGTTTATTGGCACATAACTATCAACAACTAAACAGCTTCCAAATACTCAAGTTAACAAATTGTCTTTATAAAAGGAGCCACAATTAGCTATTTAGAAATTAGAAAATTAGTTACAGAAACGAAGGGGAACAAGAGAAGGCGCGTGGTATGAAGGAATACTGTGTGAGTTTGGGAGCCCTTAGAAGGGGGCGTTACTGAACAGGAACACATATTTTAGCCTCACATGAAGAAACAAATTTTGCAGAGACACAGGTTCAGGAACACAGGCTGGGGTGCCTCCTGTCCAGGGAGGGGAAACCATGTGGTAGGGAAGGAGCACTGTGAGTCTGAGTACTAACTGAGCTCTGCAAGGCTATCTCCCTGACAGCTCCTCCCAGACAGCGCTGAAAGCGAAGCTGACTGCCTGCACGGGGGTCTGGGGCAGCCAAGTCAAAACCGGTTGGGATTCAGAGGAAGGGTTGGCGGGTAGCAAGCTGCTCAACCTACTTGGAATCAATAAACCCAGTTGTGAGAAGTAGAATCTTGAAAAGGCTAGAGGGTGAGGTCCAGTTTGAGATGGAATCTTTTTCCCCTCTGAATACTTACAGCACTTCCTAGTTCACCATGTCTCCTAACATAACTGACTTGCTTTACAGCTATTTTTGGTGTGTGTGTGACCACCACCAACCCCATGTTTGAGCTCATATTCCCAGAGTGAAGGGCATTTCTTACAAATCTTTGATCCCTCCTATTACTGACCATAACAATTGAGTGAAGGAATAAAATTAATGTTAGCCTTTCCTAAAGCTCATTAGCCCTCTTTCCCAGCTGACACCACCATCTACTTCAAAGACTGCTACAAACAGATCAGCCAGCCACCAAGTTCACTGAAGTGAAGAGTGAACATCAGAATTCCAGAATTGAATCACAATAACCTTTTAACCAATGATAAATCTCAGGCTCACTTTATTGAAGGTTGCAGAGGATAGTGTGACAGGAGGCCATGAAATCTGAACTCAATCCCCCAGCTCAGAGAGCTCCTTGGGCTGGCCTGCTGTGTGATTCAACTTGAGTGAGTTTCTAAGCAACCATTGAAGCTGGGGAAAAATCTAATAGCAAATCTGCCTGGGTGGTGGATATTATAACATTTATCTTTCATCGCCCACTTTCCTTATTTTATCAGGGGAGGACAGACTGAAGAGAGGGTGTCTAGGTAGCAGGCGCTGGAATCTGGTGAGGTGGAGCTTTAGGTACACACACACGCATGGTGCGTGCTGCCTTCAGTTCCGCTCTGTCGAGCACAGCAGTAGGAAAGCACCAATCTGCACTACTGATAAATTATTGCCAAAATAAGCTCTTGAGCTTCTTTTGTCTCCATAACACACAGAGGAGGAAGGGGCACAGACTCTCTAACTTGATGGTTCTCACCCAGTGTAGTTGGCATGATACAGGAAGGAATACAGGTCTTTGCAGTTTCCTTCAGGGCTTCTCTGTGAAATTCAATCCAACAAATATTAGGGTCTCCTAAGTTCCAAACGCCATTTCAGCACTATGGATTCAGCAACAAATGATCTAGTTTCCATTCCAGAAAAGCAAGTGCTTCCCCAGAGGGGCTGGTCAGGAAGCCTAACCAGGACAGAGGATTGGTAGAGCTTGCCCGAGGGGGTGGTGGGAGTGTGTGAGCCCCCAGTAAATTTATAAATTAAAAAAAAGGTCCATGGGAAGCATGTAGGGATGAAATAAACACGGAACCTGGCAGGCAGCATTACCAGTCATCATCCTCAAAGGGCTAGGAATAGGAAGAGGAGCCAGATGCGTGGTAATTGAAACTGAGAAAGAAGATGAAGTGAGAATGAAGAAATTCTTCTGTGGAAAGAAACAGACACTGGCATTTGTCTGGGGCGTCTTCCAGAGATGTGAGGGGATTTATCAAGAGTCCTAACCCAGGTGAGATCCGACTCTTCAGAAACTCATTTATCAGGTACAAACATATTAACAAATCACTAAAAATGAACTTGTAAGGTTATAATAGAGATATCCACTCTGCCAGAAAAGTAGGAAAAGCAAGTGATTTCTAAACTAATTACAAAGACAAGCTGCTAAAAGAAGTCCAGACAGAGGGAACCACCTCTGTGTAGACAGGGGAGGATGAAGAGGATCAGAGAAGACTGCGTGACTTAGTGGGGCGGGTACATATTTACGTCAGGGGAAGTGACAAGAGACAAGGTTGATATTTTGGGTATTTTTCTGAATGAAGTGTGGAGACAAATAGGCTTTGGAGTACAGGGTGCTCACCCACGAGGTGTGTCTCGATGCTGTTGGAGCAGGCTGATGGCTGTGGGAGCTGACAATGAGCTCCCACAGGCCCTTGCTTATTCTCCCAGGAAATGTTCTAGCTCCAGCTGTGAACTAGGCTCTCACGCTGCCCCTTTTGGATTATACACTATTTACCAAACTCTGATCTGATACTCCCCCAAGGGGCCACTGCTCCCACTAACCGCCAAAACGGGATGGCAAAACACACACAAAAAGCACCAGTATTCCTTGTCTGGTCTTAGTCTCTGGAATGCTGTTAATCAAGGGTTGTGATGGGGCAGTAAATCAGCCAAAACTGTTTGGAGATAGATTAAAAAAAGATGAAAAGAAGAAGAAAGCTAAGTTAGAGGAAGGAAGGCCAACAGAGACAAGTAAGAGGCAGTGCTACCAAATGGAGGCAGTAGCAACGGGTGGTTACGGAGATACTGAAGGAAGAATCTACAGGACTGGGCGACCAACTGCAACGTGAAAGTAAGGGGCGAGAACAACACTGGAAGATCCCTTTGCTGCTGACCTTCAGGTGCTCGTGAGACAGCGCACAAAGGTGTCCCGTTGGCCACTGAAAACACAGACCTGGGGTTCAAGAGACATTGGACACACAGTGCAGATTTGGAACTGTTGTAAATGAGGCCAGGGCAATGGATGAGAGAACTGAATCGCTCAAGGAGAGTGTTTAAGATAGAATGAGACCAAGGAAGAGGAATTAAAGGAAGATATCCAAAAAAAGAGCACCCTCAGCAGTAAGGGGGAAAGGATACGAGAAAGAGAGCACTGTCAATAGTGTCAAATTGGTTAAATCAAGTGAAAATGGAAGAGAGGAAACTGGATATAGCAATCCAGATGGGAGCAAGGGGGATACACATGGAAATAAGTTGCAAAGTGAAGGAAGGTTAGTAACGAACAGTGAATACAGACCGTATTTCCAAAAGGTTTGACCATGAGGGAAAGGAGGGGGGTATGTTGGTATTTTGAAAGGGAAGGAAAAGCAAGTATTCAGGGAATAATTTAAGACATTAATATTTGAGTAAATTTATAGATCAAGGAAACAGGGCCAATAAGAGAGGAAAGGCTGATACAAAATACAGAACTGACAACTGAACTTCCACCTCGTCTCACTATGAGTGCTTATTTCTGGGTCCATGAAAAAGAGTGTCATAAACAAATTATTTTATTGCTCTCTGATAGTCACGATAGAACAAAATAGAAGTTAAAAAATGGAGCATTAGAAAAAAGGGATGCTGCAAGGAGAATATCTTTCTTTTCCTTTCTCTGTCACCAGTGCTGAGTCTAAAGCAAAGCACACTGCTTTAAAGGCAGGGTGTTATTTATAAATTTACCAATACTAATCTCAGCACGTCTTCATTCAATCACATTTTTGGGGAAAGGGTGGCCCCACTTAACTAAAGAGGGAGTCTAATTAAGTAGATCATCATATGTACCATTCAAGGACACATTTCCAGGTAATTACCAGATAAAAAAACTCATTAGCTATTGAAACTATGCCAAACCTAACTCAATCTTTCTCTATCGGTTCAGAGGAAACTTAGAGGGCTCCAGTGCCATCATTATAAATATTAATTCTCAGTGAAAATACAGAACTGTTCTGTTGATTCTTTCTAGTACAAATGGCCTTTTCTATTTTTAGACTTGTTAAATGTATCGATAGTTTGCAAGAAATAAAAGGTTAACGTTGCAGGAGTGATAAAATATAGAGAACTACCAGTTTGCGTCTGTACCCTAAAATGTTATGATTATTTTCTGTTGAAAACGTCCCACCATGGTTATCAGTAATCTTACTTTAATACATTTACTGCAGGTCAAGAATGTAGCATATCTTGATTATATGCCTAGGACAATTAGTTTAGGAAAAGTACATAAATAAGATAACAGATTTCAATGTCTTAATGAACTACTTTGTGATACACATGATGAAACATGTACATTGTCATATATATCCAGCTGGATCAATTCAATAATAAAAGGATATGATAGCCGACTTCCTAATTATAACTAAAAAATTGTCCCCAAAGTTGTTAGTGTGTTCAAGACAGAAGGCGAATGCTAGTCACCCCCACAATCTGTCCACTAAGTTTGCAAACTTGCCACCATGCCCGTACATGGGCAGCACTTTACAAACAACTGGGTAAGCTGTCCTAACCTTGGAGAGGTTATGACATGTACAAATCACTTGTGTGTACAGAGCTGCCAACATAAGCAACGGTGGCAAGTTCACAAACTTAATTGTCAGATTTTGGGGACAGTGACAGCTCTGATGGCCACTCCAGAAAAAGAGTTCTACAAGATTGCTTTGAAGGGGGACTAGATGCTGACATCAGTACATGGCTTCCCAAGGGGAGTACTTCGAAGGTGACCGTAGTGATATTCAGCAATGAGATGTGTGGCACTTTTTCTAGGATGAGTTTGTGAAATTGTCTGACCACATACACACACACACACACACACACACACACACACACACACACACACATTATCTGTGAGGAAGTCCAGAAGAACACACAGCTTGTTAGTAACTGATCCACTATTTCAGACACAAGTGGTACATTTAAACTGCTTTATTTTGGTTCCCCCCCCAAAAAAAAAACCCCACACTGAGATATGTTTTCAGAGTATGCTGTCACTTTCTTTCATCAGATGCTCCATGAAGACAGTCTGCAAAGCTCACTCCTGTGTTCTGGCCATTGAATGATGGCATTATCCCCTGCCTAGAGCAATCACATTCTGCAGCTCCATTTGAGTGCTAAATTCTAAAAACAGCTTTGTATCCCTTAAAACAGTGGTTCTCAAAGTGTGGACCACCTGAATCAGATTCCTCTGAGGATGCCTGATAAAAATATGAATTTCTCATCTCTGCCCTAGTCCTGTGAAATCAGAATCCCAGGTAAAAAAGTGTGATAATATGCACCTTTCAAATAGTCCCCAGGTGTCTGTGAATGTCTAAAAGCTGGAAAACCATTGCCCAAGGAGCCAGAAATGTTCTCCCCTCCAGCATTCAGATCTACGAAACATACTCTCTCCCTTTTTGTTTCAGCCTTCAAAAAACTGAGCATCAAAATTGATGTTGAACTCTAACAACTACCACATTTTATCAAATCCAACTAATTCATTAATTATAAGCTGTATGTTATTATTTTATGTATCACAGAGAAAAATGCTGCCAATTTAACAATGATACACCATCAACCGCAAGATGCAGCCTAAATTTGGAAACATTAAAATGGGAAATATGTGCCTTTTAGAGCTGATGAAAGAATGTTATCCATAAATCTTAACTTATGTGAGGGGGATCTCAAAATTAAAAGTTTGGGCAGCTAAAGAGAAGTTTGCTAGGAAGCTCCGTGTTAGGGGAGAGTACTCTCAGACAAAGGGAGGGGCAAGTGCAAAGACAGAGGGACATGAAACTCACAGCTGAGTCTAGAGAAAGTTCTAAAATCAAAGTGCTTGAGTTCTGGTATCTGCCTCGATACTTATCAACTGAATGACTTCGAGTAACCTAATTTTAAACCTTCTGGACTTCTATTTTTTTTTTTTTTTGTAAAGTAGAATTTTACATCTTCTTCTTAGGGTCTAAAGCTTAAATCCAGAACACAAACGGAATGTGTTGAATGCACACAACGTGCTCCAAATTGCTGCTTTTGCTGTTGTTGTTATTATTGCTAGATGGAACCGTCTGGTGGAGAGGGAATGGAAAGTGGGGGAGGATGAAGCTGGAGTGGTAAGTGGGGATAAGCAGTTTAGAATCTATCTCCTAGGTGACAGGGAATCATGGGAAGCAGGATAGTGACTGTCTGATTTGCATGTTAGAGCAATTACTCTGCTGTCACTTTTGGAGATTGGATTCAAAAGGAAGGGCCACAGAGGTAAGGAGAGAAGGAGGAGGCTCAGGCTGGAGTTCAGGTGAGTGACGATGAGAGCAATCGATGGCAGAGCAGATAGAGGTTAAGAGAGACTTTCTGTATTTAATCAAAAGTGATTTAATTGGCAATGCTACATGACTAGGGGACTCATTTGACATACTGAGTGAGTGATTAGTAGAAGTTAAGGATATTTCCCCGACTTTTTAGTGTGCAGAATTATATTTAGATAACAGATACATGTTTTAGAATTTATAACTACTTTTGCCCTTAAGAAAACTAAAAATTCAAATGGAAAACCTTGGACATCAACATGTAATTAGTATTCACAGATCCCACTAAATAAAGAAAAGATAATGTCAGGGAAAAGAAATGACATGGACAGTAGGTTAACATTATTAGGAATGGATAAAGTTAATTAGGAAAAGAAAACAAGTTATTGATCACAGAGGTCATTAGCCTAGTAGAGATTGCACACACACCCACAAAAAAGTTTTATGAATAACAATAGGGACTATAATAACAGGACATATATTTATAGCTAGGGAGATTGTCCCACAATTAGCTGGAATTAGAAATCTGAGGTCTAATTTTAGCATTAACCATTTAACAGCCTGTGCCCTAAGGCAAATTAGCTAACTTGGCTGATTTGGTTTTATCATCTGTAAAAACAGGGATAATTGTACCTATTTTGTAGAATTTTTGTAATAGTATTTTAAAAATTGTTAAGTGCTATATTTACTATACTATGTGGGTGAGACATGAAAAGTATATGTTTTCATGATTCAGGAAAAAAAAGGTACTTAATTTTAGAATTACTTAAAGTTTTAGTTTTAACAAATTAACTCAAGTGTCATTATCAATGCCACTGCCTTTTCTTAATTTTTTTGAATTTTAATGTCTTTCTACTTGGTTTTTAGATGTATCAGTCAATGATATATAATGCAAAAGAAATCTCCTATAAAAATATGAGCAAATAAAAGGAGACAAATACTTAACCTATTTTAGGGCCAAATTCTGATTTTTTTTTTTATCAGGATCTAAATATTATTCTTGAAAGAGGAATCAGAGTGGAGTGATGTCTGCGTTATAGTCAATTCAGAATTTTTCTAGTCACCCTAGGGCAGTGAGAGACTGAAGAAGGGAGGAAGGAAAG
This sequence comes from Lyroderma lyra, assembly GCA_004026885.1. Lineage (NCBI taxonomy): Eukaryota > Metazoa > Chordata > Mammalia > Chiroptera > Megadermatidae > Lyroderma > Lyroderma lyra. The sequence continues at coordinate 323,746 of PVJL010000270.1, forward strand.
AGGGAATGATGACCAGGGCATCTGTGTGAACATAGCTAGAAATCTGAAAGAAAAAAAAAAAGAGCATGCAGGCATTTTCATTATTGTAAGACTGTAAGATATTGCATTTACCCCTACATTTCTTTTTTCTTAATTTCCTACCCTAAACCAGAATAGAGAATCTAGCCTTGACCTCATTTCATTACTGTAGGTACAAAAAAATCTCTCCTGGATCTAAATGGGCCTACCTAAACTAGTTGTCCATTTGCCCTGATCTAGGCCCATCTTGATAGTATATGAAGTGTCTAGTGCTTGCTTGTTCCAGCCCCTTTTAAAGGGGTAGAAACGTGTCTTTTAAGGAAAAATTTCAATCGTATGCTAGTGTTGGGGATATAATTGCAAATGATGGAGAAGTCTTGGTGGAGTTCACTGGTTGAATGGATAGAACAATGATCAAATAGGTACTTACAATGCTGGGTAACACGTGTTATGGTATAGGAAACTAGGGCAGGCAGAAACACTTAAAAACACCATGCATTTTGAGTATTACAATCTCAGAAGTCTCCCCAGAGGAAGACATGTCCAAGTTGAAACCAAAAGTATGTAGGAATGAGACGGGAGAAGACAGATGGCAAAAGAAATGTATAAAGGCCAGGAGGCTAAAGAAAAGCTGGCATCTGGGAGGCACATATGGTCAGCTTTGTGTATTTGTGTTTATAAGCATGTGTGTGTGTGTGTGTGTGTGTGTGTGTGTGTGTGTTGGGGGTGGAATGAGTAAAATAGCAAAAGATAAAGCTGAAGGAGTAGGTAGAGGTCAGATCTTAAAGGTGCATAAGGCCATATCAAAGAGCTTGGTTTTTACGGTAACATTATTCAGAAACCATTGATGAGTTTCAGACCAGGATTCAATACCATCAATAATGGTTTAGAAAGAAGATTCTGACTGAGGTGTGGAAAAAGACTGGAGGGCAGCAGCGGGTAGGCAAGCACAGGGTCCTGTTAGCCACTGTCACAATATTCTAGAAGAGGGTCTGACTCCGGGAAGGAGTTGCAGAAATGGGTGGAGGGGAAGAGAGTCAGGCAATACGTTATCCTGAAGTGAAATTATATCAGAGTCACTTCACTTTGATAAAAGTGGATGATATATGGAATGAATTGGAAGGTGGAGCATGAGAGAAAAGGACAAAGGCTATAGAAATGAGAAGGGTGCTAAAATATGCCCACAACGTGCCTAGAATTACGCTCTGTCTTTTATATTGATTATCTCATTTAACTCTCACAAGTTATCTTGCAAGATACACATCACTTCCCTTTACAGATGAGAACCTTCCACAATCTACAGCCATTTGAAAAGGAAAGTTGGGAATGTTACCGGCAAAATGTATTTGTGTTTGGGAATTTTAAAATATGAAAGCAGCACCCAGGTAAACACTAACAATACACATAAATAAATCTGTAACATTACACATAATCAAGATATAATTAATTTAAGATTCGAATACTAAATAATTACAGAAATAAAAAAGATACACTGTGTGTGGTTGGCCTGAATGGACGAGACTGGAGTCATAAAAAGCTTTATGGATGAAAGGAATTTTATTTGACATATGATTGTAAAAGAAATGGTTTGGAGGCAAGAAATATGGTTCAGTGTAAGTAAGGGATGACACGAATGCTTGATAAAAGTGAAAATCTCAAATCTAGCACATTATTACAATTTCAAAGAGAGTACAGAATTAGATAATGAGAAATCAACTTTAAATAATTTGTTTCCAAATTATGACTTATGGAATAACAAAAACTATGTATTGGTTTTTATGTAATTGTGTTATTCCCATATTTGTGATGCTTTGATTCTATCCAGACTGAATTTTATTTGATACTTGATATCGTGGAAATGAAACACAATAGTGAGAGCATGGCAGCATAAAAGTCTGTGGATTTGATTCATCTAGAAAAAGGTATTACATTCTACCTTTTACAATTCATCATTCCATCACTATAGTATTTAAAAGAAAATCACCTAGAAAGGAAAGTAATATAAACTGATTCTTAAAGGCTACAATTTGAGGGTTGTGTACAGACTAATAATAACATTGCTAGAAATTGGTGAAATGGTTTCTGGCATGTGAATTCTGATAGAATTTATTTTTACAATGTCAGACTGTCACATGCTCATTTGTGATTCTGTGTGTGGATGTGTGTACACATAAAGCACACAGTAATCTAGAAAGACTCTTAATTAGAAGCAATATCTGCAATATGCCTACCATGATGACTATTTTGTTTAGCTAAACTAATCACTACCACATATAATGAAAATAATCTTAGTTTGAATTTATAAATGGCTCTGTTTTAGACCTCTCTCAAGATTTTGAAAGTTTTGTTTAGATTTCGGCTTTATAGAGTATGAACATTGTGCCCAAAGGCTTTTGATGCTTTGGGACCCAGAAATAATATGAAGCAATTGAAATGCTTATTAAGATATTAAAAGCATTCTGAATACTAACTAAATTTTGATAAAAATATTTTATGAGAAGTATCCATTCTATTCAGGGAAGACTTTATTATCACTCAGGTAATTCTAATTAACTGAGAATCATTTTTCTCTTTAAAAAGAAAAAGAACTAATAAATTAATTACAATTTCTATCCAGAGATTTAAGACAGATTTCAGTGCACTGCAACAGGTTAACATAGCAGATAAGTTCTTCTCTAAAATTTTTCTACGGACATGTTTCATGATAGAATAAGCTTCATCTGAAAAACAGGTAACATTTATTTTTTTATCTGAGCAAAAGCATGATTGCATTTTTAAAAGTACCCTATCTATGGAAAACCAATTTAGTTCCATTAATGAAAAGGAAGCACAATGTGATTGAGAATGTAATACAGAATTATAGTTCATTAATTCTTCAAGTATGTAATTTTCCAGACTCCTGATCCCCCATTGATTTCTGCACACTCACATAGGTCCCACTAAATGTGAGCAAAAGGAAATTTAATCATGTTGCTATATCATGTGTGGAGAGGGTGGTGCTCCACAATTAGATAGAAACATCATGAAAGGGATTTTTGCAGTGAATGCTTCACCATGCAGCCCTGTTAGCATTTCTTTGTTGTCAAAAATTGATCAATCACAGACCCACAGACAACTGGGATGGTGACAGTCTCCTATTATGTGGCCAATATTGTCAAAGGAGATGATACTTGTAACAATTGAAGCTGATAATTCAGAACACTTAATTAGGCATGATGAATAGGATGTATGCTTCAATCTCTTTTTCCCCCTAACTTGAATGCCATGTATTTTCCTATTGCCAAAGGGTATGTTAATGCCCATTAAAATTTAAACTAAAAATTATAGATTAAATGATAGAACACAACGGCTCTTTTGAGTGCTGGCTCAAAGAATTGCATTCTGATTTTCTCCTTTTTTTCTGAGAATTATCTCATTAAAATTATGTGCCACTCATCTCTCTGCCAACTTGTCCTTGGAACTGAAATTGCTTCATTTTCCCACATCTCAGACTTGGGGCAAAATTCCTACCTGTAGCCCATGAATACAGTGTCAATTAGTGAATGCCAGTACATGCGGTTTGAGGAACTGGACAGAAATGCATTTTGTCCAAAGCAAATTTAGCAAAATGCTGTGTGGTGCTGCTTTCTTGCCTTGTAAAGACAACTAATATTTCAAGCTTGCTGTGGAAGGTGCACTGACAACCATTATTGGGGTTCTTCCATAAGGAATCAAGGTCAAAACAACCTTATTGTGATTTATTAATAGGCTTGAAGCACAGCACATTCTTTATATATTAAGAGAAAAAAGTCAGGTGGAATCTTATAAAGAAGTGTTCTGAAAACAGCTGTGTGAACAAAAGCCATTTTAGCAGCAAGAGCAAAATCTATTATGGAGTTCAGCCTTTGAATAGCCTTTACAACCATTCCCTCTGTTTAGATGGTAGAATAGTAAATGGGGCAATCATAAGGAACTTCAGCTATTCATTTTCCCCCCTTTATATATTTTAATGCATTATGGTGCCTCCTTCACTTAGCCTAGTGTAAATGGGTCTGTCACTCAGAACACAGAATGCAGGCACAAGCCAGCAATTAGCCTGCACTGATACACTGATAATACTGTCTCAGATCTCAGATCAGTAATGACTGAGTTGCAATGGTAAATGGTTAAAGTTGAGAATTACTTACTTTTTACAGGTTGATTGTCCATCTCCTACATAATAATTAAAATTATGTAAGAAGAGAGATTTTTATCTTATTCATCAGAGCATCTCCAGTCTTTAAAAGAGTTCCTGTCACAAGGTAGGCATTCAATAAATATTCATCAGATAAATGAATGAATTTTACGTACAATGTAGGTATTTCCATATGTCGTTAATATCCTTACTGAAATATGAAAATGAGTTTTGAAGTATTACAGCATAATACATGCAATATGAAAAGTTCTTACCCCAGCCATACACAGATCTCTTGGGCTCCATGATTATACGATAAATAGATTGTACAAATAGTTGATTATAGCATGGCATTTCTCTTGCCTCAGGTCTACAATGGTTTCTAAGTTTTCAACTTTATTTTAGTAAAATCTTATGACTCAATATTAACCACAAGAATCTCACAGGCAGGGCATATAGATTGTAGCCACATTCATTCACAATAAACAAAAAAATAAAAATAAGGAAGGCAGAAAGAGACCATGACAAAAGTGATACAGACATTTTATATTACTGGTAAAATAGCACATAGTTCAAAAAAGAAATAACTCCGGCTGGATTATGAAGGTCATCTCATATTTTTCTCTTCTCTTCAAAGAAATTCTGTTATTCCAAGGCCATCATTACACATCTTATTTATACATAATACTTCTAAGATCAAATAATTCTTGTTTGTTATTTTTATAACAATTTTGATTTCTTAAGAAATATGATATACACAAAACTCAGCCAATTAGGAATTTATTCTAGCAAATATAGACAGCTTTAATATGTTAGCTCCTCAAAGATATTTTTTGGACAACCGTGTTTCAGTGTTTTTTGGTTTTGCACCTGTTTATATACATGTACCATATTTTTTCAGTGTATAAGACAATACTTTGGTCTAATATTGTTAGACCAAAAATTGATGGTCATCTTATATACCAGAGTAACCAGTTGAGAGGGTTTCTTAATGTTGGGTTAGAAAAGTAGGGGTTGTCTTATGCATGGGGGCATCTTATGTATGAAAAAATAAGGTAAATGAAAGAGGCAGATTAATATTATGTGTGACTAGAGATTTATAGTTTAGATGGCAGAATGAACAACAGCACAGATTCTAGCAACAACCACAAATAAAAATCACCACCAACAACTAAATGAGCAAAGGGGCATGATGGAATGGCTTACATACATGAAGAAACCTACGTTCCTGTAGCCAGCTGCAGCTCAACTCCTTATTTCACCCAATTTCCAAGAAGTCACGTAAGAAAACAAACCAGATTCTGAGATTTTCTCAGATTTGATAAAAAGAAAGCTTAGTGGGTAATCTCTGACTGGGGAGTGGTAGAAACAGCAGCAGGGGTAAAATAAATGATGTAGGAGATGTGCATGACAGGGCTGATTCTCAAAGAGTAACACAAGGAATCAGTGGCCAACCCAAAGCCTAAAGGCGAATCTCTGCAGGAATGGGACTGGTGTATGAGTCTGTGGACAGAAATCTTACATTAAATATTTGATGAAATTCTAGAAATGAGGGCAAAGCTCAGATATCAAAAGACACTCCCTCAGCTGAGCTCTCCCCTTAACCCATCAGGCCCTCAAGCTAGAGAAAAGTTTGGGTAGAACACAAAATACCCAGTCCTCAAAACACACCGTGAAAGCCCCTAAAAATGTTCTCAGATGGCACAAAAAAAAAGTCAAATGGAAAATCTGGACCAAATTGCCCAAGTGTGAGTAAAACATAAGGAAAGGGAATGGAATCAATGTATAAAACTATGGAAAACAATAGAAAGCATAGCAGAGAAGCACAGAAAATATTCATCTAAGAAAAAACATAACCCCAAAATAGAAGGAAATTTCCCACAAGCACTTAACAGTAATATATTAATTAAATTATAAAATATTTTAAAATGATATAGTAGAAAAATAAATAAATAGGAAAAAAATTTGCAGGCCTAAAGGAAATAGAAGTGAAGACCACAACATCTTTACTGAAGCTAAGAATGGAATATATGAGGCCTAAAGTTTGCAATTTAAAAGAAAGGTTTGTCATGGTCACAGAATATATAGTTAGAAGGAAAAAGAAGATTTAAGTAATCAGGATAAAGCTAATAGATATTGAGGACTAACAAACATAATTCAGCTAAGGGTAATTGAGGTCTCTGAAATAGAGACCTTTATGAATGCAAGAGGAGAAGCAAAGGATCGAATCAATGATTTAGAGAATAAACTAGCAGAAAACATCCAATCAAAACAGCAAAAAGAGAAAAGAATCCAAAAAACAATTTAAAAATGAGGAGAGTTTAAGGGGCCTCTAGGACAAAATCAAGTGTACCAACATTTGCATCAGATGGGTACCAGAGGAAGAGAGAGAGCAAAATATTGAAAACCTATTTGAAGAAGTAGTGACTGAAAACTTCCCTGACCTGAGGAAGAAAGTAAACATACAAGCCTAGGAAGCACAGTCCCAAATGAGATGAACCCAAAGAGGCCCACACCAAGACACATTATAATTACAATGCCAAAGCTTAAAGACAAAGAAAGAATCTTAAAAGCAGCAAGAGAAAAGCAGTTACCTACAAGGAAGCTCCCGTAAGACTATATGCTGATTTCTCAACAGAAACGTTGCAGGCCAGAAGGAATTGGCAGGAAATACTCAAAGTGAAAAAATCAAGGACCTTCAACCAAGATTACTCTACCCAGCAAAGCTATCATTTAGAATCAAGGGCAGATAAAGAGCTTCCCAGACAAGGAAAAGCTAAAGGAGTTCATCACCACCAAATTAGTATTACAAAAATCTTAGAGGTACTTCTTTAAGAAGAAGAAAAGATAAATATGAATAATAAAATGGCAATAGTTACATATCAATCAACAATTACTTTAAATGAAAGTGGATTAAATGCTCCAATCAAAAGTCATGGTGACTGAATGGATTAAAAAAATTAGACCCTTACATACGCTAACTACAAGAGACTCAATTCAGACTGAAAAATACACACACACTGAACCTAAAGAGATGGAAAAACATTATTTCATGAAAATGGAAATAAAATTTTAAAAAGCTGGGGTAGGTAGTCTCACCTAACATACTATATATTTCACTTATATATCTTGTTCCTGGTCTTCCTCACTTTCCTGTAACACACTTCATGTGTGCAGGAATTTTCATCTGTTTTCTTCACAATTGTATCTTCAATGTCAAGTACAGTGCCTTGCAGATACTAGTTACTGAAGCACACATTTGTTTAATAAACAAATGACTCAACAAAATAAATTACAAGTAGTGAACATATACAATACCTTATTAGCCACTGTCCCTTTTTAACTTACTTAAAACTTTGGAGTTCTAAGTAAATAAAGATACAGTAATCATTGAACTTTGAGGATTCACTTTCAATCCAGTATTTACAGGCAGATAGCTCTGCAAACTCCTGATATCTTTAGTTCTGGGGGGCCTGGAAGCACCTGGACTTCTTGATTTGCTGTATCTGTACTATAAAGCACTGCCATGTGCCTATACCTGGCATCAGAGAGATATGAAGTACAAGAGAAATTGACAAGTAAATGTTGTAAGATAAAGTCTTAGTCTATGGTATTGCTTTTTAGGTATCCAGTTGACTCTTAATATCTTGGCTAACACCTTAGAACTGCATTGTGCTTGCTGAGTGCAATAGGACTAGAGGGCAAGTGGCAATGTGAACTTACTTTGACAGAGCACCACAATTTTCCATGCAAATTCTCAGTAATGCATATAAAGCGCTTGACAAAGTGTGTGCTAGACAGTTAGAGGTCAATACATTTTAGTTCTTTCCATTATCCTCACAGTTCCCAACATCTCTCTCCTTGAGTAGCCATCTAACACCTCCCACTCTCATTTTTATTCCCTTTCAATCTCTTCTCCACACCATCCCAATAGGATAGCTGGTAACTCAAAATCTGACCATATTTGAAACATCAGATAGTTTCTCTTTGACTGAGGATAAAGATCAAAATATGAATGACCTATAAGCCCTCACAGTTTGGCCCGTAACTGCCTCTAAAACTTCATCTCACACCAGGCTTTCCCTGGCCTCTGAGCTCCAGGCACATGGCCATTTCCCCAGTTCTCAAATGTGCCTCACTGCCTCCATCACAGGCTCTTTGCACGTGCTGTTTCTTCTGCACAGAACACTGTCCCCCACAACCTCCCACTTCACTTACTAAACTCTTACCCTTCCTTTAGATCTCAGTTCAACAAATCACCTCAGTGAAGCACTTCTGACATCCCTGAGTAGGTCAAATCCTTCCCCCACTAACCCCAGGCACAGTGTGAATGGAGGCTTCTGCAGTTGTGCAGTGTGACAGCACTGTCTCCTCTGTAGGACTGAGCAAGGTCTTACCTGTGAATTAACAGAGGGATTGTTTGGTTAGGTCTATGTCCTCCCTAAGCCATGACCTCCTTGAGGACAGTGGGTGAGTCTTTTTGATCATTAAATCACAATGCCTATCCTAATAGCAACCATGTGTTGAATGGCTGGATACATCATCATTGTCACTAACCCCATCACTATCATCTCACACCTGGGTAGATGCCTTTCTTGTGGTTACCTCTGGAGCCTGTCTTTTCTTAAAACTAGCTCTAACTGAACTAGTACACCTTTGCCCATGGCATTTGTATAGCAGTAGTTCTACTTCCCTTGACCCTTAACTACAACCTGAACAAATCTCACATGCATTTTTGAATTCTGCTTAGATCTCTTCAATTGGAAGTAATTTCTACTCTTTGAATCTTTTGAATTTCCCAGGTATTATAATAATTTGTGTATTTTCAAATCTCTCTCCTGGATTCTAAATTCCTTAAAGATAAGAGCTAAGCTACACTTACTTTGAATACCCAGCAGTAGTAAACACTATCCCATAAATATAGATGTCTGAAATACTGTTTTAACCCATAATTTCTTTCTGGCTCTACAACTTTATATGGTTCTAATCCCTCTTCTGTAACCTCTACTTTATCAGTATGTTTTTCAAATGCCTTCAAGGAATCACACCTTACCTTTTATTAACACTGCAAACATAGAGATTTTTAAAATATAGCATATCCAATTTTAAAGTTTAAAAAGTAATATATATACATATATATGTGTGTGTGTGTGTATGTGTGTATAGATATATAGTGGTAGGATGAGGTTTAAACACTATCAGAGTGTTTCAGGTGTAGGAAAAAAAATATATATGTGTATACACACACACACACACACACACATATATATAATTTCAATTTTGAAAATAAATTTAAAGTAGAGAAATTGGTCAAGAGAGAAAAAGTCCCAAGGATATAAAAGAGAGCTAAAAGAGATAATACAATGCCTTAGAAACAATGCGAGTACTACAGTGAAGTTCATAAGAAGGCTATTGCACTTTTTTCTAGACCTGGCTTGATTTTATTCAAAATTGAGAGAGGTGTGTCTATTTTAATTCAGGTCTATATATTGCATCCTTTCAAAAGGTGCACCAGGCCAGGCAAGAGAGCCTCCCGGCAGCAAAGTCGCAAAGGGAAACATGGAGAGTTTTTAATATCCAGCAAAAGGATGAGCACAATTTTTCCTAAAGAAACAGGCTTTCAGAGGTTCCCTGGTGGTGTAGTGGCTAGGCTGCGGTGCGTTCAACGCCACGGCCCAGGTTCGATTCCCAGCCAGGAAACTGCCCCCATGTCCCCCCAAAAAGAAATAGGCTTTCCCCTGGTTTGAATTCTAAAAGTAATTTATAAGAGAAATTGATTAAGGTGATGGTCAAAGTTTTATTATTGATTTAAAGAAACAGAAAAAGTCTTCAAATGCCTACTTTCAAGGACATTGCATGTCCTAAATTCAATCGTAATTTAGTAAAGCCCTCTCTTAGAGGCATTATTTTGATTGTTGTTTGTTTTCTACGACCCTACCCAATACAAAGAAGCTGAGAGAGCCCAGAGGAATGGATTTCAATATTTCACTTTGATTATCACTCTAAAAATATCAAAGGTTCTGAGCCAGGTTTTGACAAGTGCTAGATCAAAATCATTTCCAATTTTAATTTTATGATTAGTCCTTGAAATTCTATTATTTTGCTTTATGATTAAGGAGAGAACATACTGCTTTAGATTCAAGCACATGGGCAACCAAGTTGACAAGTTTTAGTAAAAAAGTGAGAAGTTCAAATTAGCTCACAGAGTTCACTTACTTTTGCAGGTGTACAATGAGACGAGACTACTTCCAGGTAAAATAAGGTATCTTTTTCAGAAATTAATTTTGAATTGGCTCAAGTGCATGGACAAATACCTGAGACCCCAGCCTGCTTTTTTATGCCAAAAGGCATAAAAGTTATCATTGTGTTTTAAAACAAGTTAACACTCAGTACCTTGGCCTTATACCTGCTCATCAGGAATGTTTAAACAGGTATAGTAAACTGATTTTAGATGGAAACATGTTCTAATAGGTCTTATAGGATGTTACTCAAATTAAACCCCTAGATATTTAGATGCCTTACCACATAATACAGAATTATTTAGTTCTGCTCCTTAAAGTATGGATTTAGTTTTAACATTGTTTAGTTAAACTGTTCTTTCTCACAGTATTAGATCAGCAGGGTTAGTTGTTTGTGTTGTTGTTGTTGTTTGGTACATTTGGAATCAGAAGAAAATATATTTACTTCCTCATTCTACCACTTTCTGGTTGTGTGAGGTCACAAAAAGAATCTGTCAACATCTTTAAGCCTGAAGTACCTGACTTCTAAAATGGGGAGTATCTGTCATAAAGAGAGTGCTTTCTGAGAGGGTTAAACAATACCATGCATTTCACAGATCTATGAAGCTATTAAGCCATATTCAAATATTTATATCAACATCATCTTATGGGGTTATTTTTATGAGATTATTTAAGCTAGCCAGAAGGATTTTTATTTTATAACCAAAAAATAAGTTTTGGGGATGATTCTTGGGATGGTAAAGACTGGTTTTTAAAATATGCTATGACAGCATGTGTTTAGAGAGGAAACATCTCCAAAATTCAATTTGAGTTTGTACCCACTTTAAGTTAAGGTTAAATTCTCATTAGAGACTCCTATTCTAACCTTCTTAAAGTACATAACATCATTTTCATATTGTGGGATCATCAGAATAGAGAACAGTAATAGGGAAGAGTCACACTGATTTAAGGAAAAAAGAGGTGACTGTGAGATTGGGTTGAGAGGAAGGGGCAGTCAACTCCCCTCACTGCCTTACTTCACAGATACACAGGCCCTGACAGGAAATCACCACAGAGAGATGGCACAAAGTACCCTAAGGGGACAGAGGCAGGGCAGGTGCCAGTCCATGAGCCTCAGATGCTATCTGCTCCCCATCTTCTTCCCTTCACATAATATGCACCTGCCCCTCAGAATGAAGTGTCCTCTGGTGTACCTTCTGAAGTTCCATAGAAACTGGTTTATCTCAAGAATGCAAAGGTGGTATCAACCACATGGATTGTCTGCCAATACTCACAAACAATTCCTTGCTCAACTTTTAACATCTATGGTAATAAGATGTGGATACTATATATAATTAAATCCACAAATGATTTTTTATACCATAGTGATCTGATACCATACAGATTTTAATACATGGATTTATTCCTCTGATGTATATTATTTCACAGAAATCACAGGGAAAAACTAATTCACTTTTAAGCCAAAAAGGTATTTACTTCTTTAGGTAAATTACATTGCTCTAAATCACTTCCAATTTTTAAAATATATATTCTTATCCCAACATATTCACACACTAGTCTAGGAAACAAAAATCAGAAGGCCTGTGTATGTTGAATTTCTCATAAACACGAAATTCCAAAAATCACTATAGGGAAGTTTCAGGGTATTCTACTGTTTGTGATCCACGTATTTCATCTCATCTCGTACAATAAATGTTTATTATGCTTATTTCTGTCCCCTTAGAAGTAGAAAGGGCTTGAGTGTAAATTTTAAATCATTGCAATGTTTTTAAGTCAGTATAGAAAATTATTGAAAAAATGGTCAATATGGTAAATAAAACATTTACATGTTAACCTCATTTTGAGACAAATGTCTTTAAAGATTTAAGTACTTATTTGCATGACACGATTTACATCTCAACTTCTAGAAGCTTTAATCAATTATATGTGATTCCATTTCTATTTTAGGTGATTTCCATATGCAAATAATTTTAGGTCTCAGTGAATAAATAAGACTTTCTAGTACTTCTAGACTAAAGGCTATCCTTGAAGCCATCAGTTTTTACTTACCTATGTATCACTAATGGACATCTACTCTTGTTTTAATTATGGGAAAAGTAGTTAGAACTCTTCATCTTAACAGCAATTTGATTTAAAAACAAAAAGGCAATTCTACTTTACAATGTACATTCCCACTTGATAAAATAAAGGCAGGAGAAACTAATGAAGGGTTATAAAGTGAGTCATAACTGAGAAGTTATCTATTCACTAATGCTCACACTCTATCACATTATTCACATTTATAGTATTTAACACTCCATATATTTATTTATAGGTATGTTGTCTGGATTCCCCAACAACACGTAAACCTCATGAGAACAGGTCCTTGTCATTTGAGTCACTACTATCTCCTGGAGGCTTAGAATAGTAATAGGCACATCTTAGGCATTCCTGAATGAGCAAACAAATAAATAAAGGAATGAAACTACTAATTAGCCCTTTACCATATGTCATGAACTGTGCTCATGGTTAATGAGAAGATATAGACATGTAATATTATTACCTTTCTTTATGAAGCTTTCACTCTATAGGGGTGTTTAAATCTTGAAGAAAAAAAAAACAGGTACTAGGTAATATATCATATGTACCCTCAGTGTGACAGAAAATGTTCCAAGTGCTCAAAGGTACAAGTGAGGCAGGCAGTTCCCCTACCTTGGCTCAAATGTCACTTCTTTAAGGATGCCTTCCCTACTCACCCTTAGAGTAGGTCAGGTACTATGTCATATCTTTTCATAGCACCTTCAACTCTAATCACAAAGATAATAAATAATAACATAATTGACTTTAAAATGTATGTTTCCCCTCTGAAAATGTAAGCTGGATGAAGAGTGGAAGCCTCTACCCTTTCCGGCACCAATTCAGAGTAATGTTCCTGTAGTACAAACAGCTTAATGACAGAGCAAAGCGTGAGGAATGTCATGGAAATGATAGTGACAGAGATTGCCTTAAGATTTGTTGACAAAACAGGCAACGCAATCTGAGGCCTCCTGCTACACAACACTGTTTGAGCCAACGAATCTCCAATTTCTTGCTTTATAACCAGCTTTTGCAGTTTCACATAAAAAGTGGTGGGTTAAGTAGCATTCCTGTATTATACACCTGGGCCTTATTTTTATAGTTTTCTATGGTACGTTTGGTCGGGGGCAAAATCACCTCCAACTGAGGTTACTGCAAGAGATTATTTAATTCATGTCTTCTTCCATTTCTGGCCAAAATATCTCATTCTCGGAATTCGTTTGTTCATGGTTCCTTTTCTAATAATCTCAGTGGGTGACTTGTTTCCTGGCTTATTTTCCTCTGCCATACTGAAATGTCAAGTAGCTATAAATCCTGTGGACAATTGCTGCTACTTCAGCTACCAGGCGGTGAGGTGAAGGCAGATGACATAGTGGATCATACTAATAAGGCAGCCAGAATCCATTAACTCTCTGGTAAACTTTTCAGCACAATGCACACAGAGGATATACCTGCTATGGGATTAGTCCTCTCAATGCTTTTGCTTTTGTAACAGAATAATTTCTATGATCATCACATTCTACTTTCTAATCACCATTATTATGTTCTTTGATACAGGCTGATGGGCTTTTATGGCTTTGACTGTCCAAACATCCTTGAAATCAAGTACAATTTTGTTTGCTTGTGTTATATTCGTCTTTAGCAAAACACACTTGCAAAGTCGAAAATATCGCTGTCATTCTCATAGACGGTGGGAATATAACTTGGGTACATCTTTTTTGGAGGGCATGGATATACAAATTTTTTAAGTGTTCATACAATATGACTTTGCAATTTCGCTTTCAGGAAATAGCTCTACAGAAATCCTTTCACATTTGTACAAAAATGTGCATATGAGGATTTCACTACAATCATTTGAAATATCAAAGAAATTGAAAATAACCTAAACACCCATCTACATTAGAAGAGTTACATAGAAAATGCTATGGTGTTCTCTAGTGTGAAATAAACTAAATGTTTTGACTGAAAGACCTCCAGCTTGCAGAAATATCAAGTCACAGAATATGGACAATATTATCCCATTTGTACAACATATGAGTGTGTGTGATCATAAGTGTATAAATACACTGAAAAGGGCCTGCAAGTTTATATACCAATTAATAGTGCTTGCCTTTAACATAGGGTTTTTAAAATCTCAAGTCCAATTATTCTTTTTCATGGGGCTGTGTCCTCTGCATTGTAGTATGACTACCAGCACCCTGAGCCTTTACCCACTAGATACTAGTAGCACCTCCAACTCTCAAGTTATGACTGTAAAAAATGTCTTCAGACATTGCTGTACGTTTGGTGGGGGCAAAATCACCTCCAACTGAGAACATTGCTATAGTGAGTGGGGTAGAGGCAATGGACTTTGAGGAGAGAGCAGATAAGAAGATAGATGATGCTGAGAGGTAGATATAGTTATCATGTATATAATATTTTTTAAACACGTGTATTTTTGCTGCTGTGAATTTTTGGAATGATTTATCATTTTCAAAGGCTCTACTCAGAAGTAATATCTACATACTCTTCTGATGCTCAAATTTCTCCCCACATTTTGCTAAGATACTTAAAATATTATATGGAATTTACTGAACAAATACTATGATAGAACACTGTATACTCTAACTTGTACTGCAAGTATCTTAAGGTAATTTCCTTTCATAAAATAGGTATGATAAAAATTTTTCACAGGGTTTCTGTGTCAAAGACAATAATAGATGCATTGAAGGAGCTAAATTTCCCCCATTTTATTCTCTAGCATCTTAAATTATTTATTTAACCATTTAGTTATATATTATTATAAATTATCAAGATTCAGGGTTATTTTTTGAGGGGGGAAAGGGTTTCATTAGAGCAAGGATGTTGCTCAATATCTGTCCCCACTATATTTCCAGTACATAAAACAGTGTCTTGCATAAAGTAGGTGCTCAGTAAGTATGTGTGAAATGACTAGCAGTATAACTACCTCATACGCAACACAAGTGAACCACTATCTCTAAATTGAAACACTGGTTGGTGAGTGGTGTATTGACTTAAATAACAGGGGTGCCAAAAAATTATAGACATTTTAAGAGATGTTATCTATGTATTACTTTTCAAAGTCGAATTGAATTATGGTAGCAATGTGTAGTATAACAGTTGCTCAAAAGATGGTGTTAATCAAATGAATGCTAGCATCACTATGCAACAGGCAGAACAGTCAAAGAAAATGTCTTTCGAGGAGCACGAGATCATTTTGAAGCAGTATTTAAAATTTGAGAACGTTGTTTGAGTTTCCCCTACATTCTTCTGACTTACCACCCCTTGACTTCTACCTATGGGGGACCTTAATGGATGTGGTATACCGTAGAAAACCAGCTACACTGGTGGTTTTTCAGGGAAGAAACAAATGGTATGTGCAGTGATGCAAGTGGACACTTTGATCAACATTGTTCAATCAGTAGCTCTCCATAAGCAGAAGTGTCTGGAAACTGATAGTAACCACTTTGAGCACCTCTTGTAATTGCAGAAATCAAACGTGACTTGTATTCCTCTTTTGTTATTGGTATACATTGAGTATTACAATTTTAATACAGTTTTCCCCTTTCTTAAACTGCATTTGCATTTTTTGGCACCCTCTGTATAAAGTTACATACATAGTTATCCCAATCAGAATAAAATAAGACAAAAATAATTAGCATGGTTATTACTGATGACCAATGACAGCTCACAAATAATTATTTAATCAAGTAATTTAATGATGATTTAAATCCATTAAATGCAATATTACATTACAAAATTATCATGTGTAATATTTTATATATTTTTTCATAGTCTGGTAAAGGGAATGCTTTAAGATGATATCCTTTTTCTTTCCATGGCCTGCAATGCTGGGTGCATACAATTCATAGAATCAGTGTCAGAAAGAGCTTCTGAAGTGATATAATCTAATCTTATGCTTCAAGTAGGGATCAGATTTTATTTTTAAATAATTCAAAGGTAGCAAAGTATCTGTGTTTATTTAGTAACTCCAGATTTTGAAAGAAAATTCATCAAGTAGTTGTAAGAAATCTCAGGGAAAAAGCATTCTACCTGGATCTAGCTTT
Organism: Lyroderma lyra; assembly: GCA_004026885.1. Lineage (NCBI taxonomy): Eukaryota > Metazoa > Chordata > Mammalia > Chiroptera > Megadermatidae > Lyroderma > Lyroderma lyra. Next base: position 340,278 of record PVJL010000270.1, read on the forward strand.
CTTTGGCTTGTACGTACCACATGGCAAGCTCCCTGGTGGTCACCAATCTACTGGCAAACTAGTAAGACCCCCTGGATCTAAAATGATAAGCATTTTTTATGATGCTGTAAGAGTTAAATTTTGAATCCATGTGCTTGGCTACTTGACCTCGATGGAGTGGAAAGTAGAATAGCTAGGCACATAGGGGTGACTGATAAGTGCCATCGCTGAGTTAGTCTCATAAGGCCTTGTCCCTCCTCTCCCGGGCATCCTGACCCATCAGGAAAGAGCTCTGAAGCCATTTTTCCAGGGCTGAGCCTGGGGCATCTGGTGATGAGGGTATTTTTCTCCTGACCCCGCACTCTGTAGGCCCCTCAGGCTGACAAGATGAGTCCCTTGCCTGCTTCAGGGACATCCTGGAGGGTACTCTGTCTCCACAGGAAACCAGAGGGAGCAATGAAAATAGTTAGGGTGTTAGATCTGTAATTATGTATATGTGTGTTTTGTGGCATTAGGCAAAACCAAAAGAAGATTTCTGAGCCTAAGTGACAGTTATCATTTATAAGCTTGCTTTCTGTTTCCAGAATGTTCCATCACCCTGAACAGATACTCTGTACTCAAAATGCAATAATTCTCCAACCCCTCCTCTCCTCACTCCCTGGCAGCATCTAAGCGGCTTTCTGTCTCTATGCTTTCATTCAGTTAATTTTAATAGCACCGTTTAATGTTTATTTAGCACTTAGTTTGTGCTAGGTTTTGTGCTGAGTGGTTTACTTTAATTAGCTCGAGGAATACTCATAACCACCATACAGGGTACTGTTACTGACCTGTCCTCACAGAGGAGGAAACAGAGGTGACCCAGGATGCATCACTCACTCAGAATCACATGGCCTGTGAGCGATGGGGCTGGGAGAGCAAGCTCCAGCATCCTGACTGCAAAGCTCACGTTTTGGACCATCATGAAAACTGAGGTCTGACCGTCTATCAGAGCTCATTCCTCTGAGTCAGTGGGGAAAACAAAAACAAAAACAAAACACGCCTGCCAGTCACCAAAAGACTCTTTTATGCCATTTAATTCCAAGAGAAGGATGGAAAAGTTTGCTTTGGGCAGTCTTTTCAAGCCCAGAGAAGCCCTACTTTTAAGCAATGCTTATTAAAAGTACATCCTTTAAGGTGTCCTTAAGTATTATTGTTGACTTTTGTCTGTAACAACAAAAGCAAACCAAAATGTTTTCACCATAATGCCTAAGTTCTCCTCAGAGAAACTACACAGAGACATTCCTATGCTGGAAGTTGTCAACACTCCAACATACGACGTATCAAACTCTCTCCTGCTGAACAGTGATCTCTACACTTGAAGATAAAGATCTGACCTCAGATAATATATTATGAATATTAATGATTCCAAAAAAAATGAACAATTCTCCCCCTTCTGCTCCTACATAAGCTAAAATTAGTTGATTGATTCCAATTTAACTGATTTTAGACACTTACTAGATCCTGCCTCTCACTCAGTTTACAGAATAAACCCATCTGTATAACGGCGTCAGTATCCTTTGGTTTTTAATTAAATTTTATGATTTATGAAAAGAGTCCCTTTTCCATCTTTCAATGAGTAAAGTTTTTGGCATGTTGTAATATGTAACTCTTCTTTATTCAGGACTGTTTATAGCCTTCTGTGTTTTAATTAATTTATTTTTGTTATAAATGGTCAATACCAGGAAAATCATATATGAATAATAAATTGCCATGTCTACAGAGTCTATTAGACTGATTGATTTTTAAGCAAAAAGAAACAAACAGTTATAGTCAACTGATTGAATTTTCCTTAAATTAAAAATTTTACAAAAGAATAAGAAGTAGTAAAATATATTTGGCTTTATATAAAAAAGACAAAAGTAAGGTTAATTTTAAGACTAGAACTGGGCCTTTTAAATTGTGAAGGGAAAAAAACGTGTCTGAGTGAGTGGTTTATATTTTATAGGCTGCTCAAAGCAAACAGAAACTCCCCTCAACTAAGGACAACAGAGTTCTACATCTTGAAAGAATATCAGAGAATTCCTCTAACTTGCTTTGTTACGGCTTTCGATTAAACAAGAGGTCCAAGTTCACTCTTCTTCAGCCCTGTAATTATCTTCAGACATGAATACTGAGAAAATTGGCAATGAAAACCCTGTCTAACACTTAAATGTGTACTTTTCACACATTTAATCAGCTGTTTGTTTGCCTCCTAGGTCCCACCAGTAGGAGTTTATCATGAAATCTTCCCCTGAAAATTACAAGGGCTGGATTCCAGCTCCAGAATTTATTACACTTGAGAGCAATTTTTTTTGGGGGGTTACCATACCAAGCAAGATTAGTCGTTAGCAATGACTTAAAGGTACTGCTGTTATTTTGTATCCACCTGTTTATTCCCTGTCATTTATGAAGTGCGGTGGATTAGACAGAGATACAAATTTTCAAGAGAATAAAACTGCATTTTACTTTCTGCAGCTTCACACACATGTCATGCTATGCATGCACACGAGCTTAATGAATATTTAATTTAGATACTTTGGCACCTATATTCCACAAAGTTTGCTGCCATTTCAAAGGCATTTAATCACTTTTATGGTACAATGGAGGTCAAATATCAGAGCAGAAAAAGCAAAGTTTATTTTAATTCATCAGCCCTAGACATGATTTCTTATTTTCCCACTTTACTGGCTGTATAGCCCAGAGCAAATGATTTAATCTTTTTGAACCTCAGTTTCCTTATCTGGTAATAATTATTTTAGAAGGTTACTGTAGGGATTATGGGTAAGGTCGTAATAACAGCTAACATTTACTGAGTCACTGCTGTGAGCTGTTTGTATGTATTGACTAATGTAATCTTCTCAGCAATGCAATAAAATAGGTTTTATTGTCATTCTATTTTTAAAAAAGAAACCAAGACACAAAAAAATTAAGAAACATGCCTCAGTCCACACAGGGTACTCAACAGCAGAGCCTAAATTGGTACCCAGGGAGCCATCTTTCAAGCCCCTTCTCAACTTTTAACCATCATGCTATGCTGCCTCTTTATTATTACAGGGAGTGCCATTAGACATACAGTTTGAAGGAATTCCTGTTATGAAAAATTGTAACAAGAGTTGTCCTAGATTATACCAATAAACCAAGGCAATCTAGATCCAGTGCAGAAATCCTATGGTTCCTAAGTGCTCCTAATATTTGGTATTCTAGACTCTGTTTAACATGCAGGCTGGTCTACCCCATTTTCATATGGTTCTTGTGATCAGTATATTGCTTAGCTGGAGCTCAAACTTGCCTTCTAATGAATTTACTAGTTTTGCACACTACAGCTACACGTAATAACCAAATCCATATAATAATTTAGCGCTTTATGTGTTTAAAGATCATTTTCATACCACCTTTCAATTATTTTATTTTATATTTTTCATTTCTTAGTTAAACATCTAGGGTTTTTTCAACTATCCTCTTATATCCATCAGGGCTTTCATTTCCCAGATAACTTTTCCCTGATTACACTACAATTTGCCAATAACCTCTTAAAATCTGTTAGCCAAAGTGAATACTCTATTCCACTATGGAATAAGTAGTACAGAATTCAGGGAGACTATTACTTACATTGTTTGGCATACTCTGTTTCTACTAATACAGGCTAAATTTGCATTTGCTATTAGAGCTAGCCTATTATACTTTTGGCTCATTCTGAACTTGGAATGAACAGTCAAGTAAAGGATCAAACAGTTGATGTTGTTTTCCTTGATCCTGGGCAATTGTTTGTTTTTTTCCTAACACAAATGCAAGAGTGTATTTATATTTTATTAATATTCTTTGACTGCCTACCATATGCAAAATATGATGCTAAGCCCTATGAGAAATACAAAACTGTAGGCTCCACCTCTACTCTCAAGGAACCCATACTCCAGTAGGAGGGAATGGGGAAGTGGTAAAAGTAGAAACACTAAAGGAAAGAAGAAAGTAAAAGGGTAGGGCAAAGAACACAGTGAACGTGGGCCTCAGAATTAAGAATCTAAAAATAAAACACTGGTAGAAGCAATATGGCCTTATTTGAAAGCTAAAAGCAGGACAAGTATAGGTGGTACTTTTAAATGTCTGTTAAATGTCACAGTGTTATTTTAATTCCATTGTTCCTGCAATCTGAATTACTTTTGAGTCTTGGTCCTGTCTTTTGTCCTCCCCAATTTATGTCATTTGCACATTTAATTCATCTTCTTTGACTTGACTCTATAAGCATATTTAATATTTAACTTCTATACCACATTTCATTTCAAATCTAAAATCAAACAATAAAGAAACCAATATATTTTACATTTTATTCTCTGAGAAAGCAGTAAGTTTTAAAGTAAGAGTTATATCAGCTGAAAAATGCTGACTGCTACGGATTTGTTGTTCCTAAGTCCTGCTGGCTTTTTCTAGAAAGCTTACCTGAGGAAAGAAATGAAAACTAACTATAGATGAGACCCCTCTAGGAAGAAATTCAGACTCTTTGGGAGCATCAGAAGTTTAGTAAAGAGAGAGAGAAGCAGCCACATCTCCAGCTCCATTACTAGTAAATTCCATGCAGTCGTTCATATTACCCTTACTTCTTCGTGTGTTCCACCCCCTTTTCACTCTGCCATCATGAATTTCACCTCACAGTATACAGATTTAGGAGCCACCAGAGTCCATCACTCACAGGAGTCATGGAGCCTCAACAAAATCATACTGGTCAAAAATGGGTGACTTTCTTTCCTATTCCAGCAATATGAGAACTGTGTAACCTGAAAATCTTCTTCCTACAAATCATGACTATAAAATATATAATATTAAAATTTATAACTGAGCTCATTTTTAAAAATGATGATAGCTATATGGCATATGAACAAGCTGAACACCAGATTTGGATTTTATGGCCCACATGATGACAGCAGAGAGGGCTTGGTCTTATACAAGGTCCAAAATTCCAGCACAAAACAGGACCCTTGAAGGGCTGTCCTCCATGTAAGTGTAGGAGAGATACACACATACTCATACATAAACATGCATAAATAAAACAAAACATCCACTAGCACAAGAGATTAGGAGAAGACACACAATTTTTGTCTATACTTGGGTGAGGAGAAAGAAACCAGTTTGCTCCTCAAAGTGTTTTGAGGTTCAAATTAATACCACCTGTGTAGTATACCACTTGTCAAATAATTTAACATGAATATTGTTTGTAATAGTCCTGGTATACCTGAAGAAGCAAATGCAAAATTTATCTGGAGGAAAAAGTTTTCAGGTCTTACAGGTCAGTGAGGGTAGTGAGGCAAACATCAAAAGTACAAAATACATGAGAAAAGAACTTTATCATGAGCAAGAGTCAGCAAACTTAATACAAGGCAAATTTAGATCTCCTTGAATTTCAGATAATAGAGCAATTATCGTAAAGAATGTAATATAAGTTTGTTTAAAATTGTTAAAGACATAAAAGAAGAAATCAAAACCACAAGAAAAGAATAGAACTAGGGGGAAAAGTTCCAAAAGATTTGAAAAATATAGTTATTGAACTAAAAAAAAATGCAATGGATGAGCTACACGAAGAATAAGACAAAGCTGAGAAGATAACTAACAAATTTGGTGATGCACAACAGAGAGGTAAAGAGATGGAAAATACTAAAGAAAAGTTGAAGAAACAAAGATAAGGGTCAACTTCTTATATGCCATCAGAAGTTCAAAAGGGGAGAATAAAGAGAATGAGAGAGAAGCAATATTTAATAAGATAAAGAGTGAGTGTTTTCCAAAATTGCTGAAAGAACTGATTCCTCAGATTCAATCATCTAAAGGAGCTGCAAGCAAGATAAGTAAAAACAAATTCATGCCCAGTCACAATGCAATTAAACCATAAATCCCAAGGAAAAGAAGACCTTAAAAATACCATATTTTGCCATGTATAATATGCTCTTGTGTATAATGTGCACCACCCATGTTTTTGCCTTGAATTTTCAGAGAAAAATATCTTGTATTTTAATTTTTTAATTCAAGTTTTTATTTGTTTATACTTAGGTATTTGGGTTTTTTTATATTATAAAGAAATTTTAGCATTTATTTTCTAACACAATATGGTACAAGATATTTTATGTAACAGGTAATTACAAACCACAAGGACAGATACAAAGTACAAACATTTTACGTATAAATGTTTTTTATATAAAAATTCTATTTGATTATCATATTTGATTGCATATGGATATCATTGCTGATTTCTAGAGTTACACTTTCAACTCATAAGTTTAAATAAAAGAATTAAAAACATTTATATAGATATGAAATTAGTACTACCCATGTACAATGCACATCCTCATTTTTCTCTCACAAATTTGGGCAAAAAAGTCCTCAGTATATATGGCAAAACACAGTTACTACAGCAAAAAGTATTTTCAAATGAATTATTACTGCACTGACAGTATATGAGGGCTGTCCAGAAAGTATCCAGCCATGTAATATGAATAATAGAGGCAATTCTGGATGGATTTTTTTCTGGATAGCCATCATACTTGTACACAGAAACCTCGGAAGCCTCCAAAGCAATGGAATAGTCCTTTGCAGTGCTTAGAAAAACGAACCTAGCATTATCCTACCCACGACAAACCTAGGGTGAACACGGCACAAAGCCCATTTCAGACCAAGACTGAGAGTGTGCTACTAATAGACGCACTCTGAAAGGACATTAAAGGAGGGCTCTCAGGAAAAAAGAAACAAAACATAGGAGGAAGAAATGTAATGCAAGATGCAAAAATAATTTGAGCATAAATAAAATGTATCCTGGATATATTTTGAATTAGAGAAGACTAAGCCTCAGATTGCCGTCATGTCTTTATCGCTTTTCTTTACTGTTATCTTTATTACTTTCTAATGTGTCTCCAGAATATCAAGTTTGTACCTCCTCTGTCATACTGCTAATGAACAGTTCATCAGCTTATCTATATATAAAAATATTTAGAGTTTATGAATGAGAACAACGCAGAACAGGCCCAACCAAAGTACTGGGGTCCCCAAAAGAAGAAGAAAATCTTATCCCCAAGATGTACATTCTTATTGGCAACCATAGAGTTACAAATTAAAATACTACTGTGTGCGTGGCAGGCTCCTCTAAGACTGGCTTTCCTCTTTGAATTATTCTGTCTAACGAGGACATATTGATAGTGTAATTTCCAAGGTATATTAAAGGACAAAAGCAATGATTGGGGAAGAGGTACAAAAAATTTTTACTTGTCATTATATGCTTTTTGTCCTTTTAAATTTGATACCATGTGCATATATTGCTTATTCAAAATATTAATGTGGTATTCAGTGAATTAATTTTAGAATAATATTTAAAAAATCTAAAAAGTGATTATTTTTTTTGCTTTGAATATAAAAAAAGAGGAGGCAAATATTCTAAGAATTTAAGGGTATAATATTATAAGTATGTAAGTTATACTCAATGACCCACTGAAAAATTATCAATATTTTTAAAGCAAAATATTCATAATTGAAAATAAAAATCTTTTCCAAATAATTCCAGTGAGCTTCTTTCCTGGAGACCTGCCTTCTAACAGCTTAAAAGCATTTTTTTTTCTTTTACATTAACTGTATGATGTGTCCTCATTTCCAAAGTTAATTAGGTAGGCCTTATAATAAAAGATCTGAAAAATTTCTCCATCAGAGTTCTTATCTATTATACATGACTGATCCATGGAAAGAGTAAGATTTTTTTCCAATTAACTTGAAGGACTTGGAAGAATGATTTTGAAATTTAACATCAAGAACTTTTAACTAGTTTTGAATAGTACAAAGATTTCTATAAAACATAAAATTTTAAGATTTGCATTTGAACAAAAATAGAGCAATTTCATTAATAAGTAAATACAAAGAATGCACATTGCTGAATTAACCATTTTAAACCCTTTAAAGTATAGTAAAATTATGCTTAAAGCTGGTTTATAAATGACTCAAGAAAATTAGAATCATTTATTATTCTTAACTCTTATTTCATAACATCTAATGGTATTTCCAGTTAACTCGAGGATGTCTCAAACACTTCAAACAGTTCTGTATATAAAATTTTACTTAAAATGGACAATATAATCACATTATGGTGGTGTATGCCTTGCTTGCATTACTTCATTTAATCTACAAAACAAATCCATGAGGTAGATATTACCATCTTCATTTTATACACGTGAAAATTAAGGCATAGGAAAATGAAGTAGCATAGAAAAGGTCATATGGCTGGTCAACAGTAGAGCTAGAACTCATGCCAATGTCTCCCTGATTTCAGTATTTGTGTTTTTTGACTATGTTAAATGTTTCAAGGAAGACCAGGGTTTAGCATAAATTAAACAATTAAAGGATTATTTAAAAGAGGATAAGTATTTATTACCAACTCAAAAGAAGACACATCTTAAGTACCCACGTTAATTCATATGTAGACTTTTTTGGTTGTTTTGTTTTCATTTTATAACAGTAAAAAGTAATGTTGAGATCTAAACCCCTAATTCATCCAAGTTAATTAATGCAGATTCATTCATCACATATAATTTAATCACTTCTATCATTAGAGGCTAAGTTTGACTTGAGATACCATCTTAGGCAGATCAACAGATCACTCCATGGGTATGTTCCCAGATTTACAGAAGCCACCAAATAATCTGTTCTGTGTTTTGTCTCTTCCCTTGAGAAATTCCGCTCAGGAAAAGTGACTTTAATAGGCACTGTAAAGGATCAGAAGCTGAAATTCCTTTATCCAAAATGTTCTTTATTACAATAAAGTGTGTTTTAATAATTTTCATTTATTAAGTTTAGCCAGAGCAAAATAAATTTAAAATAATATTAAGAAAAGATCACCTTTATTGGTAAAGCAAAGGTATCTAAAATTTTTCTTTCTTTTTAACTACATATATTACCTTAAAATTTTTACTCAGTCTTTTCTTTTTCCCCACAAAATGATACATGTTTTGGTAATAAAATTTTATTGTGAGTCAATTGGTTAAAAAAAAAAAAAAAAGAAAGGTATGCTATGTCAAAAACGTTTTAAGAATTTTCTCTTGCTTCTGAATTTTTTCAGTCTTCTGACATTAAACAATATGAAATAATGTAAGTCACTGAAAAATAGGCCTTTAAAAAAGTTATGTATTCATAAAGTTAAATCAATATATTCATTTAGTAATGAAAAATATACTAATTTAACCATACCAGGTTAAATTATTAATTTTCACATTAATAATAAACACTAATTGTACATATTATTAGCAAAATAACTTTACTACTATAAATGAATTAAAAGATTTTTACCACCTACAGATAACTTTTTAAAATCAATCAACTTCAATTAATCTGAAGTTACCTTTGAAGTAAAGCAATATTCATATATGCTGCATGCTTCATATTTTATCATTTTGAAACTACAGATATTAAAAACCTATAAAAACACTTAGAAATGCATCTTAAGTTTATATTAATTTACCTACTCACTAAAAATAATTATAATCTCATCTCACATTTTGATCTGTGGCTAAGAAACTCACTATTTTATAAACTGGGAGAAAAACAAAGTCATTTATCACTGCAATGTTCTTTTCTTTGATATTGTAGCATTTTTTTAACGTTACATTTGATATCAACTTTTTCCCAGTTATAAACATTTGATTTGATTTAAATCAGCAGTTACTTACAGGGAACTGTCAAAGCTTTTAGAATTATGCTTTAAATCATGACTGAAAGATTTACTTTTAGTATAATAAGACAGCTTTGCATATTAATTAGATCATCAGACACTTTTGCTGAGGTTTAGCAACTATGCAATAAATACAGTATGGCAGTGACAGAGTTGTTAAACCTCAGCACATAAATTTCTAATACATTTTATTGAGTTATCCAAGAAATAATCACTGTGCTAAATCCAAGTTAAACATCTGATAGACTATTAGGATGTTTAATTAAAAATGAAGTTATGTTGTACATGTGGGTGATTTTACACAGTGGCTAAAAAAGAAGGTCATGAAAAATTAATTTTTATCTGTAAAAAGCATGCATATAGCCCCTTTGTGAAGTGGGTAAACAGATCCAACCATTCCACTTACGTACATATGACGCAGAAATAAACTATACACATTAGGGGGAGTCGGTTCATGGGAGACTTTCTCAACGAAAGTAACAAGAGTTGGTAAATGTCCTGCACGATAAGATTGTCTTTCAAAAGCCAGTAAGTCCTGTTACTGCATCCTGAGCATGTCCATTGTGAGAGTCTAACAGATGGTCACTGGGCCAGGGATTAACCTCCTTCCTAAGCTGTCAGATGGCATCCACCTCAGCAGGCCAAATTTAGGCCATTCCTAATGCTTAGGAAATCTTGACAATCCTGATGCTTTCCTGACCTTGGGAGAGAAAAACTGCCACAGTCTTCACTGTTGAAGACGGATTATTTGGCAATTGAAGGGGTGGGCATAACAAAAAGCACAGACCTCCCGAGGGATGACAGTAGAATGAATTCCTGAGCACATAGCAGGGCATAGAAAATAAGGAAGGAAGGGAAGGGAAATGGGAGGGAGGGGGAGGAAGGAAGGAAGGGAGAGGGAGGAGAGGAAGGAGAGAAAGGAGGGGAAGGAAAGAAGGAAAGAAGGAAAGTAAGGAAAAGAAAACAGTGGTCTAGAAATCAGAAGATCCAAGCTCTAAATTGCAGATCTGAATCCACAACGAAACACCTTATATAAGTTACTTCATGTCACTGTGCTTTAATTACCTTACCTACCATGAGACTGCAGACAAGATGATCCTGAAGCCCTTTTAAAATATTCAAAAAAGTCCAGCAAATATGGAAGTAACCACATCATTTTTATTTAACTGATCACTTATGCCTGTGTTTATTCATGCCTTTGTTTATTCACCAGGTATTTGTGGATTGCCTAATAAGGTGCAGGCTTTAAACTACAATGTCTTGAAGCTTCAAAGTGAACAAAATATACCCTTTACCCCCATGAAACTCAATTCCTGGCAGGGTGGGAATGTGTTGAGACAGAGGGTCAAAAGGGTGATACTTTCTAAATCTTGAAGGACCATCATATATCATGTTAAGAGATGTGACCTTTATCTTGAGGGCAACAGGGGATGCTGATATTATTTTCAGTATGGATAATATGACAAGACATGTGCTCTGAAATTCCGGGGACAGAGGACTGTCAAAGAAACATACTGGGAAGCATGGGATATTTGAGTTTGGATTATCTTCCACAGAAGGAAATGGCAGTTCGTTCTCTTTATGAGAAGATTCTCTCCCTAGTAGTTCTTAGCTATTGGGAAATTATAGAACCCATATGAAATCTTTAAGTACTGTGGGTTCTCTCTGCAGAAAAATATACACATGCACAAGTATTTGGGGAATTCATGGACCCCAAAGTCCATCTGTAGACTGCAGGGATCTAGAAATTCCAATTTAAGGATCCCTGCAGATGGTGGAAAGAAGGCAATGATTAAAAAAGGAAGTAACTGAGAGTTCCCAGCTCGTAGTAGATGAGAGAAACATAGAAAATGGTTTGCTTAGAGTTATTAGTACTAGCAATGACAGATAGCCAACATGGAAAAAGACTGGCCTGATGCTCACCAAACCAGTTTCATCTTTCTGGAGGCTCAACTCAAATGCACCTTCTAACCCTTTAATGCATATGATGAGTTCTTACCAATGGTATGAGAGAAGAAGGAACACATTTCCTCAACGGTGGGTGTGCACACTCCAGTGCTTCCTCTGTGGTCCTCTTCGCTGGTGGCTTTAGAAGCCATGCAATTGAGCACAGTTTCTCCATAAAATGGCAACAGCCAGGGTCCTTGGCTTGAGCAATGCCAGTCCCCCACAACTCTATCTCCATATTAGACACATTAGATATGAGTGAGAACAATACACTTTTTGTATTAACCACTGAAATTTTGGGACTTGGTATAGAAGCTGGTGTTAGTTATGTACCTTCATTAATAAAGTAAATCTCAATTATAATACCTATCACATATTATAAAGTTAATAAAATAATTTTATACTATGTTTTAGTTTTCTTTATAATACCTATTGCTACCTGACAATGTTTTGTGTATTTATTTCTTTTCCTATTTATAGTCCCTCTACACCACTAGACCATAATTTCCATGCAGACAGGGCCTCTGTTTTGTTCATTGCTCTATCCTATTTCTAGATCAGTGTTCAGCATATAACAGATTCTAAATGAACATTTGCGGTATGAATGAGTGAATAAATTATTTCACATGGGTCTCTTCTCATCTAAAGTTATGTTTTTAAGGGACAAAAGTTCTATTTATAATTGCATCAAAATAAATGATAGTGTTGGAAAGTAAGGGGTCAGGATCCAACCCGGAGCCGTAACTGTGACAGATGCTTTGAGGCAAGGAGTGGGATTACATTTTCCCACACAGGAGGCAGGGATGCTTGCTTCTCAAATAGTGGAATATGGTCTTGGGCCAAGAGATCCTGGAAAGCAGACATCAGCTATGATACATTTACTTAATGTATGTAATTTTTCTCACATATTATAAAATAGAAATAAATCAAATTTTAGGATAAAACACAATGTTTTGAAGAATTTTATTTACCTTTATGGTGGGCCATACCAGGATCTCCCTGGATAAAGGTATTCTCTCTTCTCTGTCATTAAAATGACCTCAGTAGAAACTTTAAAAAGCACTGATATAAATAAAAAGCCTGGGTTTAGGAGTAAAAAGACCTTTGTATTCAGCTGTCCGTGACCTTAAAAATTTTTTAAATCACTCGAACCCAATATTCTAATTTGTAAATGGAGATCAATACCTTTCTTGGAGGAGACCTGTGAAGAATAAGTTGATGTATAGAGAGTATAAGAACTGAGAAGTTATGTAACTTGTTCAAGGCCACAAGCAAGTAAACAGGAGAACTAACTTTTGAACCACATCTGTCCTTCTCAACGCCCTTGGCTGTTATAGGCAGCTACTTAGAGTAAGTCTGGGATCATCTTTTTATAGACTGGAAGTTCAAGGATAATTAAATAGAGAAAGCTAAATATTCTGTTAGGTTATTTTTAACTCTGGTATTAAATTTTACATTGCACAGATTAATTTTCCATCATTCCAGATTTTCACAGTCTCATCACATACTTTTTATTTTTTCCAGCAGAAGAATGATATGCAGGATTGGGCATGGCTATTATTCATCCCAGATTTTCTGGGACAGTCTTTATTTCACAATTCACACCATTAAAATGCCCTGTGAAAGCCAGCATTCCAGTATCGATAGCACTAGAAGCAGTACAAAATACCATACTCAGGAAACATGGTCACTAGAAGTGTTGATATACAGGACTGTAGTGCAACTTGATGTGTGTGGGTATACTGGTGGTGATCACAAGATAGAAACTTTGTAGAACTATTGCATTGAAAGGACTTGGTCTTGATCTAGTAAATGGCATGATTGTTAATTACCAGAAATCTGTATTTTTAACAAGTTAGTTAACAAGCTCTATGAGTGATTCACACACACAATGAGTTTGAGAGTTCCTGATTTAGGAAATGATCCCCTTAAGAAAGAGTCCCACATATCAAAGACAGTCACTGTGTGTTTTCTATTAAAGACTATTGTAACCAATTAGTCACTGAAGTTTGAAAAACACCACTTAGAGGTACTTCGGAAAGAAATGATGTAGCGATGCAAGCTCTTTTGTGAGCATCCTTCTGTGAACAGCAGCAGTATCTATTTAGTAAAATGTGCACTTCCCAAATGGAGCAGAACATTTTCTGTCTCACAATCTGATCAGTCAGTGTTTTTATTAAACCAGATGACTTGGCAAGTAGGATCGAGGCAGACTTGCACTGCAACTATTGCATTGAGATTTATGAAAAGCACTGTGACGTGGCAACCACCAGTCACTGGTGGCAGCAGCTTTCTCTTAGGGGTTACAAACACTGTCTGAGGTCATCTGCTATTAGAACCCACTTGACCCAAAGGAACCAAACTACTACTGATATGATTTTAAGTAGGATTTAATACTGAAAACACTTTTTATACTCTTAAGGTGTATTTTCAATTGAAGAAACATTTTACTTTGGTTCATAAGTTATATACAGACTCTCTCCACACACACACACACACACACACACACCTTTAAGTTTCTAGTATTAGTTGCCATGAGAAAGAGTAAGTTTAGAATGGACTTGAATGAGGAATAGTTAAGAAGCAGAAAACTTAAATACTTAGTAAATAAACAATAATAAATGAATATTAAATGGGTCAAGTAAAAATTTATTAAAAATTCTCAAATGTGGATATAGGAGGTAGTGTGGCCTAGAAAGTCGGCTGGCCATAAGCTTGAAGTCTATGCTTTTAACAGTATGATCATTCCAGGAAAAACGGTCTCCAAATGAGTAAAAAAAATTATGAAGCATAAAATCCTTGGCAAGCCCACACATCCCTCTGAAAGTGTTCAATAGGCTTCTAGTCACAGTAGCGGCGAAACCCGTCACAGTAGCGGCGAAACCCCGTCACAGTGACTTTGGGGAAACACCCAGTGAACGCACATGTGCATCCCTGACCCCTCCTCCCTGCGAGCACTGACTGATTAAGAGCTCCATGCTTCGCGAGTCCACTTGAAACCTGAAACATTATTTTCCCCATGGACTGCTTGATACATTGGCATAAAAATTCATTTTCTAAAAGATGGAATGATATTCTTACCTGTTTCACAGCTGGGCCCAGTGAAGCCCTGTGGGCAGGCACACACGTTCGCGGCAATACAAGCTCCTCCGTTCCTACAGCTGTCTCTGCAAAAGGCTAAAAGAATTCAGACACAATTTCAGCACTTTAGAAGGAAGTGGCTCAAGATACTTTAAACTCAGCTTTTTTTTTCCAGTCCTCTTGGAGATATGTTATTATCTCAAACCATACATGTTATTATGATTTCATATTCATACAACATTTTTCATACAGGTGAGAAACTTCACCACAGTTTGTAAACCAGTGTGTTCTTTCCAATGCTAAAGACATATTTCACCTGTAAAATAAACTGTTGGACTTTTGGTTACAAAAAAAGAGTAACCTTATACAACAGGAAGTGCATTAAAATTAGGATTTTATTTCACTGTAACAATCTAGCTTGAAATTAAACCTTAAAAAATGGCAAGTATCCTAGACAGTTTTCTTAGAGAGCAAACCACTATCTAGAGAATAAGATGAGGAAACAGGAAATGACTGAATGCTATAAGGCTCTACTCATTCTACACACTGGTCAAAGTGCCATAATATGGGAGAAATGCCCTATCTTTCAAAAAGTTCTAAATCAGTCCTGGTGATGAATTAGCCAGCAGTAAGGAGAGTTTGCATGGTGATATTCGGAAAGGTCTTGCATTCCCCTGCTAACAATAGATCAGGCTCCAGGATCAAAGGCAAAGAAACTACATGGTCTGTTGTCTTAGAGTGGATTTGCAAGTGAGTGGGAAAAAGGAGTCAAGATCTGAGCCACTGTCAGGGTGATCTTTTGAGATGTGCCACCATCAAAGACCATGAGAGAAACAAGATGGGTAAGACTGAGCACTGTTAGAAGCTTCTGTTTACACTTCAGCTTGTTCTTTGGCTCTGTAACGCACTGATGCTGTCCCCTCAGCCTCACAAGGTCTGGATAAAGCACACCAGCTTGTTACATTTATTGGAGCAAAAGCTTCTCTAGTTTTCTGGAATGTGCTTCCTCTAATTAGTGAAGATCTACTTTCTCAGAGTGGTAAAACGTAAAAATCTGAGATGCCGGTGCCGAGTTGGAAAGGAATGGGCCCAGACAGACTACTGGGCTTCTTTGGGTCTAAATCCTAATCTGTATTCATCGCAAGAAAAAAGAATATAGTCATCAAGGATTTGCAAAGAGACTGAGAATGTAAATCTCATGCATAATAAAGGGCACATCACCAGACCATGTGTATATCTTCCTTGGAGTAATTTGCAAGGTTGCAGCCTGTTCCTGCAGCACAGGACTCAATGATTGAGATCCTACATCTAAACTACTTCTCTCTCAGCTTTTTACATTCCCAAAAGAGATATATACACAAAAATGAAAGCTTCTTTATGCAGACAACCTGTAGTCCTAACTCCTAGAAAAAATTTAAAGAACCTTGAACATTTTCCTTCCTTCAAAGATAATAATTATCTATCTATATCTACTTATGATACTTCTTTATGCTATAAACTTTATTCTTCACATTTATTAGAAGTTAGAGCCAAGTAGGAATAAGAGAGAGAAGATGTGGGGCTCCTAGATAAAATCTGAAACCTAAATAAACTCTAGGAACATCTATATGCTTTGGGGAAGTCAGAAGGGTTCAGTTACATTGTACTATGCTATGGACTTAAAAAGTCTGGCTTTTCTCAGCAATTGTCTCATGTCTCCAAGCAAATCTTTGCGCAATTCAGACCCCAAAATTAGTAGGCCTTCTCCACAATGCTCTAAATTAAGGATTTCCATAGACTCTTACAAACCAGAGAAATCATCTGGGCTACCCATATCTGTACCCCATGCGTTATTATAGATCAGGTCCCATGTTCAGGGACCACTGCATTAACAACCATCCCCTGTTATTTCTTGCCTCCTGCACATGCAGTGTTGTAGCTGATTGATTTTAGTAAACTCCAGGGTAATGATGAACACACTGTATTTGAGGAATGGGCAGTTTTGAAGCTTAAAAGCCTAAATTAGACAAAGCACAAATAAATTTATATAATTAATAAGGAATATGAACTTTATCCTACAGGAATTGATGAAGTTTCCAATTAGAACTTCTATTTCCCTTGTGAAGTAGGATGTAAGCTCAGCTGATGAAGGAAAAGAGGCCACTGGTGAAGAGTGAATTAATGGATGGTGGTGAACTATAGGTGGAATATTCACTGATGTAAATGAACATCTGAGCTCAACAGGACATTTAAAAGAATAACTGCTTAGTATTGACAAACTAGCTAAAATGGGAAACTACAGAACATAGAGATCCAATATTCCCAATTAATTAGTTAGTACTCAACAGCTCAAGAGAGAGGTCAGAGGGAAAAAACTGCCAGACTGACTCAAAATAGAGAGATTTCACAGTCGACCACAGTACTAAAACAAATGGGCTGGTGGTACTCTCAGAAATAATAATAGTAAATAAAAAGCTATCATGTTTTACTCAGAAAGAAATACTAAACCTGGGAGGAGACTGGTAAAGGTACTGAAAAGGAAGGGTCAGAGAAATTGAAGCTCACAATTTGTGGAATAGAAGGAAGAGCAGCAGCATACTGGAAGCAGGGGACCTGGGGTTAGTAGACAATAAAATGTTGAAGTTTAAAATTTCAAATGTTGGGTAGTTCTGTACAAAAATGCCCGGGACATGATCTGCTAGAGAGGGATAGAAATGAATACCACTGTGGTTGAGGTCAAGGTTTAAGTCAAAGTTTTTGAACAGTTTGGCCACTGAAACACAGGTGTAATCAGGACAAAGACTGTGAACCACACTGTAAAGTTTCTCAACAACTGTGGAAAGTGCTTAGAAGTAGGTGACAGTGATGGGAAGGGGTGGCAGGAAGTAGAGATGGATTATATTATCCCTAATGGAAGAGGCGTGGGCATTAAACCTTTTACCTTTGCATGTGGTTCCATTCCCTGTATAGCCTGGTTTGCAAACACAATTGTGTCCTCCAACAGTATTGAAGCATAAAGCGTTTTCATCACAGTTGTGCTGATTTGTGATGCACTCGTCATGTTCTGCAATGAAGAATAGAGTTTTGTTACTCACAAATATTACATTTTAAATCACACCTGTATGGCATTTTCAAATATAGACATACACAAATTACGTATTTAAGAAGAACTGATATTTTGAAGTATTGTATACTCCTGTTGAAGTACATGCATAGTTTATATATGCATAAACCTTGAAAGCAAAAGGATTTGGACAAAAAGCCCACCGATAGTAGGAAGGAGAGAAAAGGCAAGTCAATCTCAGAGCCTGCTGGATATGGTTTCTGTGACTAATATTTGGGTAGTTACTCCCGTGAAAAAAAATCTGCCACCTATGTCTTTCTTGTTGTATAAGAAGGGTGACAGGAAAAGATGTAAAACTGTATTGCTCTGTGAATCCTGATCTACAGGATAATGGAGTTGAAGCCTTGGAAATTAAGTGCAGTTAATAGCCACATCTGCAAACTGCTAATGTGGAATGAAGATATCGTGCAAACTGCTAGAGGAATATTTGACCTCCTTAGTGTGTTCCCTCCTTCTGCAAAGAAAGTATCATACTTCTATTAAATAAGACAAATTTGTCCTCATGATGAATGCAAATATAAACTTTAAAATACACAGTCAATATGATACCCCCTTCAACTGTGTGTAACTTGACACCTTTGTAAGCACTGAATCATTTGATCCTCCCAGGACCCCTGGAAGGGAGGCAGAACTAATACCATTATCACCATTTTAAAGGTAAGTGAATGGCGGTTCTGAGTGCTTAACTAGCCTGCACAAGTTCACAGGAATAATATAACTTTAGAATTCTAGCTCAGTGTTTAGCAAGCTGTAAATGTAAGGAATGAGTACAGTGAATATAAGAAAACAGATCTAACATCAAAATTAATAGCAGCAGAAATGAAAATATAAGTGGGAAAATGTATACAAACTGGTTCAGTCATCAAAATCCCTAGTGGTACTATTTATTACTCAGTCTCTTACACAAATATTATTTTAAAACAATATTTTAAAATTAAGTATATGTTTTAAATTACCTACATTGATCAAGCCATTAGTTCACTAAGATATAAATCATCAAAGCAAAAATAAATATTTACCTTTCATTTTAGAACTCTTTGTATTCCAGACAAACATTTCCTTTGACATATAAGACTAAAATCACTTATTTCAACTAATAAAGAATGCACTGTGTTTCTTTATTAAAATAAAGGTTAACATTTCATAATTCTATGTCCTATGTTTTATAAGCACAAAGTTATGATAATTTTAACTATAGCCCTGTAATAATCTTACAGACTTATTCCCA
The DNA here is from genome assembly GCA_004026885.1 of Lyroderma lyra. NCBI lineage: Eukaryota > Metazoa > Chordata > Mammalia > Chiroptera > Megadermatidae > Lyroderma > Lyroderma lyra. Next base: position 359,319 of record PVJL010000270.1, read on the forward strand.
ATAATAATTATTATTCCCAATAATTTTTCAGAGGAAAGAGAGATTTCAATTACCACAGTTTTAGAATTGCATGAACAGATATATTATTCTCCAAATTCCTGGCTGAATTTTCCCAAATTGTACAAAATTCAACCCATATTATCTAGTAACAGAACATTTCATAGTTTTTGTAAATTTATACATATTGATGACTGTTTAGAAAACAGCTGGCTTACACATGGGTCTCCTAATTGGAGCTACCCTTGGACCACTACAAAATTTCAAAGGGACCAGAGAGGCTCACCTACCTTTGGGTCAGCTGCCTGAAGCTAAATAAACCCACGCTCTGAAGTTTGCATCTGCTGCTAGTTTTGTCCACAGCGCAATTCAAAGTGCTGTTGTTAATCTATAAATCTCTTATGTACACAGCCATAGGCCCTTTAAATACAGCTGCGGATTGATGTGAGGCTGTTTTTATCCCTACTGTGGTTGTCCTCTTAATTAGATTGTAGACCCAGTGGGTAGAGGTAGGGCCTAACAAGATTCAGTTTCGCACCGAATATGACAATATTCAGGAAACATTAAATACACAACCGGGTATCTGGTTTCCTTCGTTGTTGTTTACTCTAGTGGTCGCTGAAATAAGTGTGCTGCTCAGCAATTCAAGGGTAAAGGCAGTTTTCAAGATTTTTACTACACTCATGCCTTTACACTTATTGTTCCCTCTGCCTGAAGTGCCTACTCTTGTGGATTCTTCTGGAAAGCTCCTACACTTTGAAAGATTACATTAAAATATCATGTTTTATGTGAAAATGCCTTACTCTCTCTCTCCTATAGAGTCAGGGACTGCTGTCTGTTTTCCTAGCACTGTTTCTGTATTTTATCATAATCAGCAAACCTCACCTGGGACTGTGAGTTTTGGGATAAGAATTTTGTATTTGTCTTTGTGCTAATTTAGGCATTTAAAAGATGTTTCTTTAATAAATGATTGAAAGAATGAATGACCGAATGGAGAAAGCTAGGACCTACTTCCTCTGCTCTTACCATTCAAATCAAACCCAATTTGTTCAATTGTAAACTGGATGGTGAATGGAAAGCTATTGAAAACCTGCAGTTTTTACTGATTTTATTAAGGTGGGGTTTTTTTTCTGATTTGGGATATTTCAAATATTAATTAAGGACATATTTTGAAAATAGGAAATACCGATTCCTTTAAACTATCACTTTAACTTTTGTATACTACTTAAAGGTGGTTGTACTTCTAATTATCAACTTAAGTAAACTGTAACATTAGGAAAAGCTTTAAAAAATGCTATAATCTCACAGAAGAATTAACTTTAATTTCATAGCCCTTCACAAAACAGAATCTGCATGAAAGCAAGGAGCAAATATTTGGTAAGTTCATCTCAATGAATAGTTAACTATTGCTGTTCCCTATCCCATTTGCTCAAATGTCAACTTGTTACCCTTTCCCTGACTCACACATCCCTGAGGGCTCCACCCCAACCCATCAGTCAGCCTCTCTATTTTTAATACTTCCTCCAACATTTTTAACACATACAAGTAAAATAAAATAAAATATAAAATAAGATAACTAAGATAAAATTTAAATCAATACTATGTTCCAAGGTTTGAGAAGAGCACGTCAGGATGTAATAACAAGTGAATTCCAAGTTTTATTTCACTTATACTGAAAAGCAGATCTGATGTTCAGAATATCCAATCCATAAGAGTCAATGCTATTTCCATGTCCTCAGTAAAAATGTCATTGTGCATGTAATATGGCAGTTCAAGTAACAACTGGGATTGAAACCAAATGCACCCCTTTCTAATTCTTCTTCATTAAAAATATTAGAATTGTACATTTGAAACTTATTTAATTTTACTAACCAATATCACCCCAATAAATTTAATAAAAATTTTTAAAAATGTTTGTACATGATTATTGTAATAAAAATTTTATCATTTGTCTCTATAAATTTTAAATTTAAATAAAATAAAAAATAACATACATATTGAAGGAAAACACCATTAGTCAACAGTGCTAAACAAAAAATAATGCGAGTGCCATTCATTTCAGTACACTATATATAAAATCAATAATCTTGCAGTAATAGCTGGCAAAGCTTTGTTCTATGTGACATAATTTGTTTGCTCTGTAGTTTACATGCTATTAAAACTGATTTCATACCGGTGACAAGAGTCAATACAGTAAAATTCATCTACAGAAAGAAAAGTAATAATACACACACCAGGATTCATCTAAACACAGATGTTATATTTAACAACATTTTAATTCCACCGATCAATGCCTAGCCTGGGTAGGTTAATGTATCTAACAGCATTTTAAGGCTCCACATCCAACAAACAGTTTATCAGTTACAACACATAGTTGGGCTTAAATTGAGCTTTAAATTTGGTATCAATATTAAGCTATTTGCAGAATAAATGTATTATTGAGACAAAATGGCCACACTAAATTTCACATAGCTTTTCTCACTATTTCAATAGACATACAATACACATAGCACATAGCAAGAGCTGGTGTTAGTCAAGAATTTCACTGATACAAAATGCAAGTATTAAAAAAAAATGCAAGTATTATAGAAATTACGAGTAAAAATGATAATTTATATCTACATTTCAATTTAATTTAATACAATTTTCTTCAATGTCATTGTATATTAGAATCTTCTTGGGATAAAAAGATTATAAACAGTAGCTGCTTTCAAAGAGCTTATAGCTTACTCGAGAAGGTAAGACAAAAACACAAATGCCTTAGTACTGGCTTCATTACGAGGGATAGTGAAGTAAAGAAGTAGCCTCTGTTTACAGAGGGTTGCAGAGTTCAAAGGAGGAAGAAGTCATTTCTGGTCGGGTGAGGTGAGACTTCGAGAATGACTTCATAGAGAACAGAGCATTTGCATATCTTTTATACTGGTGTGGAGTAGGTGAAGATTCCCAACCGAAATAATATTCACATAATTGGCCTCTTTTGTTTTTGGAATCTTAAGGCTCTTACAAACTTGAATGAATTTGAATGGTTTGTAATAATTGTAGCTACAATCCAGTGCTTACTGCATACCACACACTTTGTAACATGCACTATCTCATTTAATCTGCATACTAATTAGGAAACATTATCATTATTTTCAAGAAAATTAAACTTGACTTGGAGAGGTTAAGTAGCTTGCCCAAGATCCCACAGCCAGTAAGTGGAAGAGCTGTGAATCACAACATCTGACTCCAAAATTAGGTTATTGATTGCTATGTAATAGGGTCACCTGACATATTAAATGCTTGTTTTCCCCAATCTGTTTTTTTTTTTTCAATCTTAGTGTTCTTCTTTGTAATTACCCAGAGGTTTTAAATGTTTATACAATTTAATGTCTTTTTGTTGTAATGTAGAGTCATCTACTGCTTCATAATTAGGAAGTTATCCTCTCTTTGTAGTATTTTCTAGTATTTTTTTTAACTCTACAGGAATCATATTAAATTTATACAACTCCTTCAGGCAAAGGACTGAGGTACTTCTGTTCATGATAAAATCTACACTTTCACAAGGTTGAGAGAAGTTTTTAAAAGTACAGGAAGATGCCAATATGATCAAGTTCAAATCTCTGCAAAACAAAGTAACCAGCTCACAGAACTAAGCCTCCAGTATGAATTCTTCCAAGTTAAACATCTCTGGACGCTCAACATTAATGCAGTTTGGCAAACAGACACCTCTCATGTCTGAGAGTCCTCTCCTCTGATACCAGTGGTCCAGCCTGGTAACAGCATTTGCTGCTTCTGGATGATTCTGCTTCACACCCCCAGCAATATTCTAGATTCTCTGACTGACACCTTCATATAGTAGATTCCACTCTTTTGGTAATAGAATATAATATACCTGCATAGCTTGCCCACTAGCCTACAAAAATCTTTCTTTCCCTCTGATAGATTTCTTCAGCCACAAAGATTAATTTGTCTATGCTCCATCTTCTACTCTCCTGCCCAAATCTAGAAACGTTGGGAGAACAGCAGCTATTACAATATAAGGGGTAAGTTCCACAAAAACAGCCGCTTCGCTTTTCTTGACTAAAGAGATTCCTGGAATATAAACTTCCAATGAGTAGTAAATTCTCTCTTCAAAAGTGGCAGGATATGGCTCAAAACACAGAAACAGCCTACCTCTGGTCTTAACTATTATCTGATTATCAGAAACCTGAGAACAAGCTCCCTCAGGCTTAAGACTGAATAATATGTCTTGGAGCAAGGAAGCTCATTGAAAAGTGTAAATGGTCATTTTCCTCTTATATTTCTATAGACCAGAAATGCCGTAAGATGTCAATAGGCTTTGTAGAAGTTTATCCACGAGTTTCCTTCACATACATCCTCACCAAAGCAAATACACAGGAGTCTGTACTGGCCTGTGAAGAGTCTCAGAACAGGACAGCCTGTGGGTCTGCAATACTGAGACCTACGGTTTTACTCTTAAAAAGAATGTCAACAACTGCGAGTCCTCAGATAAAAGATGCCATCTCTATTCCATCAATTTAAACAACATTTAGGGCTTGTCCACAGTTCCTTAGTGCAGTCACAAGATAATTATTCAGAGTATGAATTGAGTTTAAAGAACGTTCTGTATTACCATTCAACAATTCCTACTTGGTTTTTAGGGTCTATAAGAGAGAACTGGAACCCCTTCCTTCCTTCTTGTCCCTCCTTAGATATTTAGTGGTCTGGCATGTGAAGACCCTGTGATCGCTGCCACCAGCAAAAAGTCCCTGCAATCAAAACATTTACGTCCTAATGATGACTACTTTTTAGGGAACACTGTTACAATTCATTAAATGGTTTAAAACACCCCCCATCTATTTTTCTGTTCTGGGACCCTAAGTAAATATGAAGGATAATGTAGAAAAAATGAGAAAATGAGACATTATGTTAATAAGCCCTAGCAGGAAGGCAAGGTTACAAGGAATATTTGATTTCCAGAAGGGCTTGATTTTTAGAGGTCATTTTATCCTGGTTCTGGGGCCCTGAGAAAGTCAGTCAATTTTTCCAAGTTTAAAATGAGGAAATCAGGACCTATGTATGATGGCTACTGTGAAGAATAAGCTTCAGGGACGAACGTGAAGACCCTAGCAAATCATAGACACTTGGTAAATATCAGTTACCTGCTCATCTCGTCTACTTCAGTGGGGAAGTTTCTTTGGCCTCTATTAGCGAAATAATGTCCTCCCTTTCCTATTTCAGTTTTGTGGGGAAAACCTCAGTATCTCACAGACTTTGCTCTTTTTCTAATCTTTTCTGAAATCAAATACATTTTGAACATTTTTCTGGTTTCCAAAATGCCCTACTTTCAATGGTTATGTTAAAGGGGGGGTGGGGAAGCCTGCTATTTTACTCAGGCAAATCCATTCGTTTGACTTCTCATGATTACCTTACTTACTCAGCTTATGTTACAGGAAAAATCTATGTACTACAATGTCATTTGAACAGAAATCTACTTTTAACACTATTCAAGTGACTACAAGAAATTATACTTTAAACCTGCTCAATGCCCACATTAGCAGCAAACCTACTAAAACTCATTTTTATTAACAACTAAGCATTTTTTGTTCACTACTCAGGTTTCCTGTTCACTGACCACTCGAATTCAATACCGACTTCTTGTTATTCTTCAGTTTATTTGGCAGCTAGGAATTTGTTCAGAGTACCTTCCTCTGATACGCTTGGTTTATTTTCTTCTAGTCTTTTCACTGATGTGCTCAGCCTCCTTCCCTAATCCTTATTTGATGAAGAATTTTAACAACCAGAGCACATTCAGATTTCCTTTGCACCCTTGAAGTAATTTCACAAGGTAATCTAAATTATGATTCTATGGCAAAAACTTTTGTTTTGTTTTGTGTTTCATGAAATAATTTTTGTCTGAACACATTGTAGGGCAACAAAATTATTGTAACTATCAGCCAGATGATTTACATTTATTCTTTCAAAACACGTTTAGAAGCTTCTGCTATGTGTTTCTAGTGCTGTGGGAGACACAAAGGATGCATGAACTGGGACTTCTGACCTCAAGGAATTTCTGGACTATTATAGGACTTGTGATAGGATAGATAACTCTGATATATTACAGAAGTTTTTAGTGCTATAAAAGGGAAAATAATAGTAACAACAATAATGACAATAGCTAATTCTTAAGTGCTGTTACATACTATAAAGCACTGTACCAAGTGTTTTATATATATTATGCTCTTCAGCCTTCACAAAAATCTTTTCAGGTAGGTACTATTATTATTCCTATTTTACAACCTATGTGCCGATCAACAGCTTACTGGATAAAGATGCAGTACACATATACAGTACTTAATGATATAAAACGAATAAAATCTTACCATCTGTGATAACATGGGTGGGTATTATGATATATGAAATAAGTCAGAGAAAGACAAATACCAAAGGATTCCCTTAATATGTGGAAACTAAAGAACAATATCAAAGACAAACGAAACAGAAATCGATTCATAGATACAGAAATTAAGCTGACGGAAAGGGTCAGAGGTATAAAAGGTGAAGGGAATAAGAAGTACAAATTGGTAGTTAGAAAACAGTCACAGGGATGTAAAGGACAGCATAGGGAATACTGTCAACTAACACTGCAACAAGGACGTGCAGTGCCAGGTGGTTACTAGACTAACTGGGGGAACACTTCCTAACCACTATGCCGTACACCTGAACTCACATAAAATAATATCTAATGTCAACTATAATTGAAAAAAATAATAATAAGGTAAAAGAATAACCCTCCATCTAATTTAGATGAGACCTACAGAACCCACAGAATCTTGTGCTTAATTGCATTGCAACATTTGAAAGCTGGAATGTATAGTAGTTAAGAGTAAGGACTTTGGAGGCAGGGCACCTCGGTTTAAATCCTGACCGCCTTTCTAGCTGTCGGATCTTGAGCAAAATTATTTAATTCCTCTAAATGGATTTAATAATAGTATAGGAATAAAATCTCCAGCAAGATCTGGGTTAGTAACAAATATTTCTGTAGTGAAAGTATGACTATTCCTATTAAATTGGATAAATAAAGATGGAGAATAGCATCACATCAGATCAAATTTTGCTGTCAAGTGAATTTAAAAAATAAGCATTCAATTTCCAAAAATAAGCTGTACGGACTTTTCGGAGTTTAGAACTGTAGATAAGGGATTGTGTATCTGTATGTCCTTCATAGAGTTAGTAGCAAGGATTAAATGAGGTAATGTATGGAAAGCCCTTCGAATAATCCTAGTGCAGGTGAATGCTTGGTGAGTTAGGATTAGACTAACCTGATCATACTGCCAAGGACTGTTAATTCAAGAATTGTTAATTCTCTTACTCATGCCTCATTAATCAGTACACTCCTTGAGACAGGAAATTTTTATTGAAGATCTTTGTTTGGGCGGGGGGGTTGTTTCTTTCTTTCTTTGTATTTAATGATTTATTTATCTTTTCCAGTTACAGGTGACAGTTAATATTATTTTATATTAGTTTCAGATGTACAACATTTATATAATTTATGCAGTGATCCCCCGGATTGGTTGGTGCAACATGTCTGACTATATTCTTTATGCTATTACTTTACACCTCCGTGACTATTTTGTAACTTCAATTTGTACTTCTTAATCCCTTCACCTTTTTCACCTAGCTCCCTAACCCCCTTCACCTCTGGCAACAAAGTTTGCTCTCTGCTTGTATGAGTCTCTTTTGCTTTGTTTGTTTGTATACTATTTTGTTATTTAAAACAATGGTTAGATGCCGGGAAGTAGGTAGCAATACCTTTAACCATATGCACGCTGCCAGGCCTGACAGCCTCTGTCATTCTTGTTAAAGGGAGTGCTAACCTTCTCTCTTTTCATACAACATTGTTACAGATCTTTGTATCCTCAGTTCTTGCCATAACACATGACACATTTAAGTCACTTGGTAAATGTGGACAAATTAGTAACAGTCAAGCTTTAACCTATACAAAACCAACACTTTGGATTTCTCACAGTATTTTACATCTGGGATTCATTGTACTGATCCAAACTCCATGCAACATCCAAGATTTAAAATTTAGAGTGCTCCCTATGCACTGCTTTAAGTAAAGAGGTCATGATGCCTAACTTCCCTGAGGCAAAAGTTCAAGATTGTTGCTCCTGTGTTTTCATGTTAGTGTTGCCCCTAAATTTGGTAAGAGGCATGTTTTTCCACTTATTTGAAAGAAAGAAAAGGCTTTCACTAAGCCAGTAAAAATCTCTGCTAGAGAAAAAAACCATCCCCATGTAACCCCACGGGATCTATTCTTTCACTGACAGCTCTGAGGCCTGACTGCTTTAATACCCACAGAAAAGCAACAGGATTGGAAAGAATATTCAACAAACTGCACCATCAAAAAGTACCTCAAGACAAAATGCAATATAAAAGGGAACTTCTGAAATTTACAATTATCTAATAACAACAACCACAGTATTCCAAGCTGGACAGTCTTTTGAATGCATTTTAAGACCATTTTATAAGATTCTCACACTAGGAACAGACACTGTATTCTAATCTTTTATTTTTCAAATAGAAAGTAGAATGAGTCATCAGATTTTTAAAAGGTTGTGACAATGGGGGAAAGGAGATTCATCAATCTTTTTACTTGGAGTCTTAATTTTAAAAATGAGTTTCATTACAAAATTCATCTCTTTTAGAGCATGTTATTTAAGTCTCTATCATAGCATAATACAAGAAAAAAGACTATTTCCTATTCCAAATTATTGTACATATTGTTCTTCAATATCCTTGATAAAATATAAAGTATGTATATGTAAGGTTAGATGATTAATTTTGCAAACTCATCCTAGAAAAAGGGCTACATATGTCACTGCTGATTATCCCTAAGTTCACCTTTGAGGTACTCCCCTTGGGAAGCTGTGCATCGACGCCAGCACGGAGTCCACCTTCAAAGCAGTTTCGGAACTCTTTCTCTGCAATGGCCAGCAGAGCTGAGTGCTGCCATCATAAGCGCAAGGTTTTAAGTTCGCGAACTTAATGGTCAGATTTTGGGGATGACAACAGCTCTACTTCAAAGGTAACCATAGTGATATTTAGCTGTGAGGTATGCATGTAACTCCTTTTCTAGGATGAGTTTGTGAAATTCATTGTCCAACCTTATAAAAGTATCTTTTCTATACTTTATTTCATGCTTCTGTGTGTACTGTGTACTTCAGAGCATTCAATTATTTCTGGTTTTTTAGAGTTCATATCTTTTAATATGTCTATTTGCAATAATATGCTTATTATTATGATAGATATGTGTTAAATTCTACTATGCTTATTTAAGACTTGTGACTATTACAAGATGAATAAGGTAGACTACCTGTCAAGATATTTATAGATGTTGTTCCCTCATAGAATCTATTTCTTTATAAAAATGTATTTATGTGTATGCATATATGTGCATGTATGTGTGTGAATGTATCATATATGTGTGTATGCATGTATATATACAATTTATATGCACTCGGTACATACAGATATTCGGTAGCAAGTTGGTGACTAACTTTTTCCTGTGTTTTCTTTAGTTCTTGAGTGGCAGGAATCAATTTAAGAAAATAGTAAAACTTCTATTTTTGTCATTTAGGAAGTCATCTTTTTTAAGTTCCAAAAAGGATTTTTTTTTCTTCTAATAAAATGGTTAGTTGGCCTTTTCTTTTAATATTGTATATTTTTAAAAAAATTTGGAGTGGCTTGTGTTCAAAACCTCATTCTGAATCGTTTGCTTTCACTTGATTAGTTTCCTTCAAAGGCAGTAATTCTTTTCTCACTGTCACAGAGGGGAGCGCTTGCCCCCAGGAATCAATGAAAGTGTTCAGAGGAGTTTGAGAAAGACTTGAATCTGCCAACTCATCATTCAATTGCCTTGAATAGCGAGCACCCCACCTCAGCAAGCTAACAATACTTCCCTTCTCCTTAAGTCCATTATTTGTTCTTAAGCCTCTGGTCTCCAGGATCCCAACCAGATTGCTGTTTGAATGTGAACAGAAATTTGACCTCAAGACCAGAAGATGTGAACAGCTGAATAACAACAAATGGGGATGGATTCTGGGCCAAATGTTCTCTGCTTTCCCTTCTCATTTCACCTCTTGCCTTCATACATCTTGGATTCTTGCCCCTGTGTCCCACTCGCCAGTTTTACTTACACTCCTTTCTAATGTACTCATTCCACTTTCTTTTATTATCCCATGGTATCGATTAAATTTTTTTAAAAAATTGTAACTTATAATCTTCTCCCTGACTGCAAGTATACATTTTAATTACAATCAGCAGTGTCCTGCTCTGGGGAGAACGCTTACTCTTGGCATTCATGGCTCTTATTCTACCCTCCTCTAATTACCCTCACCCACACCTCCCTCATCACTCCCTTCTGTGTTTCTCCTGCTTTCTCTGAAGGCCCCAATCTAGTACAACTGGCCAGTCAGCGTATTTAAAGACTCCCTCTTTTATTGTTAAACCTGCTCCACATATCTTCCCAGTAATGACGACGTCCATTCACTCAGGATGTCTCTTTAGGTAAAGTGGGACAAAGGGAAGAAGGCAGGAAGGTGAAATGGGAGAGATCTGCAGTTACCCAAGAGTAGGTGGACAACTAGCCTTCTGGCCTGTGTGGCAGATTGGCCAAGGTGACCAGGACTCACTTTCTCATTGACTGGTCCTGCTTCTCTGTCTTCTAACCAGGTTTCTGCATTCTCCATCCTTTAATCCCAACCCACTGAACCTCAGCACAAAATGGTAAAGTAAATGTAATGGACTGAATGTCTATTTCTCCCTCAAAATTCATACGTTGGAGCCTAATCCCCTCAATGTGATGATATTTGCAGGTGGGCCCTTTGGGAGCTGATTAGGTCATGAGGGTGGAACCCTCACTATGGGATTAATGTCCTTACAACAGAGACCCCAGAGAACCCTCTGGCCTCTTCTGCCATGAAGACACAAGAAGAGAGTGAGGAACCAGCAAGTAGGCTCTCACCAGACAACAAACATGCCAGGGCCTTGCTCTTGGCCTCCCAGCCTCCACAACTGTGAGAAATGTGTTTGTTGTCTAAGCTACCCAGTCTGTGGTACTTTGTTATAGGAGCCCACACAGACTAAGACACTAAATCAAAATAATTATTTTCAAAGTGGACTATGACCAATCATAAAAGTCCCAGAGCTGGGAAAAATGCAATGATGAAATTATGATTAGAAACTTTTGAGAAACCAAATTCTTTAGAAGAGAAGATGGAAATCATACAGCTATATATATTTCCGAATAACTGAATGCAGGAAAAGCACAAGACTGCTGTTAATTGCAGATCTATTTGGGGGACAGAAAAGTGTAAGTGAAGAGATTGATTTGTCCTCTTTCTTTAAATTCCCATTTCTGTAATTTTCATGGCTCAGCAACTTTGCCTAACCTGCTTCCTTAGCTTGCTGTGCTCCCTGTCCTAGCACTGAACCCCTCGGATGGCAGTGCAATTGTCTACTTACTAGGCTTTGCTTCTAGGTTCTAATCTCCTTAATAACAAGGAAGGTATATTTTGCTTTCCTATCCCAACTGATATAACAAAGAGCAGATAAAGGGTGTTAGCCCTGCCATAAGGGGCATCAACCAATTTTCTAGCCATCCCTGGACATCTAAGTATAGACAGAATGTAGGTTTGAAGTGTAAATGAAGTTTTGAAAGGAGACCCCTAGTTCCCTAGTCAAGCACATTATCACTGCCACACTTTCTGCAGGTACCCTGCTATATCCTGAGTGCCCAACTGGAATGTTAATGCTCCACTTATGTTTGTTGATTGAATGTTTTCATGCGTAAGAAATCCATCAGTCTGGCATGATTTACCAAGAGAAAAAAATTCCATGTAAAATGTTATAGGAAGTGCTTGGCCTAAATGCTGAATATGTACAACAAAAGGCTTTTCTTCAGGTCTGATAAGGTGTATACTCCTAAACTCTCCTCTCTTTGTCTCTATTCAACTATTCTAGAGAAAAATACTTAGAAAAGCATTTATTTATCTGTGTTTAATCAAGTCTAGCAACCTTACCATATCTCAAATTTTTTCCTGAATTGGGTTTAAAAACTCACACATGCCAGCACAAAAGAAGTTAACATAATTTTCCTCCTTGTGATTATTCCTGCCAATTCTACATTACCTAAGTTAAAATGAAACTCAAAGGTAATTAAAAGCATCAAGATATGCTGATGGAAGAGAACTGAGTCTGGGTGATGAGCACACAATGCAACATAGATGATGTATTGTAGCATTAATTGTACACATGGAACCTATGTAATTTTACAAACCAATGTCACCCCAATAAATTTAATAAAAATAAAAACATACCAAAAGAACCTCAATTGTCATCATTAGTCTTCCCTAACATTTATTCAAAAAATTTTCCCATAAATTTGAAATTACATGATTTTAAAAAAAAATGGCCATACATATACCAATATATGAGTGTGTATTCAGTTAAAATGTAAATATACCCACCCGTAGCCTTCTTATTTCATAAAACAGGCAGAATGATTCTTTCAAAACTTAAAATAGATCACGATACCCCTCTATTCTCGACTCTTCCATGGACTCTGTTCATATTTTGAATAAAATCTGAAGTTCTTGTCACAGCCAGTGAAGTCATCGTCTACTTTTCTCCCCCTCCCAGCCACACTTTGTCTTCCCTGAACAGACAAAACATCTTGCTGTCCCCATCTCCGGAGATGCTATGAACCTACAGATTTTCATGGTTTGCTTGTTCACTTCAGGCCTCTGCTCACAGGGCAACTCCTCAGAGTCTCTGTCTCATACCTCTTCCTCACCTGGATTCCTTCTTCACTGCATTTGCTTCCATCTAACATTAAACTATATAAAAGTATTTGTGTGTGTATCTATATGTGTGTGTGTGTGTGTGTGTGTGTGTGTGCATGTGTGTGTGTATTTGTGGTCTATCTTCTTCATTAGGATAAAAGTTTCATGAGGACAGAGACCCTAATTTGTTGACTGGTGCACTGACAGCACCTAAAGGATAATTTATTCCCAATAGAAACGCAGAGAATTTTACATGGGAAATTAGACCTTAGAGGCTGTATCCTTCACTACATTTGTTATCAACCACATGAAGAAACTGAGGCTTAAGAAGATGGAATGACTTACCCAAAGTCAAAGTTAATAACTAAGATGTAAACCTCAGTTATATTTACTTCCAGGCCAATAGCTTTTGACTATAAGAAACAAACACGAAGGAGAGAAATGCTCATGTTGACTTGCAACTTTACAGAAATTTATACTTTTTATTTCCTAGAAAAGTTTCTTTATAAAAGCTGTAATAGTTGTTAATCTCAGTTTATTTTTGTTTTCCTTTCATTCACCAAGAGTGAGTCCTAGTGTGATTTTGCAAATCCCACAACGTGAAAGCTAACAGGGTGTGACAGCTGGTATATCCCATGCTTGTCACGTTCAGTGGTCTGTAACAGGGTAAATGACACAATTACCTGCTGTAATTACTGCTGCTGACAATATTGTCTCCCTGGTGAATGCTTTATGAAATTCAGAACTGCTTTTCTTATCAATCCAATACAAATCTCTGCCTACATATTTCAGGCAGTATTTTTGCTAAATAAATATTTAAAAATTAAAGCTCAAATCTAAGTAGACATGTTACTTAGCAAATTCAACTATTATGTATTCATTCAGCTTTAATCTAATATATTGCATTGAAATACAAATCTTTTAAACAAGTTTTTCTTTAAATCAAGAATATGTTCTCAATGGTTATAAAAATGTACAGAACACTTCACAGAAAAGCAGATGTACCCAAAAAGTCAGGGAGGCAGAATAAATAAAGCATCTACCAAAATCCTGGTCTCGAGTGGTCTGCTGTAAACCAAACTTGTTACTTATTTCATTTCAACTATAAAGACACTTGAGACCACATACAGACATAAACAATTCTAGCAGTTGAATGATCTGAATTTGGCTACTAGCCAAAATCCTTCACAAATTACAGGTAGGCTGTCAGAATAAAAATAAAAATGCACAGGGACATACTTGACTGCAGATATAGCTTATTTCCCCTTTGTTTAAAAAAAAAAAAAAGGACAGTTACCAAATTCCCATTCTATGACTGGGATTAGCAGATTGAACAGTTTAAACACAGCATTAAAAAGAAGCCCAATTAGGACAAAGCAGTACAAACTCCTTTTGCAAGCACATTCCAGGCACATACTTTCCCACCTGTGGATAACACCAATATATTAACAAAAGTTATTGGTAAGCAGATGATTTTGATTTTGCAAATAAGTAGTTCCTGCTTTAATGATGCACTGTATTCCTGGAAACCACACCAGAAGGCCAATCATCATTAAATGGCCCTAATCACGCCCTTATTGGGTTCACATGTTCTAACATAGTTTGGCATCGTCAGCAGAAACTGATGAATAAATGGGTGAGAAGGTTGACAGTAAATGCCATGTACTTGACAATCAGTGTGGGATGTGCTCAGCAGTATGACACAAAAATGAGAAAACAGGGCTAAGGTGCCATTCAAGTACACAGCTAACGGAAACAAAGTTCCTCATTACAGAGGGGCACAAAAGAATTGGACTCTTAACTTTTTAACGTAATATTGTTTGTTCTTTGGAAGAAAATTATAGTAAATAAGTGCTATCCAAATATCAAGATGGAAGTGCTACGTGAATAGCAGAAAAAAAGGATGAGTGAAGATAAGGGTCCACATCTCCACATACACTTTATATCTTAATGTACTAAGGAGAAAATTTTACATTTTAAATGGTAACAACATGCAATGTTAAATAATGCAATGAGTAATGCAGTAGCACCTTTGAAAGTGAAAGTAATGGTAAACCAGTAAATCCTCTCTGAATTTTTTAGACTTTGCAGCTATCCAGTGGTTGATACAAAATCTCAGCATACCTACTCATACAGTAGAGAGTAGTAAACCCTTTACTAGCTTTCAATATGACATAATCCAAGTCAAAATGTGGTCTCATGCAAACTGAGACTGAGGTGATTACATCTGATATTCCAATCTGCAATCCCCTTGGGTCTGTACCCATCCTTGGGACCTGCCCTCCATTACTGCACAGCACTTCATTTCAGGGTGTTTGGACCTGCTGATTTCTCCACCTGTAAGTTTCTTCCCCAGGCTCTTCCTCTCACGACCTCAGTGAGGCTCTATCTGATAACACAATTTAAGTAGGTCCCCAATGCTGTTCTCTATATCATTCTTTGTTTCAGGTAACTTCATAGCAAATATTTAGTATTTGATAATATTCATCCACTGGCTTGTTTACTCGTCTTCTACATCTCTCCCCACCTCAAGATGGTAAAGTCAGTGAGAGCAGGAATTGTGTAATTAGCATTGTGCCCAGCCCAGAGGAGGGTTTCAATAAATATGATTGGACCAATGTATCCCTGAGACTAAGGAGCCTTTTCCCCTCTGTATGCCTTTTACCACACTTTATAACTCTATATTTGAAATTCTCTAGGTCTGAAGAGTATTAAATATGCAGCTGAAGAATAAGGTTAACAATCACAGTTTCCCCCGTCAATGCGGAAAAACTGTAATACTAGGCTTTTATTTGAATGCAGTTGCATTTCAAGAGTCATGCTATTCTATAAAGTATATCAAAAATTGGGTAAAAAGGAGTCCAATAATATAATAGCATTCTACTGTATTAGTTTTAGTTATGAGGAACTTCCTCTACAAATGGTCTAAATTGTCACTTTGAAATTAAAGCACGAAAGGATATAATTTCAGTTCCAGCATATTAACCAAGTCCACTGTACGGCAAAATATCAGGTTAGAAGAGTTCAATGTATCTTTTTAAAAAATCACTTGAAAATCATCTCAGGAGAATGTTTTTAGAAGTTTATTGAAACAATTTTCTTACTGATAGGATCATCTAGTCAATAGAATGATCTAAAATTATATTCATTTTTAAAGGACTGAAATATGAAGACCCAGTTAAAGAAATATTGTGTTTAAGAGGGCGATAAAGGGCAGTGTTTCCCCTGCAGTAATAAATCAGAGGCAAGAGCACCACAAAATGTCAAAGGTCGGTTGATTTGGAAATGTACAGGATGTCACTATCATTGTAACATTTTTTTTTGGGGGGGGGGGGAGCTCCCTGACTGGGAATCAAACCCAGGCTGTGGCCCTGAGAGTGCCGAAGCCTAGACATGACACCACCAGGGAACCCCCCCATTGTAACATATCTTAACACAAGGTCTTCATGGACCGACTCTATGTTTCAGAAACGGATTGGGAACATACAATGAAATAATACATTGGTAACTCTCTCTGGCATTCTGGGTTAAGAAGTTATTTTCCCCATTCATTTTTATAAATTGCATGGTAATAAGTCAACGTGCAGAATGAAAATATTTATTAGAAAATCACTTTCCCCAGACATCACCACTAGTCACCCAATCTGGCTTGTATTACATTATATTTGCCAATACTGTCATAAATTTTCAACTATACTGCAATTGTTATTTCCTAACCTAGAACTGTAAGTACATGAAGGGTTTCAGAATTTCAGTTTACTCTAGATATTTCTTTTTGAATCTTCCTTTGTTCCTTTGAGAGAATTCCCATAAATGGTACCGACTCAACCAAGAAGTACCTTCTAAAGAAACAGATGTTTCAGTTCAATGTTATAACACTGAAGCACTATTACTTGGTCCTATGTTACTAATAGCCCAATTAATTATGTTCAGGTTGGTTCATTATTTATACAGAAGCAATATTTTGTATATTTAACACTCTACCACTTTGGGCATACGTGTATACCACTTATCACACCACATATCAAGTAGAATTGATATGAACAGGAAGTGCCTCCTCACTGTCTGCCATTTATACCCAAGCTTACATTCAGCCATTACCTGTTGAACATTTACAATGTGCCAAGTACTACAATATGTGATTTACTTTGTTCTTTAATCTTTCAAAACCCATGAAATAGATATTGTTGTCCCCATTTCATAATTGAAGCAAATGAAGTATATAAGGACTAAATAAATTCATCCAAGGTTCCAAAATCTTAAGTGGGGGAGTAAGGATTCAAAGTGACATCTATTGAACTCCAATCTGAACTCTTAAACACTAAAGTAAGTTAAGAAGACCTAATTGATCTAATTGATGCTCTTCATCTGAAATCTTATACCTTATGAAAAGTACATATGTCCCAGCCACATGGCCACACTGTGGATGTGGTTACTACAAGTCCATGTTCAAGATCTCATACTTAGTGTTTCTTATGGGTTTCACTCTGGGAACTAACCCTTTAAGAAGTAAGGGGCCATGTCTGTTATAAGCGTCCCACTTTAAGGAAGACGAGGTTTCACTAACACACATCGATGGCATAATGAAGAGGCTCATTAGGAAAAATGACTGAGGGAAAAGTAAATAAATTTAAAAAGGATACTCCCAGAGATTTAATAGTTTTATGAACATTATTTTGAGTGCTGTTAGGTGGAATCAAGGTTAGACTGATTTCCTGTATTCCAAGGGCCAAAAAAAAGAAGGTCTAGTTAGTAACCAAAAACACAGTACTTATTCCATAATAACTTCATTTGTGTTGACATGCTTGCCTAAAATCCCCTAACTTCCCCCAATTCACCCAAATTCTATCCTTCCTGGGGGACCTATTTCACATTCCATCACTTTCATGAAAATGTTTCTGATTGACACTCCCCATTGAATTTCTTATTCTCAGAATGCCTAGGAACTATTAGATTGGCTTCTTTTAATTGCTCTTACTTGTTATAAAAACAAGTCTGACAGACCAAGCTCTTTGAGAATAGAATGTGTATCTTTTATTCTTTTATAATATATGAAGGTGATGTATAGGTACAATGCTGTGTTACCTAACATTTTCTTAAGTAATAAAAGAATAAAATTCAAAATATAGTTATTGAAAATAAATATCTATAAAACTTATTTTAGATAAGTAAATTCATGATATAGTACAAGCAAAAGTTCCACATACTATGAGATAAATACATCTAAATATCCAATAGGTTAAGAAGAAATGACAATGGAAATTATGAAATATTTAGAACTAAATGATAAGAGAATATTAAATATTGAAATTTGTGGAATGTAGCTTAAGTAAAGATAGATAAAAATTTATAGATTTAAATGTATTCACTGAAAAACAAAATGCATAGCTCTCAAAATGAGTAAGCCTGGGCACCAGTATTTATCAGTGCAGGCAAATGATTAAATTTCCAAAGCCTCATGCTCCTCACTTATGCAATGGGGCTAATAATATGGGGCAAATATATAATAAGTATAATACTGTTTGAAAATTAAACTAAATAACATAAGTAAAGATTGACATATTGAAGGAACTCTTTTTTAATATTATTACTCCGCTTAAAACATCAATAGAACAAAATGATAAAGAGATGTTGGCCAACATTAAACCAGTGGTAGTAACATATGTAAAGGAAAAAAAGACTGTTTTCCTGAAGCCTGAAAAATGGGAACCAAATGGAGTAGAATTTGATATATTCTTCCTTCATTATCTGGGAAAGGGATACTGACCAAGTACACTAGGATCCCAGTCTCCTTAGAATCGTCTCATTTATTCCTTTACTTTGGTTATAATTAAATTATTCCTACATTTTTTTGTACCAAAGAAGAATGCTGTAACTAGGCCACAAAGAGCATTAGTCTTTTTAACTACACTAGTAGATGAGACCAGTGAAAATTGTGTGTATAAGAAAATCAAAAGAGAAAGAAGAGAAAACAGGAAGAAGAAATATGAGCCCATAAGGAGTGGGAGGGGAAAAAGCATTCAACTGGGCAAAAGAAAAGTCAGAATAGTATGATTGATATAAGCCAAGAGGAAGGGAGGCAAGAGCAACAGTAGAAAATGCTAAAGAGACATGAACAAAGGAATTTAGAGTAGACATTTAGGAGGCCGCTGGTCATTTCCATGGGACCAAATTCAGAAGAGAAAAAGGAGCCAGCTTGTAAGAGGTAGTAAGTGCTCAAGAAGCGCTGGTGAAGCAGTGAGTATCAAGCCATGCTCTTCACACAATTTGAGATAAGTTAGGGTGGTAGCTCGAGTGGGGTCCTCCCCAACCCATAAAATGTCAAATCCATAGAAACTCTTTTAGCCAGTGTGGTTAGGAGTCATGTGACAGTCAGAGGAAGAAGGAAGTCACAAAAGGTAATACATACATATCTTAAAACTTTCCATTTAAAATTCACAAATGAACATTTACTCGTTAGTCTCTAACGGAGGGCAAGTCTTTTGCTTTTAGTTTCTGTCTTTCTTTCATACCTCATACCAACTATGCATTCCATAGGAGTGCCACCTTTAATTTATTTTAAATGGAGTGAGAAAGTAAAGACACCTGCAGAGTAATTGAATGAAGAATCCTAGGTTTCTATGACTTCCCCCAGCATTTTACAGTATTCTTACCCATACCTCATTTGATAATACATTTTAACTGACTTGACTCAATTAAATTTTTCCTATATATTCAACATATTTTTTCTGAAACAGCACTCTTGTTAGGAAAACATTAGTTTATCTGGCACATTGGTTAAGTCATGGTTCATTAAAAGAGCTTCAACTATATAAGGAAAATTGCTACCTTTCGTCCTGCCCTCTCTTTACACTGAGGGAAAATACACTCAGGCATAATGAAAGCTTGCCAAATGAAAAGCTCTGTTTTAAACTGAACCTTTTAATTGACCACATATCCTGTATATATAAAAGTTACAGAGCTACTTTAAATAAGAAAATGTATGTGAAATACTCTGTAAACTGTAAAGTGTTTTCAGAAGCCAATGCTGATTATCACTAGAGGGAAGAAATTTTATACCACCTGTCATTCATTTTTTAACCCTTCTGTTTATCCAATTGTTGGCTGACCACCTGCTACATACTAGATACGGCTAGACACTATCTATACGCTGGTGAAAATACAGACATGTTTTCTGCACTTGTGGGGCTTATTAAATAATGAAGCAACAGGAATTAAACAAATGGATATACAAGCCACAGTAAGGTTTTTAAAAAAAAGGTTTGGATATTTTGTAAGAAGATAACATGGTGGATAGACAAATATTAAGTTGAATGATCCCAGATAATTCTTTGAGAGCAAAAGAATTAGTTGTAATTAGTCTAGCATAAACAAGAAATAATTATTTTAGGTGGAGGGAATTGGGGATGCAAAGACCTAATGCAGGGAAGAGCCTATGTGTCTGAGGCCTGAAGACAATCGGCGTGTCGAGGGTGAAGTGGGGCAGAGGGACTGGTGAAATAAACCTGGAGAGGCAGGCAGAAGCAAGATCATGTAGCCCTTTAGTACACGTTAAGAAGTGATCTATTTTTCCACTCCATTATCAGTGGGAATCCACCAAAAGGTATTATAGATTAAAAACATATCACTTTGCAGAGATATCACTTTGAAAAATGGGTTAGAGCAGAGCAAGTATGGGGCAAAGAGGGCCTTAAAAAGACTGCTGTAAACATCCTGTGAGAGTGGATGGGGTCCTTGATTATGCTGGGGCGTAAGAAATGGAGAGACATGACAGTATTTATCTCCATCCGGTGCTTAGGAGCTTTAGGTGACACTACTAACCAAGACTTTCAAAGACTTACCTCCAAAGTTCTTCGGCAGGTTCCCTCATTCTCTCTACTGCCCTCATTCTTTGCTTCTTGTAAACCCAGTGATGCTTTCACTCTCACCCCAGAGAATTTTCTTTTTCTATATGAAACATCCTTTCCCACATACACCCTTAATTTGCAAGCTCTATACATATAAGAACTCTTGAAGTATCCTCTTTCATACAGGCTTTCTTAACCAATGAAACAGAGGGACTTTTTAGACATATTCTGTCCTGACCAGAAGCACAAATTCTTTTTCTTGTTATATGCTTGATATTCATTCACTTGCGTCTTTTATAAGGCCTCTACAGAATCCACTATTAAACATCAATATATCACAGGTACCTCTACAGGCTAAAATGACCTTGTGAGGAGTTTAAGATGCATATGGGTTATAGAAAAGTCCTCAATTTTTAGCATTTTCTATGATGATTAGCATTGGCACACCATCTGGCTGGTGACAGTAAAATGCACAACATGTAATTTTGCAGTTTTGTTTTGTTTTGTTGTTTTGGTTGGTTCCCTGGCTGGGAATTGAACCCAGGCCACCGGGGTGAGAGCACTGAAGCCTAGCCACTACACCACCAGAGAACCCCACAACATGTAATTCTGAGTGGGAAAAGCTGATTAGAGAAAATACACAGGAAAAACCTCATACAAATATTGAAGAGAATGAACTAAATCTTGTAGAAAGAGCAAGAAACAAAACGAGAAGAGAAATTAGCAAAGCTATGGAGTATTTTGCCAATACCCAAAACTTTGAGTTGTGGAGGATTAATAACTCCCCTGTGTGTAAAGCTGACTTCTAGTTTCACTCAAGGTTAAGTATTTGTTGATGACACATCTTGGAATGACTCATCTACAGTATCTCGCTTTACTCATCAAGAGCACTGCCTCTAAGAAACCATAGACCGGCAAGATGAAAGCTCACTCTTCAGGTGGCCCAGGCAAGTGGGCATGAGTTAGGAGCAGTCTAGATCAGCACTGTCAAACAGAAATACAATGTGAGCACAAGAATAATTTAATTTTTCTAATAGCCTCATTACATTGTTAATGAAATTAACTTTTCTGTTCTTTTATTTTTAAAATTTATTTATTAATTTTGTTGGGTTGGTAACAGTCAGCAAAATTACATGGGTTTCAGTGTACAATTCTATAATACATCATATACATGTTGCATTGTGTGGTCACCACCTGGAGTCAGTTGTCCTTCCATCACCACATATTTGACTCCCCCTCTCTCCTTGCACACCCCCCTCTCCCCTTATCCTCTGGTAACAAAAATCCATTGCATTCCTATACATAATACTAATAATGAAACTACAGAAAAAGAAATGAAAAAAGCAATACCTTTTGCAATCACAATGAAAAAAATATAATACCTAGGAATAAATTTAAAAAAGGATGTGAAGGACTTATACACTGAAAACTCTAAGACACTATTAAAATAAATGGAAGAAGACACAAAGAAATGGAAAGATATTTCGTGCTCATGGATTGGAAGAATCAACATAGTTTAAATGGCCATATTACCCAAAGCAATATACAGGTTTAATGCAATCCCCATCAAAATTCCAATGACATTTTTTCAAGAAATAGACCAAAAAATTATCAGGTTTATATGGAATCACAAAAGACGCTGAATAGCTAAACCAATCCTATGAAAAAAGAACAAGGCTGGAGGCATCATACTCCCTGACTTCAATTTATTTATTTTTGTTTTGTTTTGTTTTTGGGTGGTTCCCTGGCTGGGAATTGAACCCAGGCCACGGCGTTCAGAATGCTGAAGCCTAGCCACTATACCACCAGTGAGCCCCCTGCACCTGACTTCAATTTATACTATAAAGCAACTATCATGAAATTAATTTTAATAATATATATTATTCAACCCAATTTATTCAAATATTACTTCAACGTATAATCAATATAAAAATTATTGAGCTATTTTAAATCCTTCCTTTTTTTTTACTAAGTCTTCAGAACCTAATATGCATTTAATTTATACTTGAGCACATCTCAATTAAGCCAAGACACATTTCAAGTGCTGAATAGCCACATGTGGCCAATGACTATGCTATTGGACAGCACAACTTGTTTGTGTCCCTTCCCTATCCTTATCACCCTCCCTGAGGGTTAGGCCTGCCTATAGGAAAAAAAGTAGAAGAGAAATCCTACTGAAAGCAGATATGATTGACAATAAAGATGTAAATGGATAAACCATACACATCCATATACATTTATTTGCTTGACATTCATAAACCCCTGCAAACTAACTCCTTCCAGCTCTCTCTCTCCCATCTCATCCCTTCCCATCCCATCCCTCCCTAATACACACATAACTCATCTAAACCGAACTGCGCCACTGGCTATTCGCTAATGAGTGCTTGAGCACCTTCACTGCAATTCTTTTCTTAGAAACCACTTCCTTTCCTTGCTGCTCACGGTATTTTATTCATTCTTCTCTATCACTACTTACCCAGTTGCTCAATCTAGAAATACAAGGCATGCTTGACTCCTCCCTTTCCCTAATTCTGTACAAACCATAAATCATAAGTCCTGATGATTCTCCCTCAAAGTGTTTTGAATCTGTCCACTTTTCTCCATTTCCAGGGCTAGCACACTAGTCTGGGTCACTGTCATCAATTGCCTGGAATAACCTACCAACTGGTACTTCCAATTCCACTCTTTGAACCGAACCATTCTCCAATTAGTCTTCACATGAATGCCTTTGAAACACAAATCAGATTCCATCTCTCCTTTGCTTAAAGCACTCCAATGGCTTACTATGGTACCTAGACTAAAATCCAAACATTTTCCGTCATTTAATAAGACTATCACTTCATTCTTACCTCACACTGCCCTGCTCCTTGCTCACTATGCTACAAACCCAAGGCCTCTTTTCAGTTCCTCAAACACATTAACCTTTTATCCCAGCTCAGGGCCTTTGGATATGCCTGGCAATCACTATCATTTCTCTAGTGTATATCTATCTCCCAAATGAAATTGTAAATTCTTTGAGGGCAAAGACTTATTTGTATGGTTTATTATTCAAGGCTAATCCTCCATAAGTATGTGCTAATTGTTCCATAAATATGAAAGGATTAAAAAACTGTTTTCATGACCTTTCAAGCTATCATCATCATGATCATAATTTTAATTTATTGAACAGTTCCTATGGAACTATGTGAAGCACTTGTCACTGAGTCTTCACAACCTCACAAAGTAGATGATGATATTCCTATTACAGTAATAATGATAAAACTAAGGCTAATGGGGTAAATGTTTTGCCCATTGTCATTCAGCAATTAAATAATAGAGTTATGATTTGAACACTGATGTGTCTGTTTCAACAAATAATTAGTTATTTTTCCTCTCTGAATTTCCAAAAGCTTTAGATTAAGCATTTAATTTTTCTCAAGATTTGAAAGTCATTTTAACAACTCAAAATTTATAAAATCAGTGTATGTGTGATCAGTTCCTATGTTCTATATTGTTTAGATATCATATGCTGACACTGCACTGCTTTGGTTACTATTTTGGAAATGTGGTTGCCTAGCAACAACTATTATTAGACTGCATAACATTTCAGATTGTATTTTGTTTGTTATAACATAGTTAACATATTATTCATACAGAAATACCTGAGGAACAAGGTGGGTAAATTTAGTGCAACATATTATAAACCAAGAACTCTGCAGTAAAGCATAAACAATAAAGTAGATGCTGTTCTGTTCAGGAATGCTTTAGTTTCCAAATATTTCTTTCAGGCATCAAATGTAGTTGGAATGCAACATGATTGGGGATGATAAGGAACTGAGGATGTTAAAACTTTAAAACAGAACCAGTAGGGTTGGAGAGAATTATGTTTATTTTATAAAGGGGAGAAAGCTGTTCCACAGATAGCAGATCCTATCCAGAATTGTCACAGCTCCATTCTCTTGGAACCAGATGTAACTGAGGAGCATATGGCTAGCTTTATACAAAGTCATCACCACTAGTTTAAAAAAAAAAAAATCACATATCTGAAAAATGGTAATATTAACACCAACATCTTCATACATGAAAAATAAATTGGTGGGAGAAACGTGTAAGTACGTACACGTATCCGGAGCATGAACCAGGAACAATGCCAAGGGGAATCTCAATTCCCTGTCAGCCAAATCAAATGTCTTTTCCCTCAGCTGACTTGCTAAAGCATTTTACTTCAAGGAGTAAGTAATAAAATTAAGTGTAAAACCCAAGCAAGTTTGCTTCATGATAAAAAGGGATTTGGACAAAATGAAGGATAATGAAATGATTCACTTTTTGCAAGGCATCAAGTGGTGCCCAGTGTCTGACATAAAGCCAATCTCCCCTGATGACTGGAGGGGCAACCTGAACTCACGCTGACTAAAATGCCCCTGTTAGTGCTGATATGTTGTTTAAAAATGTTGTGAGGTAAAATAAATTATAATGAAGAGGGAAAGGGGAAAAGGGAAATCATAAACACGAGTTAAACACGAGTTAAACACGAGTAAGGTGATTTAACAGAAAGATCCCAAGATTTAGCATCTGAAAAGCTAGTCATGGCCCAGGTGATTTAAAAATTGCAAGGCCTTGTATCAGTTTTAATTTCTGGAGTCAAAATTTCCTCCTCTTTGAAATGGGAATAATATTACCTTCCTTGCTTAACTCACAGCTTCTCATGAAGCTAGAACAGATTGATCAATGAGGTCACTATTGTACTTCTCCACGGCTCAGTTTGAGTCCCCAGGGATGGGTGAGGGCAGATAGAATTGGCTGGTAGTTTGTCATCCAAGCAAGGGTTTCCAGGTAATTCTTAACCTGATAATTATGCTACCCAATCTGAAAAAAAGACTTTGAAAAACCATATAATTCATTAGAAACCAATTAGAAAAACATGAACCACCAAAATAGATAAGTCAAATGATATGAACACACAATTCACACACAAAAAAGCCAATGCACACATGATAAAATAATGTTTATATCCACTGGAAATAAAAGACATTGAAAACACTAAGGCATATATATTTTGTTAACCTTAAAATTGACGGATAAAAAATGAAAACGTACCAGCATAAATAAAAGTCCATAGAACCAGCTTTCTCGTATATTGCTGGTGGGAATATAAATTGGTACACACTCTCAGAGGACAATTTGATAACAAATATCTGAAGTATTAAAATGTACAAAACGGAAGCTTAAAAATTCTCTTCATAGATATGTAGCCTAAGGAAATTATTAGAGAGACTTACAGAAATTCCTTTACCATATATTATCAGTAAGAGTGAAATTCTACTAAGAACTTAAAATTTCAACCATATATGACTGAATAAATTAGGCAATAGGAACACTACTGCTATGAGAAAATATTCATACTAATCATTTTAAAATATTAAAAAACAGTATTATAACTTCATTCCAAACTAATTTAAAAGGTACACATACATTGCATGCATAGATAAAAGAATAAAAACTGTTTCTGAAATATTAACAACAATATCTCTAGGAGATCTGGGAGATCTTAATTTCCTCCCTCCTTCCTTGGGCTTTTCTGTATTAATTTACTGGGTGCATCTATTACAGCTGTATCAGAAAAACAAATGATACACATATAAAAAAACATGTAGCAATAGGAAACCGGAAAGTTGGAAAGTCAGGGTTTCATGTAAATACAGCAGATTTAAATTCATCAATGTCAAGCTTTTAAAAACATGTGTATTTGTATTTCCCTTAATTTTAGTAGGGTTTCTATTGACAAATATATAAATTCATTTTGGTAGACTGGTCCTATTATATGCATACGGACACACAGATTTTGCAAAATTAAAAAGAACAGCTTAATTATACTTTCAAAAATACTTAGAAAACTTTTTAAAAGGTTAGAAACACGGGTAAGATTTTCTATTTGGAACAATCATCTATTAATTCACCTCAGTAGAAAGGAATCATACCAGAAGTTCCTTGTAAGTGCCTCACATGCACATTTACTGCTGCTACAAAAGAAGATTCGGCGTTGACAGACTGAACACAGAGGGCAGGGCACGGAGATTAACAACCCCTTCCTTCCCCTGGGCTGGGGTAATCTCGGAGTAATACATTCAGGTCAGTATGTTGCAGAAGAGAACAGACAAAACAGGCTTGGCTTAGTCAGGGGCGGTAAACATGAGTAAGGGCTGGAGGGGCTGGCAGAGAAATGAGCTCATTGTGTGGCAGCAAACTGAGTTTAATTTTGTATAATACATCTGAGATAAATTCTAGGCAATGTAAATAAGAAATAAAAGGGAGCCACGGCAATCATATACTAGTGTTTATAAGATATACCCTGAACTTCCCAAATAGAATCAGGCAAGTATGGAAACTATGCGACAAGGAGGAGAAGCCTTAAATTAATTCAGGTTCAGCTTTCTGATGAACTATTTGTCAATCTTCCGAAGGTACTAATGAACCCCAAAGATATCGATACCAGACCAGGTGAAGTTGTACACATATAACATTCCATACTTCCTAATATAATTTTTTTTATTACTTAAACCTCCAATGTGATGTGCTTTGATGCTTTGGGTAGCTAATCAACAAATATTTGTTGAATGAATTATGGACCCGAATATTTGCCGATACTCACTCACGTCCCAGGAACTGCTCTGGGAATCCAGAGATGAAGTAAGCAGAACAAGCAGTCTCCTGACTTCGTGGCGCTTATGGAAGGGCTTGTGTGTATTAGCTTTTGAAGTAAATATAGGTGAAATGACTGAGACCCATGTGGGATGGGGGAATGGGGAATAGGCTGTTTAGATGCAGAGGACATGGAAGGGATATTTAAGTTAAAATCTAAAGCACGGGGAAAGCTAAGTGTGCAAAGGAAAGGGAGGAAAAGGGACAGAATATAGGAAATCCAAGAAGAGGTTTGACATTTATTTCAGAAATAAAAAGAGGACAATGAGATTAAACATGGATGCAAGACAAAGAATGGAATGAGACAAGGTACGAGAGGCAAGAAGATGCATCAAAGATTTGTCATGGGAGCCACTGAAAGGTAATAAAAAGCGTATAATGTGGGCCAATTTTTTATTTTAAATTATTGCTCTATCTGTGTGCACACAATAGATTGGACATAATAAGAACAAACATGAAAAGAAACAATATGAAGTTGACAATAGAGTGACTTAGACTTGTAAAATGGATAGGAGATAGAAACAAGGGTCTGGGTTTGAGCTCTTATTTTGAAAACCAATGCAAAGGACATGTAAATGAATTGGGTGTGGGGAATGACAAGAATTAGGGTGGTGTCAGCGCCCAAAGCTTCAGCAAATGGGTGGTAGCTGAGAACAAATGAGGTTAGTTTGGGACAGAAATGTTCTCTTATTCTGAATTCCGACTTGCTCCCTGAGTACAATAAGCTCTTTTATAGTTGAATAATAGAACAGAATTTCACATTATCTGGTTCACCATATGTCATTTTATAGCCACTGTTTTAGCACTTCAAATATCTAATACTTTTAATCCTTACAATATCTTTATAAAGGTGGATGTATTTTCTGTGTTTCACCAAGAAAGAGTGTCAAGGCGGTAAGTCACTGGTGGCATTGCCCAGTGAATGAGTGACAGGTCCCTTCACACATCCCTCACTACCTAACTCCTTCCCAATGTTTATCCCCTCAGTTCCCTTTCCCTCATTTGCATATGTGCTTATAATTTTAATATCTATTAATTTTGCCTTTTATTAACTTTAGTTATATGACTAAATGAATACATGTCTACCTCCTCTTATACATTATAAAGCCTCCAAGACTTATATCTGTATCATCCAAAGCATCAAGCACATTATCTTCCAATTAGCAGTTAATAAATATTAAAAAACACATGCCAGGCATTGCTGTAAAGTTCTTACATATATGAAGGCTGTCCAGAAAAAGATCAAGCCATAAATGCCTATGTTTTTCATATTACATGGCTGGATACTTTCCGGATAGCCTTCATATATTAATTCAACTAATCCTCACATTGAATGTGAGGTAAATATTATTATTTCCATTCCCGTTTTATAGAAGAGGAAATAGTCACTGAGAGTTTGACTTTCTGAAGGTCACACAATAAGCTGCAGTCAGAATTCAGTTCAGGTGGCCTGACTCCAGAGTGATACTTGTGAATAATACTATACTGTCTACTGAAAATGAAGTGCCAAGTTCAACTTAAGGAAAGAAGTCAGAGTAAAACCTGAGTGAATGGAGCTTAAAAATTACTGTGATCTATGCACCTATTTCAAGGTAAGTTGAAATACTACAAGGACACTTAATTTTCTCCTCACTAATGGCCCTACTACTAAAAAGCCTACAAAATTTGGGATGCTACTTAAACGGTTTTAGCTTCAGTTTCTTCATATGTAAAATAGGGATGATAATAGTACTGATCTGAAAGGTGATTAATAAGATTAAATAAGAAAATTCATATAAAGGGTTTATCATTGTGTTTAGCACATAGAAAATACAAATGTTAGCTCCTGTTATTAGCACAGTGCCTTATGTGTAAGTACTCAGTAATTAGTTATTTAACGAATGTCTGGCTTTATGAGTTCTACTGGAGAGAAGTAAACCAAAGTGCAAGAGCATATATTTATTCTAATCATCTAAAAATAAAATTGAGGCTACTAGAAAACCTCAAGCATGAAGGGAAATGCCAAGGAGTGAGTAGCAGGGCCCTCTACACAATTCTACATGGGACTGGCTCTGATACACAAGGTCTAACAATTAAGTTTGTGAATTCATCCCTAGAAAAAGTGCTATACACCTTGCTGCTAAATATCACTATGGTCACCTCCGAAGTACTTCCCTTGGGAAGCTATGCACCAATGCCTGCACCTAGCCTGCACCTTTCAAACAATTTTGGAACTCTTTTTTTGGAATGGCCATCAGAACTGTCGTTGTATTACACTTGATGTCCTGAACATCATCAAAATGTCTTTCAATATTTCTTTTATCTTTAGGTAAAGAAAAAGGTCACCGGGAGCCAGATCAGGTGAGAAGGGAGGGTGTTCCAATACAGTTATTTGATTATTGGCTAAAATTTGTCTCACAGTGTCATGTGAACTGGTGCATTGTCATGATGCAAGAGCCATGAATTGTTGGTGAAAAGTTCAGGCCGTTTTCATCTTTTTCATACAGTATTTTCAGCACTTCCAAATAGTAAACTTGGTTAACTATTTGTCCAGTTGGTACAAATTCATAATGGACAGTCCCTCTGATATCATTTTGACTCTTCATTTGAGCTGATTGAACATTTTTGCTTGTGGAGAATCGGCTGACTTCCATTGTGCACGTCGACGCTGTTTCAGTGTCATATTGGGACACCCATGTTTCATCACCAGTGATAACGTGGCTCAAAAAATCATCTTGCCTCTCCAAAAGGTTTTGGCAAACTTTGACTCTGCTTTGCCTTTGTTCATTAGTGAACTCCTTTGAGGCCATTTTTCTACACACTTTTCTCATGCCAAGATTTTCAGTTAAGATTTTCCTATTTCTCTATCAATGTTTACTTGGTCTGCCATGCTTCTCCCAGTCAGCTGATGATTTTGATGCACAATTCAACAAAGTTTTGCAATGTTTTTTTTCAGTTCTGCTCGTTATTGGCCTCCCTGACCTCTTTATCAGTGATGCTTTCGTTCCCCTCAGAAAAATGTTTAACCCATTTGTACATGCTGTTTTCTTCATGGCATTGTCCCCATAAATTGGACTAATATGTCCCTGATTTCACTTCCACTCTTGCCAAGTTTAACAAGAAATTGATTGTTTGTTCATTGCTCTAACTCAAGTTCTGACATTTCTGCACACAAAAACATGCAACAATAATGAATGCCACTCAGCAAGACACCGCCACACTTCGACATGAACACAGCTGTGAGACACAGATGTACCAAGGTTATGACACCTTACCGAGCTGTCTGTACAGTGCTGCCAATGTAAGTGCATGGTGGCAAGTTCACAAACTTATGGACATGAACTTGAGAATGGTGATACTCAGAGATAGTCTAATTTCATAACAATATGTTTTTCTCACATAATCTATACTTTGGGGATATTTTTCCTTTCCTTAAAGTGATGGAAGAGAGAATAGCCAAATCTTCTTTCTTCTTACTTGAAAAGGGTTTCTCTATGTATAATAACTGAGAACTTAAGCAAGTTACTTGACCTCTCTTGGACACAGCTTTCTCATCTATGCAGCAGGGGTAGCTGCATCATGGGGTTATGTTAATTAAATATCTAACACGTGGGAAGCATGGACAAAATGATAGCTGTACATTCCACATAAATGCTGTTTAGCTCTAAGACCTATTTTTAAATTTTGTTGATAAAGCTACTTCTGAATACACAAAAATACATTAATCATGTGAATGCTTTAGCCAATCACTTGTTTGCACTCATTTTAACTTTTTTGTTTGTTTGCTTGTTTTTTTGCTTTTTGGTATGTGGGTAGCTCCCTGACTGGGAATCAAACCCAGGCCGCAGGGCTGACAGCGCCCGCGCCAAAGCCTTAAGCCACTACACCACCAGGGAACTCCCTCATTTTAACTTTAATGAATTGACTCAAGGAAATATTTATGAAATTCACCAAGTTTTACTTTCTGGGGGTGGAAATTAAAAAAGAAAACATAAAATATATCTTCATTTAACATACAATTTAATGGAGGAAGACAGATATGTAAACAACTAACTACAAAATTAACCAGACTTAATTAAAAGCTACAGACACAGAGATGATAAAATCTATTGTAAACACCATTCTGTGACTAGGAAGGTGAATACTAAATTCACCTGAGCTTTATGCCACTAGCTGCTAAATTAACTTGCACTTTCTAATGAGAAGACTTAAAGAAACTTTATATAGGTGACACCATGTTTACTGAGCCGGAGAAGGTGAGTAGCATTTCATTAAGTAAAGAAAAAGATAAAGAAAGTTGTTTGGGCTAGTGAAAAAACACATGAGCAAAGATATTCTCAGAGAATAATGTCATAAAACCTGCCATAATGGGATAAATGGGCTCTATAAAATCTAAAAAAGTAAAATGAAGGTAGCAGTGTTAATACGGTTCATGAGAAACACCATTTTTGGTTGGTCGTACAGTGACTGTGTGATGCACTGTGTGGCTGGAAGGAGAGGAGGCAGAAGCTGCTGCTCCTGGTTTTAGGCAATACGGCTTTCCTTGGCTGCGTCTAAACGGGAGCAGAAGAGCTGGATGCACAGTCACTGTATTTGCATGTGACCCCACGGTGTAGCCGACACGAAGGCTAGACTCTGAGATGCACATACGCTGGGAGCAGTGGTCTTCCGCCACAAGGTTTCTGGACATGCTCCCTGTTGAATCCTTGTAAAGTTAAATATGCTTTGAAATGAACTGCTAAATTCTCAGATGATCAGGTACATCCTGCTTCTCTTCTTTCCCTCAACCTTCCAAAAAGCTAAGGCCTTTAGTTTACCCAGTTTGAGAATGGGGGCTGGAGCCAATTACTGTTTATCAGTTGTACTACAGTTTGGTACCACATCAAGGTTTCCGTGATAGCGCAGTACCTTATCAAGTTCTGCTGTAATCGTTCTGCGAAACAGAAAAGGCTTCTGGTTTGTAAAAGGCCTCAGTCGGACGTGATCTGCTAAGCTGTGTGAGGTTATTCTATGGGCAATGAGAAGTCACTGAAGTTCCTATATAGGAATATGACTACACTAGACTGGAAGAGAAATTGTTGGCCAAGTTGAAGTCAGTTAGAAAATTACAGACTGTGAGATAGTCAGAATACCTAAAATGTCCAGGTAGAAATCAATAAAGGTTGAACCAAGATAGTGATGGCGAACATGATAATAATGCCACCTTATATTTTTATAATGCTTTGGAAGGCATTCAGCATTCCTTTTTGTATAGTCATATCACAGAACCGCACACCAACCAAGCAGAGGACGATGCTATTCTCTCTCTCTCTCTCTCTCTCTCTCTCTTTCTCTCTCTCTGTCTCTCTCTGCCTATCCAGCATCTCTCTATTTTGGAAATACCATCCATTGTGTGCAGCTAGTAGAAAGCAGGATGCCCCTCCCACTATGGAAGCCAAAAAAAAGCAAGACATGTTCTCCCCTGGCCAAACTCCTGCCACTTGGCCTGGCCGTATGATATAAACGAAGACAACTACATGCTTCTGACCAGTAATTCTGAATGTCGAGTGGGTAAGTGAAAGGCAAAGACATAGCTAGAATTCATTTTTAGTGCTGTATGCCCCCTCACAGCATCCTATGGTGGCCCCAGCAGTAGGGGTGACAACATCCTACAATTGCCCCATCTTGAAAAAACAAAACTGTCAGTTTTGAAGTCTCCAGAGATGTCTTGGTCTCTGGGCATTTTCTAGACTGTTCTTCAAGCTTTATGTACATTCTTGAAGTCACTTATACCTTTGCAGGAAATCCCAAGATAGATAGGGCTTTACCTACTACTTGCAACTAAGAGCCTTTATTACATACAAATTACATTTTCTGCCTGTTTGCTGACAGGAAACTGAGATTGAAAAAGGCAGAGAGTTGCCTGTGATTGTAAGGACAGTTAATAGGCAGCTGCACAGGGCTCTTGCCACCACGCTCTATCACTGGACTCGTCAGATTCTGCACAGAAACGTGAAAAGTTTTACTGCCAAGGAAGAAGTAATACCACTAATTGTAAATTGTTCAGAGAAGCTAAACAAAACCAGAAACATCATTAATATTATCCAAGCTAAAGCCACCAGCCCCAGGACCAACTCCTCTTTTAGAGGACTTGCAAACAGTTATATATCATTTTTCACTGAATGAACTTACAGTGAAATCCTGCAACCTGAATCTAGGCATGGCATTACCTTAGAGATGATTACATTCTATGTATTATTCTGTCATTCTATAAGTCATTGACTGCTACCCCTCTTTGAAAAATATTACATCTGTCAAAGAAAAAAACAGCCATTAGAAAACAAAACAACATCCAGTATTAAACAGTTCCACTTCCATGGGCTATTTCTAGTTATCTACAATTTTTATATGTTCTTTGGTCTCTAAATGATTTCTTCTGCTATAAACTCTGCCATGAGCTAAATTTCTAGGAGTTTTTAAAATTGGCCAACGATCTGATTCTACACTACAATAGCAAATATATTCTGCTTGTGAGTTTACTATTTAAGGTTATTATAATTTAATTTCAGAAGGAAAACAATAGATGAATTCAAAATTTATTGATGTGTCTGATGTTTCTTCTGGGGTTTATGTCCATGTGAGATATGTGTTTAGTAGGGACATGACTCAAAGAAGTCAAACCTTTAACATTTATTTATTAAAATCTCCATGGCTAAAGATGTCCATATTTAGGATCACTTTAATACTATAAATCATAGGTTGCAAACTAAAAATACTCCAATTTATGGTTCAGACAGATAAAGTAAATGGATGAGACCAAATGGCTGTAAGAATTCTGGTATTTGATGTTTTCTTACTGGAACTGCTAAATCTTAGTAACTGAGAGATGAGGACTGGTGAACTCGACAGACCCTCTTCTAAGAAGGCTACAACTATCATCTGCATTCGATAGTTGGCATGTAGCAATGCAGATCCAGAATTAATGGAGAAATCCAGATTTTCATCATAAAACATTTTTATTGTTTAAATGTTCAATCATTAAACTTCCTCAAAAGTAACACATATCACCATCAAGAGACAATTATGGTCCACTGGTCGTTAATTTGTGACTCAGATATAGTCTTGTTGGCATGAAGCCTTCCTGAATTAAAAGGTCATTCTCAACAACCTTGCATTCCATTCCAAAGATCTACGGCAGCAGCGATCCTCAACAACCCACCTAAGTCTACAAATGATCTTTTAATAGTGTTTTCAAAATTATAGTCTGCCAACTTCCTTCATGTTACTAAGTTCAGAATCTTTGAGAAGGAAGCAGATGAGAAAGGTACTACTACATCATCATTCGGTTTACTATGCTTTGGGCAATGTGTGGTCTACTTCCACGTCATTGTGTGGGTTTGTGTCTACCAGAAGCAGACTAGATGTTTTTAAAATAGTGATCGCCCTAACTTTACACCAAAATCACAGGAAGAAAGCAACTCAGTCATTAAAGTGAGGACTTTTGGCATAAATATGAACCGCCCCCCTAAATAATCTAACTCTGTAACTCTCCCCACAAGTAGCAGACTTGCTCCAGCATTATTAGAATTGAATTGTTGCTCCTAACAATTAAAACCAGGGAGAAACTAAGAATCATTTTAAAATAGTTTTAAACACTTCAACAGTGTTAGCTAATAATAATAGTGTATTAGTTTTCTATTGCTGTCATAACAAATTCCTCTAAACTCAATGACTTGAAACAACTCAAATTCATTTTCTTACAGTTCTACAGACCAGAAGTCTGCCATAGACCTCCAGGCTGAAATCATGACATCCACAGAGCTGTATTCCTTTCTGGAGGCTGTTTTCTGGCCTTTTCTGACTTTTCCTCTAGTCTAGAGGCTATTTCTACTCATGACCCACCTCTTCCCCTTTACAGCCAGTAACATTGCAGCTCTCTGACATTCGACCACAGTCCCATCTCCTTCTGACAACAGCTGGGGGAAGGTCTTCTCTTTTAAGGACATGTGATTAAATTGAACCCGCCTGGATAATCCAGGTGACCTCATTTGAAGGTTTTTTTTTTTTTTTAATTCATTTTTATTGTTAGACTTATTGGGGTGACATCTGTTAGCAAGGATTACATAGGTTTCAGGCATATAATTCTACAGTGCATTGTCAACTTGATGTATAATAAGTTCACCACCTAATGTGACTTCTCTTTCCATCACCTTATATTTAGCTTCCCTCCCTCCTCTCCCACCCCCTCCCCATCATTTGAAGGTTTTTAACTTTAATTAGATCTGCAAAGTTCCTTTTGCCATATAAGGTAACATACTGACAGGTTATGGGAAATAGGATGTGGCCATCTTTGGGGCGGGGCATGATACTGTTTACCACAAATAGAAACAATACTGATAACTACTACTTACAAGTGCTTACTATGTTGCAGTCGTTATGCTCATTACTTTGCATGCTTCCTCTCACTTAATTATAACAACATATAGGGTATGCAATATCATTCCATTTTAAAGATGAAGAAACTGAGGCTAAAAATTCAGGTAAATTGCTTAGGATCATAGCTAGTAGATAGCAGAACTCAAATCCAAAAAGTCTAAATGAGCTAGTATTCATAAGCTGAAATGTCACATAATGTTCATGGAGAAGAGAGGCCCAGGGAGAAGATTATGATTTAATTTGGACTAAATAAAGAGAGTGTCTCTATGCACCTCTTAGCTATTTCCTGTCTTGTTTTTGTTTTTGTTGTTGCATTTAATAACATTTAATGTACACATATATGCAAATCTATTATATAAAAATGCCTCAGGTAGTGATCTAATGGTTATGATTTCATTAAAAAAATATTCTAAAATCAGGTCTCATTAGGCCACACTGAAAATTCACCTTCAAGAATACTGACAAAGCATTCTGTCTTCTTTGGTAAAATACAGTATCACCTTGATTCTAGGTCATCACTGATTTGTAGAAGTATCATCAATTTAATAAACAACTTTCCAGCAAGAAAGAAAAATAACATAAAAAGAAAGCATCAATACTTCAACATGCACATCTCAGTATTAGTGTACAGACTGAGAGAAATGTTTCAGAAATCACAGAATGTGTCTCAGAAATCTCTATAGGATTTTCTGGCTTTATCTCTTACAATCCCAGTCACACTAAACTGGCTATTATACTTTTGTACCTACGATTCACTCCTCCTAAAACATCTTTTCTCACATCTTTCTCGTCTGAAAGTCTGTTCAACCTCAAACACCTCAATTTAAGTGTCACTTGGTGATGCCTGCCATACCCAGGCTTACGCCACGTTACTCACTGCCTCTTCCGGGCTCCCCACAGCTCTCTGCACCTTTCTTTGTTACAGAATGTACCACAGTGCACTGGAATAATTCATGTCCACTATCTCCATCTATTAAATTGGACAATAACCCTACTGTGCACCCATATCAAAGTTCTGATGTAAAGTGAAAAAAAAAAGTGGGATATCTCATGAGATTTCACAATCACTCACACATAGTTCTTATATGATACAATTTTACTACTTTCTCTTTGCTCTCCTTCAATCTGGTGTTCTTTATCAGTTCTTAGCTGAAGTGGGTTAGTTCTGATAACTATTAATATGTGTAATAGTCAATGTCTCTAGTAGACAGCTTTTAAGATGGATGATCTCCACCTCCTGTTATTCATGCCTTTTTTAATTCCCTCCCTCGAGTATGGGCAGACCCAGTGATTTACCTCTCACCAGCATACTACAGCAGAGGTAATAGGGTGTCACTTCCGTGGTTAGGTTACAAAAGATGGTGCTTTTCATCCTACCAGCAGGTTCTCTCTTTTATTGGCTTTGATGAAGCAAGTTGCCATGTTAGAAAAGCCCCCATGGTAAGGAGCCGAGGGAAGCCTACATCCACAGCCAGTAAGAAATCGAATCCATACAGGTGAGATTGGAAAAAAATCCTTCCCTTACCCTGGAGGACACCTTGATTCCAGCCTTATGAGAGAACCTGAAGCAAAGGACCCAGCTATTCCACCCCAGATTCCTGAACCACAGACAATGTGAGACAATAAATGTGCATGGTTTTAAGTTGCTAAATTTGGGGGTTGTTATGCAACAGTTAGTAACTAATACAATGTTATTCCCTTTGATAAAAGAACTTTGTTTAACCAAAAGGAAGCCTCTTCTATGGTATCAGAAGTTTTGTAAAGAAAGTACCAATGCCTAAAATAGGTAGTAGCTACAGACAGTAAAAGCACTAACTGAGCAGTTAGTGTGGCTCTGTGTCATCCCGGCGAAGCACACAGGACAGACAAGGCTCCAGATTGGAGAGAGGAAACCCACCCTCAGAGCCCAAACCCAGGACCTGAATATGACACTGTGGGGGCACCCTGGACAGGGAGCAAAGGAGAGCACTGTGACAAGGCAGTGTCACCAGGGGGTTACACAGTCACCGTGAGATCAGATCGGTCACGGAACAGAAGATGAGCTCTGCTCCATGGAGCCCTTAAACAGTGAGGAGGCACAAGGAAGGTCAAACTTTCATTCCAGCAAACACGTCAAAGCCAACAATCAAGAAAGGAATGAAAGGCCTGGACTGAACCTTAGCTTCAGCAAGCCTGCCCACTGGTGTTTGTCCCTAAGACACCACTGTTATTACACTCCTGGCGTGTAGAATATTTTTATTCCTCTGTGTGAGTTTTCAGCTCTGTGATTTTCATAGAATAATCTCAAAATAAAACTCAAATAATACAGCCATTTGAGACAAAGGTGAATTAGGGTTTACTAACTAAGTCAAAGCAGGTGAGGCTGCCTAATGAGGCAGGTCCCATCATTCAGTGTTCAGGTGAGCTTGCACAGAACCGAGCTTGTGTGCACACATGCCACTGGGTGCTCTGATGATCAAACAATGGCCGCTGGAAGTCATACATGGATACGGCAGCCACACGGAGATGCTGCACAAAGGCTCTGACAAGCCTGCAAACTGCTGCATCGAAACTGACAGATTCAGATAGCGCCAACTTCTTTCCAAGCTTTTCATCTTTAAAAAGGCAATTCGGCTCCCTGAGCCTTTGAGCCTGTTTCATTTTGAGCTGGCTGCTAATTGTATGTGAGCACATATGTGTTTCAGAAGAGATAAGCACATTGCCTTGGCCTCCTCACCAACTGTGCAGACACGTCTCACTTCTGTTCTCTGCAAGTTTTCTAAACGTGGCCTGAAGTTTTCTGAACATTAACCCTTCCTGGTAACTATAGAATGCATTCTCCTAGACATGCTTTCTTGATTGTGTTTGTTTAAAAATAGATTTTCATTTTTAATTCTTTAAGCCCTGGGGCTTGATATTTTAATTTACTTTTGTAATCATCTTTATAATTTCAAATTTCTCTAATAAACACAGTTTAATAATATATAGTGAACTACACCAGATGAATGAGGCATCTTTTAGCATTAGTGATTGTATTTGAAATTTAAAAACCTAAAGTTGTCTGATTTTTCATGTTTCATAAACTATATGACCAATTTACCATATTTTTGCAATGCTGACTCCAAAAGAAGAAAATTTGGAGTAGTGGTTCATAAAAATGCAAAAGTCTCTCCCAATAGTCATGGCAACTAGTGGCCAGATGGCAGGATTGTCTCACTGCTGACTGCTGATTCTTTAGAGAAGAAATCCACATAGAAGCTCCTAAAATCTACCCAGCTCGAGAACTGAGCAGACTCATTAATTCTTTAGAGGACACATTGTTTACTCTGGGCAGATCAGTTAGTATCCAGGGTAGGGCCTGGATGCATCTCTCTAGCCCCAGGGTAGTCCAATCACTCCGTCACAGGAACAATAGGAACCTCACTGATCCTGGAAAGAAATCCTCCCACGGAAGGACTTTTTCTGACTTGCAGAGCAAGTGCTACTACTCAGTTACACCTTGGTTTCTTTTTCTGTTTAAAGCCCCTATTCACTGTACAGAATCCGTACAGTCGAATCAGCAAAAAGGCGTTGTTGAATCCATTTCTCCGGCGAAGCTCTCTGTTTTACAAAAAACAGTACTTCGGAAAATAATCAAAGAGAAGTGCTCAGTTGAAAGGATCTCAGGGAAATAAGACATTTCCTCAAGAGGAGAACTCATCTAATCATGACAGAAACAACGATTATGGTAGCGAACATTTATGAAAGATTCCTTCTTTGCTAGGCATTTTACTAAAGATAAAGTGCCAAGGCATTTTACAACCGAAACAACCTTATTTACTTAGGAATTTATTGGTGAAAGCAGATATGTTTATTTTCACTGCCTGTTCTCCTTGCGGCCCCCAGCCTCTCTGCCATTGTCCACAGTATTCTTACTTCCTTTACTATTTATATATTAGTAATTACAGTACACACACAATAAATTATATGTCTTGTTCTGTACTTGCAATTTTGATAAATCCACCCAGAACTATTTTTAAATAGCTGATAATAAAGTTATTGTTTATCTATACAACAAATTATCAGCTTCAACTTATTAAATCCTTTTCAGAAGATGCATAGTAAAAAAGAATAATGTTAGTGCTGCTTTTCCAAAATACTGTCTCTTTAAACACTTTAAACAGATTACCCATTCCAGCACTGATTGGTAGGAAACTTGAAGGAAACACACCAGACAGGCAGCTTCTTGAGGTAGGAGCAAGAATGGGTCACTACTGACTTAACATCTTTGCTTCAGTTCGCGAGTAGTAAATACCTCTCTGTGACATTTTATACACGACAATAGTACCCAAGACTCTTTAAAATGCTGGGAAACCAACCATAAAAAAAGAAAAGTGAAAACTTAATATCATAAAGTTCATGACTCTCCATAATCATCAAACTAAAGAAGCTTGATAAACAGGATGGTAGTGATGATTGGAGAAAAAAAAGAAAATTAGTATCGACCAAGCTACAGAAAAAGAAGTTAACTACAACAATAAGATCATAAAATGTAAGCACTAGGAGTATTCAATGCTATAAAAAAGTTAAGTACTTTTAGAAGTGAAACTCAGGGGGACACCACAGGAGGCTCTTTGTTTAACAACAAAAATTGAGTATCTGATAGAATTCCTTGTGCTTAGACACTTTATGGACCTTCTTTGATGTGAGACTGGACCAATGCCAGAATCCTAAGGCCCTGGACAAGAGAGGCAGTCAGTGTCAGCAGGAAGCACACTGAGCAAGCATCAGGACTGTGTCATTTAAGGGGCCCTGCGCAGTCCCCTCTGCCACCATTGCTGAGGCTTGCAACTCCACTAGCGGAGAATCATTCCCCTGAGTTACGCTAAGAACAGGTTTTTAGTAAGGGAAGGAGACTGAAGAACTTGGGGGAGAGTGAGCCTTACTGAGAAGGGGTCCCTTTCGTTAAGCCAAAGGCTAATTAAAGAACACTGGGAAAGAAGTGAGAGAAGGCCACACTGTATGTGGCCTAAAAGAAACTTAAGGGGAAAAGAAAGGAAAGTTAAAAAGAAAGTATACAATGTTCAGCTTTAATGGGGTGAACCTAACACTGTTGATATTTTGGGTCATATTCTTTGTTATGGGGGGGGGGTGGGGGAGTATCTGGTACTGGATGACCTGTGCAGGATGAAGATTAATAACTCAGGTGGAAAGTAACCAGAGAAAAGTTCCCAGTTTGGAGGGATCCAAAAAAAAAAAAAAAAAAAAAGTAACACATTTCCTCAAGAGGACAGCTAGTCTAATAATAATACAGGGTCCACAGAAGTAATCTCCAGACTTGGGTGATGATTTTATTACAGAATCATAACTATATATGCTTATGATTTTATAATGAAAGATCTGGCTCACAGAGAAGAGGCGTTATTTGTGCCGGACCCTGTATCATAGGGTGGTTAGCAGCATCCCTGGCCTCTATCCACCAGATGCCAACAGCAACAGTGTAAAAGTTGTGATAACATTGTCAAATAACCTCTGGTAGGTGGGAAGGCAAAACTGTCCCTCTTGGAGACCACTGCCCTAAAGAATCAACTTTATCCCTAAGCTGGGCAAAACTTTTCCCATCTCTGTTACCAGTCCACCTTTCCCAGTCTCCTGTTTCTATTCTAAAGAAATGCACGACAGTGCAGACTACAAGCTCATCAACATAAACAAAAAGAAACAGAGCTCCATTTTTTAATTGTAATAATCAGAGCAGAGAGATGTCAGGAATGTCTGAAATGAATGCCTTTTCACTCAGAATATTTTTATCCTTCTATAATTCCAAAATTTTTGATTCTATCTTTGTTTCTAGAGATATTTTATTTTGTTCATTATATAAGACCAATTCCAAGGAGAGATGTGTAGTAAAACTCAAAAATATTTGCTCAGTTTATGAATGCTTATGTGACTTACCTAAGAAAGCCGTTAGTCTAGATGAGTAATCAAAAAACCTTTGTTATACATATAAATTGAATTATTTTTACAATCAGAGATACTGAAAAATGGGCTTCTAATATCCTGGCTCATGTGAACCAAACCCTTTTCTTTCCATTCCCTCCCCTTCCCTTTTTTTCTGTCCTCCCTCCCTCCCTCCCTCCCCCTCTCACTCCCCTTCTCCCTCCCTCTCTCCCCTTCTTCCTCCTTCCCTCCCTCCTTCCCATCTAGATCTGGCTCTTTCTCTCTCTCTCTCTTCCCTTCTCTCCCTCACCCTCTCTTTCTTCTTTCTTTCCTTGTAGGTACCCATGCTTTCTTCTATGAGAACCGGGAAAAAATGTGAGGAGAAAGATTATGAAACATTAATTAGGAAAAAATACATACTTTCACTGAAAGGAAAATTATATTAATGAGTTTAGAAGAGTATAAAGTGCTACATCATTTGTTCAAGTGGTACGACTGAGTCATGAGTATAATTGCATAATAAAGTCAGAGGCCCAGAAAATGGTGATTTATATTTCTGCTACTGACTTCTGATTTAAGATTATTATAAAATCTGTAGGGGAAAAA
Organism: Lyroderma lyra; assembly: GCA_004026885.1. Taxonomy (NCBI): domain Eukaryota; kingdom Metazoa; phylum Chordata; class Mammalia; order Chiroptera; family Megadermatidae; genus Lyroderma; species Lyroderma lyra. The sequence continues at coordinate 401,566 of PVJL010000270.1, forward strand.
TTGCTCTTGGAGTTTAAGCTAATGAACTGAAACAATCTGTATGAAAGGCAGTTTAATTAATGAACATTATAAATTGAATAATGTATTTCTACATAGAATATAAATCTTTTCCCCTTATTTATTTTCGTTGGGTTGCAAATTGAACATATGGTGACTCTTACAAGAGATAAGAATTAAAAAGCTTATCTTCTGGCTGCTTTTTTGCCTGTCACTAACTGTATGATAATTACTCTCTCTGAGTCTTGGTTTCCCCATTTGTGAAAGTTAGAAAATTGGATGAGATTACCCTTAGAAATTTTTCCACCTTCAAAACTTTATAACATGGTCATGGGGAAAATATAATTGAAATCATCTGAAATTGAGTCTACCAACTATGGAAAGTAATGACTGCAACATACATAATTTCTATGCCAGAGCTACAGGGTTATAAAAGTAAAAAAGGCTTCTTTTATTAATCAAAGCTCTTGACTATGAAGTGTTTTGCTCCTGGATTCTCCTTTAAATTAGAACATCTAGAATTAATTTTCATATGGGGTGAGCAAGTCTGAGAGTCTGCTGGGTACCGTGGTCAGTGTCAGTTGCTAGGTTCTGGAGGGGGCTCCTCAATAGGAAAAGGGAGCAGGAATTCAGATGCAAAACAAATTCAGAACTCCAAGAGCTCAGCTACAAGCATCCACGAATGTCTCCATAGTGGTGTCTTGACATTTTTTCTGGAAGGCCTTCTACTGCAAGTGAAATCTGTTACTAAAATTCAAAGAAAATAAACCCCAATCTTTATCAGAGAAATAGTTCTTTCTCCTCTGGTCTTCCGGGAGCTCTTGAAAAGGTACGGTCTAGATGCCTTCAGCCACAAGGCAAACCCCCATCAGAAGGGGCATTTCTTCAAGGGTTTTGTACAGATGCTAACAGCAAAATGTGGAGGGAAAGAGGCAAAGAGGTGGAATTTAAACACTCATTTCCTTTATAGGTACCCTGCATATGTGCTGACCCTGAGTATTCTAACTTGAAAAAATTGTTCATAAGTCACCTGATTTGAAACTACAAAATAAAATCCAGCCATATTTCCTAGGAAATCCAACTTTTATGCACAAATGTAAATTCTCACATTTGTAGACCTACTTGTAGTAGATAGGAAATTTAAGGGCAGGAAAGTCTCTTCCGTAAGTGGAAGCAGAGAAATAGCAGTGCTAGTTGGAAATACCGGGGTACCATGAAGGAAATGTATTCCATCATCTGAGAGATCTTGAAATTCTTGCCTCTGGTTCCTTCGGCATAAAAATCATGGTCTGAACAGCTTTTCTTGAAATGATTTTGGTCTTCCTTAACATCCCCACAAAGAGATACTTGATTTATGTCATTAGGTAATTTGGAATCTTTAAGGAAAATTCTCCCAAAGTAGTAAAAAACAAATAGTAGTTTGGGGGATTTTATTTGGAAGGGAAGTGCACTGGAGGAGGTAAAGCTGAAGCAGGAGATTCCCTGTAGGGGATGACAGTTAAACTTTTGGGATTTACAGCCAACAGACAGGCTCTGAATGAAAATGAACCTCTTAAAAAAGAAACACTCCTCATTCAACTCTAGGCCAAATTATGGGCTGTGTGCTCTCACTTAAAATCTCTAACATTTTTAAAAGAATATAAGAAAAACAAAAAGAATCACTAAGAAGTACAAAAATGTTCAAAGCTCTTTAAATCTCTGATGCCAAAGAACCAGCAGATCCTTGAAAACTGCTGGCACTTTCATTTTTAATGAGCACTTGAAATGTCACTCTCTGAGATGCAGCGGTTTCTATCTTAGTCTTTTTTGCTGTTGGTTTGTTAACCACTACATTGGAACTCAGATTTATTGATATTGCCAATATTATAGCTAATGTGTATTTACTAAAACTTGTTCTTTTATGTCCTGTGTGTGTGTGTGTGTGTGTGTGTGTGTGTGAAAATTACCTTGCAGTCCTCCTTTAAGACACTCTGCCACTGACTGTGATTAAATTTTGTCTACAGAAACAGTACCCAGTTATTCCCATAATGTGGAAATAGTTAGAATGAACAGGCAAAAAAAGTGCAAAAATTTGTAAATCCATTGTACTCTATATTAAACATAGTTTCTACCCTCACAACATCTTCAGTGGTTCTCCATCCATTGGAAAGTCACTTCTCGTTACTTTTTATTTCCATCATTTTGTTTTTATATGAATACTATATTTGAATTCCAAGGAATTTCCCTTTGCTCTGATAAACAGGGTATCAAGTGGTACACAGGATGGTCACTGTAGTAAAGACTTAGAAGAGGACATACTAATAAAAAGGCATAAGGTAACACTTTTAGGACAGATTCATTAGTTTTTACTGGGAAGGGTTATAGAGCCCCTTTCTCTGGAAACCTCCTAGTATTATTTATACATCCATCTGATAAAATTAAGGTGGAGGTAGGGTCAAAGTGACAAAAATAACATTTTAAGTGCACTCCAGTTTTATGATTCTGTTTTCCTAATATACGATATTTTTATGTTTCTTATATTTTAAAAAAATTAAAAAAAAGAAAATCCAAGGAAATGTCTTATTTCACACCTACATTTCCTCAAACCCCATCGTCTTCAAGCTACTTCTCCAACATCATTTTCTTTCATATTTTACAGGTAGGAACATATAAAACATGAAGCGAATAGCTGTCTTATCCCAGGGCCACTTAAGATATTACTAATACTCAAGATGTACCTGAACATGACTCTGGATGGTAATGAAAGGAGTGGTATTTCATAAAACAAACATAAGCAAAATTTATTTGATGTAGTTATTCAACTGCACTAACCAGAGGTATAAAGGAATTAGTTTAATTCTCTTTAATATTCTCATTTGCTAGCACTCCCAGAATCTATTTCTGAAAATCATCGCATTATTTATGTCATTATTTCTCTATTCAAAAACCTACTGTCTTATAAAAGAAACATTATTTAAGGGCTGTTTCTCAAATTTGCCATAGAATTCACACAAGTTTTGAGTATGCATACTGTTTAAGTATAAAATTAGTATAATATTGATTTGGTTCTTTTTGTTTTCTTTACCCTTCCTAACAGAAAGTATAAAACTTATTCAGAGCAGGCAGGTATTCTTTTCCTTAGAAAAGATTCAAAATTAAGTACCAGACCAAAAACCATATGCTTTTGCTTATGACTTGCTCTGTTGTAAGGTAGTATTTATGAGATACTCCTCCTCCAAACAATTAGAGTTTCTTTTACAAACTTAAAAGTAAATTTAAGACACAGAAAGACTTTATTTCATAAGTAGCCATTGCTTACCTGTGCACGAATAATCATCAATTCTGATGTATCCAGTTTTGCAAATGCACATGAAGGAACCAGGGGTGTTGACACACATCGTGTTCTCACGGCAGTAATGGCGCCCTTCAGCACACTCATCAATGTCTATGAAGCAAAGGTAGGGCAAAGAGGTCAACAACAGCCAACACTCTATAGAATATTTTTAGAATTTTCTTTGGTGAGGAGAGGGCAATAGTTACTAATGGAAAAGCATTTTTAAAAAGTATTCAAAACATCTCCTTTAATAGGAATGTTGTATGTTCAAGTGACAGGAGCCCGTAAGAGTTTTCTCCAACAGCTCTTGCTGCCGTTTCAGAGATGTCTATTTCAACTTGCATCATTTTAAATACAGCTAGAAATTTTCAGTGCGTTCATTGACTTGTGTTTGAAAACACAATTCAGAAAGTACAGGTTGGGCTGCCTTAGAGTCTTGGAAGCTTCAATCACTGAGTTTAATTATATATTATTTTTTGATTCACTGGCTATTCTCTACACTTGGTGAGACCCTGCAAGAGGTGAATAAAATATTTAATACACACCAGAACTTTAATAACCTCACTTAAAAATATGAAACCATTAACATGTAGCTTATTAGAGATACAAATAGAGATAGCTATCCCAGTTAAGTGTCTGAACAGAAATGAAATTTCAGTGTAGAGATCTGAAATAAATAAGAAGCTATAAAATAGTAAAATAAGATATCAAATTGAAGAACTTCCATTGTAATTCACACACCAAATGCTTAGCTATAATAGGCACTCATACTAATTGGAATGTGAATTTTGACAATAAAACTGCCCCCATTTTACAGCACCCCTCTGCATGGAACATAAAGTATTTTATAGGTATTTTATCATTATGCAATGCTCTTTATTAAGGGCCTTAATGCAGTGACCAGGCTTCTCCTCCAGAAGTCTGCTTTTCCAAATCCTTGTGGGGAATCCACAAAGTAGCATTGCTCTCATTTGTACTATTAAGAAAAATGGACCAATTATAGGAGATAGCGGTGAGCCACTACTACAGAAGTCATGCTGTTCATATAACCTCAGCTATGTTCCCAGTCCTGAGAGTACCTAAGGATGTAATTGGCACAATCTTAGGAAGCTGTATTTTAGAGCTAGAGGGCTCTTGGCAATCATCTGAGCTAACTACAATTTTAACAGATGGAAAAACTGTGGCCTAGAGAGACTCAATTTTCCATTCAACTTCTAAATCAGAGTCAAAACAACAAATTCCAAGGCTCTGAGCATACAAAGCCTTTCCCAGTTTGGCCCTTACTTTTCTGGTTTTATATCCTATTACCTTCCACCCTTTCTCCCTCTCAGTGTTCTGGCTACACAGAGTTTCTGATCATTCTTTGAATGAGCCATGCTCTTTCATACTTAGTGCCTTTACATATGCTGTTTTCCCTATTCCTCTCCCTACCATCATCCCCAATACACCTTGTCCACCAGTGGATGCAAACTTCAAGAGTCTGTATAAATGTCTCTCTGTGGACACTTCCCTAATGAAATAAAATGCTCCCCATACAGGGTTCCCCTGTTATTTGATGTTTCCACTATAGATTCATTCATTTTTACCTTTTATTTTTTGTGAGATGCTTTGCTCCAATAAGCCATATATAATCCTCAAGGGTAGGGATCATCTATTCATGTTTCTTAAATCTGGCTGAGCATTATATTTAGCAGAGATGCTTTAAAAAAAAACATTGGTTCATGGGCAAACTTACAAACCTTCACTCCAAATTCTGATTTAATTATCAGTGGTGGAACACAGATAATGACTTTTTTTAAATCTTCTCCATGTAAGTCTAATGCAGTAGTCAGCAAAAATTTTCAGTAAAAAGCAAGGTAATAAATATTGTAGGCTGTAGGAGTCATAGGATCTTCATTGCAACTTCTTAACTCTGTTGTTATAGCATAAAAACAAGCATAGACAATACATATGTAAATGAGCCTGGCAATGCTCCAATAAAACTTTATTTACAAAGACAGATAGTGAATCAAACTTGGCCCACAGACCATAAATTGATGACCCCTGACCTAATGAATAACTAGGATTAAGATTCACTGAGTATATCATTCATTTTTGTATCCATAATACATTGTATCTAGAACATTGTAGGGTCAATAAATGCTAAAAATGAGTGAGTAAATACTTCATGGAAGGTCTAAGAATGGCTCTCAGATTTTCTGACTTCTAGGATAATACTCTTCTCATGATAACAGGCTACTACTAAATGTTTGCTCTGGTCTGCAAGGAAAGTATCACATTAAATTACAGCCTAAAATTCAAATTATAAGCAACCTAGGAGAATATGATGAAAATTCATTTGCTTCTAGGATCAATACTAGGAGTGATATGAGATTATTAATGTGTTCAGCTGGATCAATGGACTTTAGCCGTACCCCTCTAAGATGGCGCTGTGGAGAAGAGAAAGTTACTGAAAGTCATTGCAGGAGTCCCCGGGGCTTAAGCTTGGGAGCTAGAGGGATGGCCATGAAGAAGTTCATGTATACAAAGGCATGAAGAATTTCTCTTGAGGATGAAAGAGCCAAGAATAATGACGATAACTCGGTGAAGACATCTTGGTTATCAGAGGGAAGAATTATTGAGTACACTGTGGCATGTCTTCAAAAGAAAAGCAGTTACCAGTGAGAGACCATAGATCATAGTAAAGTCATGGAAGTAGCTTCAGTGACTACAGGACTCCTAGCTAGAGCTAGTGTTAACTCCTGAAGGCACTGTCCCTCTCTCCAGTCAGTAACCTTGAGAAGGAAACCTACCCCAGTGGGAATAGCTAGCTATCAAACTTGAAAATTAAACTTATAAGTACATGTGAAGCATCCCAGATCCCTCCCAAGAACTCTCAAGGACTGGGAACTGGAAGAGTACTAAAGTACTCCTACAGGAGGACATGAAGAAAGAAACAGTTAGTTAGGGTTATTTCTGTTAATGTGACCCTATTTACAACCACAAGTTATTGGATAAGTTGGTTTATAAGGTAAGTAGGGATAATTTGTGAAAGAGTAATACTCTCCCTAGTGATTGTTTGCTATTGGGTCTCCCTGTTGGGAGACATTGCTATATCCAATTTTCTTTTCAAGGTGTTTCTTTTTTAAGGTATTGCATGGTTAGAGAAAATGCAAAGTTGGGTCATAAAGCAAAACCAAGGAGCCTTTTAGAAACTTGAAAGATTTGTATTAGATAAAAACACTGGATTCATGAACAAGAGATATGAAGTGTCAGGCTTATTTCCTGAAGCAGTATTGTAAAGGGAAAAGAAGTAAAAGAAATAAAATACCAAAATATACCATCACAATACTGTATACCTAACTGCCAACTGCCTTTTTAAATTACTCATGTCCCATCTTCAGAAGAGAAACTCCCCAAAGAGCTGCATTTACAAAGCTATTACTACATAAATGTCATTTCCACTTATATATGCAAATACTCACAGGCACAAAAATGGCATGACTAAAAAGTAATCTGATAGATAATCATGCTCAAACTTAGTCCAGGGTATATTTTAGCTCCAAACCCCAATTCAAAAATTTAATAAGTCAAATTCTCACAATTCAATTCAATTCTCTGCACATTTATTAAATGTTTTCTATGTCCAAGTCACTTTACTAAATTTTCAGTCATATCAATGACTCTAAGAGTTAGAACTACAACCGTGGGTGGGTAGTACCAGGGATTGAGTATGCTTCAATACATTACAACTTTCTCCCAGAGAGAATTGCACAGTTAGAAAGAGCTGTCAAGAAAGATAGCTTTCTGCCAAATGGAAGTATTTAAACATGAGCTGGACGTGCTGTAAAAATTTCAGAGAAGTGTTTATTGCTGGACTATATGGCTTTTAACATCCCTTCCAAAATTTAGTGCAAATGGAGTTAAAGCACAGACTTTGCCTGAAAAGGACTTAACAATCCTGGAAATAGTTGCATCATTATCCACTTTGGAGCCTTCTATATTTTAAGCCTGCACTTTAGAGAGCAGTCTCTCCAAAGACAGTCATGGAGCCTTGAAAACAGAGTACTGCATGGTCAATTAAGTTTCTGGACCATATATTACCATACCGGTACCATCCCACTCCTTAAAATTCACATTGAACATGAGCAAATTTGCAGGCTCTGAAATTTTTAGTTATTTTTTCTTTTAAATCTTCATTCATTTATTCAACAAGTATATAATGGACTTGGATATGGTAATCCAAGTACTGCTTTAGGCAACAAATTCTAGCTGTAGAAATAATACTTAAATGATAATATTATGAAATGATGCATAATATACAGCAGAAATTTATATGAGAGCTGTCTGGAAAGTATCCAGCCATGTAACATGAAAAATAGAGGCATTTATGGCTGGATTTTTATCCAGACAGCCCTCATATAATGTCCATTACATAGGCAGCAACCAACCTTTTTAACACACCATTTGCTTGTTCTGAGCACGTATTAATGCAGAATATATTTAGGAACTTGTATTTGGTAATAAAATAATTTTGTAACTGTTACCTCTCCCAGCTTGAAGAGCTGATGATGAAATTAAGAAGCCAGGACATACATGAATAACAACCTGAGATCTTAAATGCTAAGTGTCAAAAGAAAGAAAGAAAAGAAAGAGGGGTGGGAGGATAAAGAGAAGAGAAAGGAAAAGAAAAGAAAAGAAAAGAAGAAAGCATACACTACAAGGACTGGTATTCAGAGGACGGTTGATGACTAAGGGCAGAGACAACCCAAGAAAATGTGATGGTACAGCAGGCCTCGGGGTGAACTTTAAAGAAGTAGGCTTAAAGTGACAGATTTGCAAAAAGCTGGAGGGTGCTGCCTAAGAAGAGATGAGTGACCACCTTGTCAAACAGAGATGGTCAAAAATGAGTGGCAATACTATAGAGACTCACATCAAATGTAGACAGCATAGATTATAAAAACATGAAACACTGAGAAACAGTGAATATTCCATTTGATTGGCATTTGTGCAGAAAGAAGAAATGAAAATACGGTTATGAGATAGGAATACAATGTGACTATGCTTAAATGCCCAACCAATAGGAGAAAGGTACCTTATTTACTAGGATAGGAAGACATTAAAGCATTTGGGAAGAAGGGAGTGGGAAAACGGCATAGAAAAGGGACTCTCACAGGGCTTGGTGAGATAGTGCAGTTGTGCAGTTGGTAAGACAGGTACAATTAAGGTGAGAAGAATGTTCAGGAATGAATGAAAGTCCAAGTCTTAGGTGGTTACTAAGTCAAACGTAACCTCCATATTACTTATCAGTGTTTGAAACTATCCTATTAAGTTATTTGTTAATGTGTCTGTTGTGTCTTTATAGTGGAATAAAAGATGCAGGAGAATAGAGACCTTGTTCTAGAACAATGGCTGATCCTCACTAAGTATCTGTTGAATGAATCCATGATTCCTTTCGTGGCTTCTCCTCTGAAAGGAGAGAAGTTAAGGATCTTCATTCATATGGGTCTGACCTGGTGCTGGACTTGGCAGAGTGAATCTTTCTTTGTCTTCCCAGTACATTGCCCAGGCATTTACTCAGATACGGGATTTCTATATGTACAGTGAACATAAGTCACCATGGTGAAACAGCCCTGAATAGTGGAAGAACACTGTGGTGGGAATATAGAAGACTAGATTCTAGTCTTTTGCTCTATTATAAACCTGACAGGCATTTCAGCTCTCTGAACATTAATTCCATCATCTATAAAAGCAAAGCCTAGATGTTTCCAAGTCATTACCAGCCCTCATACTTTACAACAAAGAGAAGATGATCTATATGGCTGTAGCGAAGAATCTGATTCTCCAGGATTTTGTAGGATACACAGTCATATTCCATCAGACTTAAAAAGCAGAAGTAAACTTAATTCTTACTTGAACAACTTCTCTTGCTTCAGGATAATACAAGCTGATCTATTTTAGAAACAGGAATTTATAAATTTATAAATTCTCTTTTATTATACCTGAAAGCTGAGGCCAACTCTGTAATTCTTAAGAATCATACATTTTAGACCTGAAAGGAACTTGGGAAATTATCTGACCTAACCTCAATCATTTATAATTGAATAAGTGGAGGCACAGAGATGCCAGAGACAAATTAAAGAGGTGACAGGGATCAGATTGTGAAACTTTTGTAAGCCACATTAAAAAAATGTGGACGTCCTACCTATGTAAAATAGGGAAGCTTTTCGGAAAAATTAATTGAATCAAATCTGTTTTTTGAAGATCCCTCTAGCACAAGTTTATATAGTTAATGAGTGGCAATCATAATGAGAAAACTGTTTCCAGACACCAGGTCAAAATTAAAGTTCCTTTGGCCTATAGACTGGTCTCCAGACTAACCTTGGAGGCAGTGGGCACTTGGGCATGTGTACTTCTGCCACACAAGCCAGCTTCCCCATCTAATGCCGCACGTCACTGCTGCCATTTTTTAAAAAGCATGCTGTATTTCTAAGACCATGGCATTTATCTCACTCTTGCCCCGTAAAAGGATTATATTAACATGTTAATGAACACTAATGCCTTCTTCCTCAGCCAACAAAATCTGGAAGTCATGCAGCTCAACAGCAAGGATTCCACATGCTGAGGAATAATACAGATCGGTATGGGTTATTGTTAAGTCTCTTGGCCCCTCAGTTGTGAAAAACAGTCTTGGAAAGTTGGCAAAGAGATCAATAACTTAATTCATAAACTGGGAATCAGACTAAGTTCTGAGAAGTGTAATTCTGGAAAAAGATTTGAGAATAACATTTGGAAAGATAAAGAGTATTTTTAAAAATAAAAAAATTTGCAAGTATAAGTAGGCTGCTCATTGAAAAATCAGTAAAGAATAAATTTAAATGTCATTTGCAAATAAGCTAACATTTAAAGGAATTGCCAGTAATTATGTTTTGAAGTCAGTGGCATTAATGAGTTTGCTTACCAAATATTAATTTTTATGTATTAAAAATGTATGTTTCTCAAACATATGATTTTTTGACATCTCAATGTTTCTTTCATTCATTTTTAAAATTCATTCATTGTAAATTGTACAATATTCTCTTCAAGAAGAGGGAAAGCTCTTAGTAATCTTACTACCCTTAATCCTAGCTTCGGGATTCCTGAATTTATGACAATTTTGAGAACTCAGAAAAAGTGCTACATATCTCACTGCTGAATATTACGATGGTCACCTTCGAAGTACTCCCCGTGGGAAGCTATGCACCGACACCAGCACCTAGTTCACCCTTCAAAGCAATTTTGGAACTCTTTCTGGAATGGCCATCAGAGCTGTTGTCACCCCCCCAAAACCTGACAAGTTTGTGAACTTTCCACCAGGCACTTATGTTGGCAGCATTCTACAAACAACTTGGGAAGGTGTCGTAACCTTGGCAAGGTTAAGACACCTTATGAAGCCGCAGGCTATGCTCCATGGTTGGGTCACAGGCTAGGTTCCCTGGCTGAGCAAGGCTGCAGGCTATGTTCAGTAATTGGGTAGGACTGCAGGTTGGGCTCTACTGCTGGGCAGTGCTATAGGCTTGGCTCCACAGTTCGGCAGTAATGTAGGCTAGGCTCTAAGGCTACCCAAGGTCACAGTTCAAACTCCTTGGTTATCTGGAGCCAGAGGCTATCCTTAAGAGTAGAGCAGGGCTACTATTACTAATAATAGCTTGCCTTCTTGACTTAGTGGAGCTATAGGATGGGCTTTACAGTTTACCAGGTTCTCTGGCCAGGCTTCCGGATGGGTGGTTATCAAGATCACAACATACCCATAAGCAGATCATTTCTAATTTCAGTTTCCAGTACACTTTTACACTAGAAGAATGTATTTGTTTACTCATGTAGTTATGTTTCTGGAGTAAAATGTATTGTTGTATTATATATTGAATTACAGATTTTGATCTTCAAGTGAGCACTTGAGATTGCTTTTATAAAATATGATCTTTCTTGTTACTTTCCACCATATCCATCAACCACAGGGATTAGGTCATCTTTATTTTTGAGTTCTAATAATACCTGGAAAAACACTACCCATATGATAGGCACTCAATTAATGTTTACGAGTATATATGGAGACATACAGAAGAAAAATTTGAGATAGGGTGGAGGGTGGATTATAAAATAATACCTATGGGGACAGATGACATAATTTGGAAAACTAAGGGACAGAGGAAACAGGTGTGAGTAATTTAGCCATGTAAGTAATATTTATTGAATTCCTACCATGTTCAATAAATTAACTTCAATACCAATGGCATAGCCTTGAATAAGACAGCTATAGTATCTGTCCTTGCAGAGCTTATGGTCTTTCTGACAATAGAGATAATAATTTTAAAAATATTATGGGAGTTTGGTAAAGATAGTACCAAAAAAAAAAAAGTGAGAGGTTTAAATCTAGTCTTGCAGGCAAGGCAAAACTTCCAGGAGGATGTGACATCTAAGAACAGGATTAAAGGAAAAGTAGACTTACACATATGAAATGGGAAAGAAGAGAACATTTTAAATGAGGGAACTACATGCAAATCTTGGAAAGTGAAAGAATTTGATATAGTCAAACAATAGCAAGACATTGGATGTGGTTAATGAAGTAAGCAGGAGCTATTTTATGTGGAGATCTTACACACCATGTGAGTTTGACATTATCCTATGATCGATGGGACCCTATTAAAGTTTTTTAAATCAATTTTTAATTGCAAGGTAGAGAATAATTACAGAAAAGCAAAACTGGAAGCTAAGAGGAAGTTTACTTAGTAATTTGGGTTCCTGTGTTTGTGACAATACATACTTGTTGAATACGGAGAGAATATGGCAGAGTCAACACACACACACACACACACTCTACAACTGATTGCACACTGGGACTGACTGAATACTACAGATGAGGGAGGGACCTCTCAATCATAACATTCTTCTTCCCTAACAACTGGGTGGATTTGTACTGTTGGGAACTAGAGGAATGTATTTGTGTCACAGAGGAATATGGTTTTAGACATGTTGAATTTGAGGTGCTTATGACATATCCAAGTAGAAATGTCCAAGAGGCAGTTAAATACGTGGTTCTAGAGCTCCAGAGAGAGGACAGGGCTGGAGTCAAGGTTTGGGAGTCCTAAGCACAGAGAAAGTGATTATAGCCATGGTATTAAACAACATCACTCAGGGAAAATGTATAGACTAAGGAGAAAAAAAATAAGATGAAGCCCTAGGGAACATTTAAGGAGCAAGTAAAGAATGTTTTCTCAGAGAGATAGCAGCAAAGCAAGAAGGGTGTTTAAGGTAGACAAATGTCAAAATAGTGGCCAGCTATCACCTTTTCTACACACCTTCTGTATTTGGAGAAATCCCCATCTCCCCAAGAAAGAAGTCAAACTCAAACTTCAGTGTACTGACAGCTACTACATAGGCCTGTAACCTAGGACTGCCAATCAGAGGCTCTCATGCAAAACTGAAAGAGGAGAACTCATGATAATATATAAGGTTGTGAAATCTTCTATCAAGTGTAATGGAGAGGGAATTCCGCACTGAACGTGGTGGTAGTGGCAAAGCTTCTGAGGTCCAGTCCTGGGTGTCATCAGGGAAAAGTATGCAATATTTGTGTGAATTGTGATGTTGACAGTAAGAGACAGAGGTAGTGGGATTTGTACCCAGATGTGTTGTCTTATATGAACATCATTTACACCTGTTCTCCCACATATATTGTGAACCACCTAATACCCTTCCATATATTTTCTTCTTAAATTGCCAGAGTGGATTCTGTTGTTTGCAACTCTGATCCCTGATCAATACAATGCAGTATCATGAAGACAAGGTAAGGGAGTGTTTGAAGGAGGAAATAATCAATAGAATTAATTGCTGGCTAGAGGTCAAGCATGATATGGACTGAAAGATGTCTCATTTAACAATATAGAAGTTGTCAGTGACCTTGGTGAGAATACTTTGGAGGGGATATAGGATGAAAATCCTAGATTGAAGTGTGTTAAGAGTGTATCATTTGAAGAAATTAAGACAGCAACAATAGGTCACACTTTTAAGAAATTTGGCTATAAAAAGGAAGATGTGCAATAACACAAAAGTTAGAAGTGGATGTGGGGTTAAGGGAGAAATGAGCATTTTAAAATGCTATGGGAAGGAGCAAATAGAAAGAGTTGGGAGAATAATAGATGGAGCACATTTCCTCTGAAGACAGAAAAAGGTAAGATTCAGTACTCAGATGGACCAGCTACACTTAGGAGCGGTACCTATTCCACTGAGACTAGGGAGAAAGGTGAAAGGGTGAGTGTGAAGCATGTGGCTTTATAGAATGGGAGCAGGATGATGAGGAAGTTTCTTTCCTGTTTTTGGTTTTTTGGTAAAGAAGGTATATGCTGAGAATAAGAGAATAGGTAGAGTCAAAGGTTTACAGGGAATGGTAAAGATCTGAAATAATCATTGTAGGAAAGGAGAAGAAAGTGAGCCGGGATGCACAGTGTAATACAGTTACCAAGCAGAGTACAGCACACAGCTAGGGTTGTAACCATGCTCATAAAGTTGTAAAGCTCCACCACTTGGCATTTTTTTAAAACTCTTTTGATTTTTACAGTACATGTTCATATGCACAATATGTTAATTCTCACAATAACCCTACGAAGTACATGGAACAAATAGAGTTATCCCCTTTTCCCAGTCAAGAAACCTGTTCAAAGTTGAGAAGTTTCCCAAATGTTTGCTGTAGCTTAGTGGTTGGCAAATCTGGAGTAGAATCACCCCATGTAACCACTGTTCCTCCACGATCTGGCCCCTATCCTTGCAGTTTAATCTACTAACACTCATGCATATAAGCCTCCTATTGCAGGAAAAATAACACTCGTGCATATAAGCCTCCTATTGCAGGAAAACTCTAAAACATGTCTTGATCTTTCTCTTTACTTTTTCTTCTCTGCCAATCCAAACTGGAGTCATTCTTCAAGGCCCAGATGAAGTATGAATTCCTCTACAATGTCTGCCTAACCTCTTGGGCCATGGGATTCCATATGTCTCTATTTCTGCACTTTTTGTCTGTGCTTATGGCTAGTTAGTAAGCTGTTTTGGCTGAATCCAACTTGCTTGAAACTAAGGAACAGACAGGCTCATTTGAAAGATTGCCTTGTCATGTTGAATTTGAAAATTCATCAAGTTGAATGCCATTCTTTCCAAGAAGGCAGATTAGTATTTTTAAATGTTAAAAAAACTAATGCAATAAATATATATTTATTTTGCCAGAAACAAGAGTTTCAGTTATTACAATATCCAAATTGCTGCCCATTCAGAGTTATTAGATTAATCTAAACATCGCATCAGTGCTTTCATGAAAGATATGGAGCTACTCCAATTTCCCAATTGCTTGTTTATACATAAATCACAGACTAATTGCATCGCTAAATTTGACAACGTTAATGTTTAATATTGCTTGGAAAGTATTATTTCATAACAATTCAGTATAAATAAGCATATATGTTCTACAATTTCAGTTTCATTTCTTCATTGTTATGTTCTTATTTAAGGATATGAACAACTTGTAAAAAGGTTAGGGAGCACATTCTTCATATTAAAAAAAATCACTTAAGGGACACTTTAAATGGAATAAAAAGTAAAAATATGAGGTGTAATTTAGAATCATAATGTGCTTGCCTCTTAAACCAATGTTTCATATTCATTAAAGGTAGCACCAATTTCCTAACTGTCCCTGTGTCTAAACACATGGGGCTCATTGTGCTCAGGAATAGTCATTGGCCTAAACTAGTCAAGTTCCTCTCTATCACACAATTCAAATCTTTCACTTTTCTATGTCACATTCATTTAATTTTTGCCTAACTGCTTCCCTCAATCCACAGCTATTGTCTCTGAAAAACTTATTCCTATTTGTTGTCATAAGATTAATAATGACACTAACATTTAGTCCAATGTCTATTACTTTGACCATGTCATTTCATTTTTCTTCACAGTATTACATGTATTCACAACAGAGCCCAAACATAATTTTGATTCAGGACCAGTGCATCAAAATTGGATTTGTTTTATTTGTGCAATCCTGATATATTTCTAGCTATCCTGTTTTCTGGCCATTAATCATGTTCAAACTTCCATCACCTATCTCCAAGTCTTTTTTCAGATATTCTTACAGCACATGATAATCTTGTTTTATATTAGAGTTGGTACTTCCTTTTGAAAGCTAATGAATACATCCAAGGAGGAAGAGAATGTAAAAGAAATGCTAATAGTTGTGCTTCACTTCTAGCATTTGTTAATTGACTTCAATACTTTTAACAAATATAACTAGAACAGATGACTTGAAATTCTTAGGAGCCAAAATAGAACTGGTATTTATAATTGAATCTCTAAATTATACTTGACCTTAAACTTAATGGGGTTGCAAAAAGACTTTTTTCATCAATTAAATTATTAAAAAGTATTAACTATATGATGCTTCATGTCACTTCAAATGCATTATTTTCCAGGGAGGTGGCTTTTTTAAAATATAATTTTCATTTATCTAATAAAAAAATGATAATGAAGCACTGCTTCACCTAAGACACCAATGATTAATTTAAAATGAATTGTTTAAGTCTAAGGAGAC
Source organism: Lyroderma lyra (assembly GCA_004026885.1). Taxonomy (NCBI): domain Eukaryota; kingdom Metazoa; phylum Chordata; class Mammalia; order Chiroptera; family Megadermatidae; genus Lyroderma; species Lyroderma lyra. The sequence goes on from PVJL010000270.1 coordinate 417,462, forward strand.
ATTTTCTCCCTATAATAATAAATAAGTACATGCATATATAATTATCAAGTATTTCAACCCGCTATGCACTTACAAAAAAAATTACATGAATTTCCATGGTTACATTTAAAGTCTTATAATTTACAAAATGAATGAATTATATATACTCTATCTTGCAGAACTGGTTAGAATATCCTTCAGATCAGAAAGGAATATGGCGCAAAGTGGTTTGGTTCAGGAAATAAATCATGGTAACTTAGTTAATGAAGTAGCTGAAGATATTGCAATTGGCTTAAAATAAAAGACAATATCATCCTATAGACTTACCTCAAGTTTCCAATAAACTAATGGTGTAATATCTTCATTAGATAAATAAATCCATGTTGCATGAATTGACTACCACACTGGTAGTAATAAATACGTGAGAAACAGGTTTAATGACAAACTTTTACCAAGGACTTATTTTTCTGGAAGGCAGTTTCACATACTTAATCTTACTTAGCCTCCACTTCTCTAATAACCTCATGAGACAAATTCTCCACATTTAATACAAGAGGGCATCTCCCCAAAAAACAGAATTATCTTTTTTTGATGTGAGAGGGATTGCGCACTCGGAATTTGCTCCTCCAGGGCAAATGGTCAATCAAAATTTTTATCTGGAAGTTTTGAGAAGGTTGCATCATGATTTGCTGAAAAAAACCTCCCTAGTTGTGGCAAAGAGAAGACTGGTTCTTCCTCCATGACAAAGCACCTGTCCACACCATGCTGAGTGTTCAGCAGTTTTTGACCAAAAACAGCATGACCCTCCTGTCCTACCCTACCTACTCACCTGATCTTGCCCCAAGAGACTTTCATTTGTTTGTTTCCCTAGATGTAGGCTGACCAGTACTGTCCCATTTCAAACAGTACATATGGTCAGCCTACTCTCACTGGGCTAAATTCAAGGTGTCAGTAGGCTGATCATATGTACCATCTGAAATGGGACAGTACTACCATTTTCTGTCCTGTTTAAAATGGGATGTCTGGTCAGCCTACCTGGATAAAAAAGTCCTCAAAGGGAAACATTTTGCCAAAGTGAAGGAGATGAAACAAAAATGGCAGAAGCACTAAAAAGCATCAAAATTGATAAGTTTAAAAACTGTTTTGAGCAGTGGAAAGAAGTGTCTCGATAGGTGTATTGCATCAAATAAAGAGTACTTTGAAGGTGACTGAAGTTTAAACACGTAAGAATAAATACAATTTTCTATAAATAAATTCTGGGGTGTTTTTGGGCTCACCCCTTAGTGAGGAGACTGAGGCTCAGAGATATTAAGTGATTTGCACAAGTTCCTGCAATTACTAAATAATAGAAGAAAGAATAAAATTCAAGTCTTTTTGTGCAGTGTTCTTCCCATAACATCACAATTGCCGCCATTTGTCAAAAATGGAAAGATTTTGATTTGAGCCATTTAAACATTTTGTATTTGTCTATTAAATACCCAAATTTCTTCTGATATGCATTTTTAAACAATAATGACAAGTGGCTGCACATAGAAATCTGCAAAGTATGTATCCAGGTACTAGAATGACTATTTATGCACAAGTAGTGTGTACAAAATAAGTATTTGTTTTGATTTACTTTTCAGCATTCACACAATCGACTAGCAAAAGGGTGACGATTATAAACACTTGTTTAATTGTGGTAGACTGTAAATGTTTCTATCATATCATACAACAAAGAAATGCAAAGGTAAGCCATTTGGTGAGAACAGTGGGCCAAACAAAACTCCAAGTCATATCACAAATGCAATAATGCTACCATTATGAATACAAATTTCTTTGGCTGTTGATGAATCTCAGGGCTCCTTTTAGTATCTTCCTAATTACTTCTGAGTTTTCCCTGAGTATTTCTATGCATTCAGAAGTAAATCAACACAAACTTAACATAACTTCATAACTTCCCACTGCCTTGCCCTGGGCTACCTGTGGACCTTTTTCATGTTCTCTGAGTCTCTGCACAACTTGGGACATATCCCTGTGACCCTACTTTTGTCCCTTTGAAAGAAGCTTTCACACCCAAAGCTATGAAACTCTTCAGACAACACCACACGGCATCTTCTTCAGTCTTCACAGCATGTGCAGAGCTCCTCAAATATAGAAGAAAAAAAAAGTTCTTCTACCTAATTTCATTTTGTTCTTTTGCACCTAGGCTCTAGTAGACTTGTTTATGTCCCAAATATGAGTTTATCCTCTTACAATCATTTCATTACATCTCTCTCACCATTCAGCGCAAAATGCCAGGCAGCCCTACACGTTTGTACATAAATTTCTCCTCACACTTGGCATAAAACCAAAAGCCCCCAAGAGAATCAAATGATATAGACACTAGGGGTCCTCATTTCTCGTTCTTTACTTAGTTTACACTAATGTTCAGAACCAGGAGAAATTTTGTCCTCTAGGGAAAATTCAGTAATGTCTGAAATTTTTTATTATCACAATGAGGACTCGGACTACAGAAATAGGTATGCTACTGGCACCCCAGTGTGTAGAGGTCAGGGATGCTGTTAAGCATCCTAAAATGCACAGGACAGCACAGAACCCACAACAAAGAATTACCTCGTCCAAAATGTCAATAGTGCCAATGCTGAGAAATCATGGTTTAAAGTAACACCACCATGATACATAGGAATACGAAGGTTGTCTGGAAAAACCCCAGCCATAAATGCCTCTATTTTTCATATTACATAACAGGATACTTTCTGAACAGCCCTTGTATATAACCACACAGGCTCAATAATTCATCTTTCTAGGCAGCAGTATATTAACTAAGACTAAAAAGTAATAATTTTTGAAAATTCATCTTTATAAGGATGTCAATACAGAATTAGTCTGGAATAGTCCTTTTCAAACTTTAATGTTCATGATCACCTGTGGAGCTTGTAAAAATGCAGACTTTTGAGATCCAACACTGACTTACCTAAGCAGAATGAAGGTTGTATCCAGGAATATGCATTTGTAACAATCTCCTCAGGTGATTTTATGCAGCTGGAATCAACTTGTAAGAAAAACCATGTTAAGGAAACCAAATTGTATCCTGAAGAAAAACTTGAGATGGTGAAAACTAAAATTCCTCTCCAGTTAAGTATCTGGCTGAAAAACACTGAATAGCTGCCAAATCATTAAGATGATAAATTTATAAATGCTATGACTCAAACCAGGACTCTAAATTTTTCTATGCATAGGAATCACCTGAAGATCTTGTTAATATGCAGCTTCTGATTTAGTAGTCTGAGATAAAGTATGAGATTCTGTGTTTTTAACCAACTCCCAGGTGCTGACCTATATATATTGCTGGTCTTTGGATCAGCACATTGAGTATTAAGGTCTTACAAAACAACAGCCAAAAGAATATGAAGAGCAGGACTATTTATTTTAACAAAGCACAAGAACATCAATCAGAATTTTCATTTCTATCTGTATCTGGAAGATGAGAATGGATTTTTTTTTTTGAGAATGGATTTTAAATGTTACCTCCACTAGAAAGTCAGCTCCCTGAGAGCAGAGGCTTAATTAATTGGTTTCGCTCACAGCTACCTGACCAGCGTCCACTCAAGTTCTGACTCTTAGTATGTGCTCAACAAATACCTTCAATAAATGGACACAGATTCTCTAAATGAAGTCTAATGAAAGAAGTCATTTATAAATCAAAATCCCAAGAAGTGCCTATAGCTCCACCTCAGAGAAAAGTGCTTGTTCTGAATCCTATTTGATACACAGAGGTACAGGCACTCCTCACTTAATGACCTCGCTGTTTAACAACCTCTTGTACTTATGACCAGTTCATCAGTGCGGGGAATCTCCTTTCTTAGTCTTTGTCTTGTCCCAGCCTTCAACTAGTATTCACTACATGAAGCATTTGCAATCACTCAAGGCTACCTATTTTGTTTATAAGTGTGGTGTCGCATTATATCTATTGAAAAATACATACCCTATGGTGCCAAACACACAACAAGACATCTGCCTTTAAGCTCCTTGCTTACTGACCAATTCACTTAATGACCTAGTTGTAGGACCTTAACTCGGTCATTAAGTGAGAAGTGCCTATAGTCTTGCGTGATTACGATTGCTTTGTGTAGTGAATACTAATGGATTGGTCATAAGTGCCAGTCCATTAAATGAGGAGTGGCTCTACTATTAATTGATGACTGATGGGTGAGTTCTTCTCTATACAGCATTCAAAGTGATCATGAACTTCAATAGACTTACATAAGTATTATCTATAGAAGTGCATTCTTTGGGGGAAAAAATCAGTTGACCATGAAAGTCACACAACTATGGTATTTTGTTTCAAAAGAATAACATATGGGTAGCTTTGATTGTTTCTTCAACTTTCTTTGCCTGCGAAACTACATCTAAGAAAAAATTCAGAGCAGCTCAATCTTTATTAGGTTTGATTTTAAAAATTTAAAGTTCTTTCTTCATAGCAGAAGAGAGGCTGATTTAAAACAAAAAAGGCCTTTTTCTCTGATTTGTGTATCTTAATGGCGTTCAAGTTTACAAATGAATGGAAATTGTTTTTGAGTCAGAGAAAGCTGAACTTAAGTATTACAGAGAGTAAATGATGAATGAGCCCAGAAGAACTGCTAATGTAAATTCAAATTTGGTTGTATCACTTCATAGGGATTTTCAAAACTTTTGCATGAAAGCTCCTCAATTGGAGAAGAGATTTTCATGAAACAAAACAAACATTATTTCTTCAGCATTGTAAACATGTTAAGTAGATGTTCCTCAATGCCTTAAAACACTTTAATATTTCCATATATCATACTAATTCTGAAACCTGTTTTATGTTGCAACTTTTTCACTTGAATGGATGGATAGATGAGGTCATTAAAAGGCCAATTCATATTTGGAAACATCAGAAATGCTTTTGCTCTTCTCTCTTTTTTTCTTAATTTGTTAACTATAATGTTGAATTTTATGTGTCAACTTGACCAGGCCTTGGGGTGACCAGGCATTTGATCAGACAGTATTCTGAGTGTGTCTGTGAGGGTGTCTCAGGATGAGATTAGCCTTTAAATGGGTAGACAGATTAAAGCAGATTGCCTGGCCTAATGTGCTTGGACCTCATCCAGTCCATTGAAGACCTGAACAGAATGAAAGGGCTGAGTAAGAGAGAAACTTTCCCTCCTGACTGATTAGCTGGGACACAATTTTCTCCTACTCTGGAACTGGAAACTTACACCATTGGCTCTCCTGACTCTCACAGGTTCTTTGGCTTGGATGAAACTACACCACCAGCTTGGCTCTCTTAGTATCTAGCTTGCTGACTACAGATCTTGGGACTTCTCAGCCTCCACAATCACATAAACCAATTTCTTATAATCAATCAATCAATCCCTATCTGTTTCTCTATCTCTATTTGTCTATATACAGTAACACCTCAGTATTAAGTTCTAAGACCCCAGTGCATACGTGAAATCACAGAGAGTACCAAACCCTATATAAACTATATTTTTTTCTCTATACATACACATCTATGATAAAGTTTAACTTATGAATAAGGCAATTTCACAGATAGAAGATTTGTTCCTAGCAAATACAGCATGCAATTTTTTTCTTTCCTTATTACATCAAGAACTTTCACTTTTTCACTTAAAGCAAGCACTTTACAGCTTCTCTTTGGCATACCTGAATTGCCAGATTCTTACACTCACACTTGGGAGGCCATTATTAAGTAAAATAAAGGTTACCTGAACACAAGCACTGTGATACTATGACAGCACATCGGATAACCAAGAAGGCTACGAAGTGACTAATATTTAATATTTTCAAACGATGGTTGACCATGGGTAACTAAAACCACAGAAAGTGAAATTGCAGATAAAGGGGACTGCTATAGTCCTATTGGTTCTGTTTTCTGGAGAACCCTCATTAATACAGTAATCTTGGACTTACTTTATTTAAGAAACTCTACCATAACACACCACAGAGAGTGCATCATTAACCATAGTTTTGAAAGCTGTAGTGTCTGCTAGGATTCTCTAATTAATCCCACAGGGCTCAGTCCTCTGGTTATTTATCCCCACTCTGTTAAGCAGACCTCCTATTATCTCCACTGGGGACTTGTGTACTGTGTTTACAATCAGAAAATTGAGCTCATTCTACACCTTCCATATCTGTTGGAGCAACTCTGTGAGACTATAACTCATCTTATTCTTAAGGAAATCTTTTCAGAATAGCCCCATATTCCACAGTTAGTGATATGCAGACAGTGGCTGTCAGGAATTCTTCACTAAATTAATTAGTTGTAAAGTGGTAAGCAGCTGAGAAGGAAGGAAGGAAGGGAGGGAGGAAGGAAGGGAGGGAGGACGGAAGGGAGGAAGGAGGGAAGGGAGGGAGGAAAAAAGGAAGCAAAGGAGGAAAGGAATAAGGACAAAGTGAGGAAGTGGGGAGGAAGGGGAAGGACAGGAAGGAAAGAATGAGAGAATTTGTTTTCCCAGTGTCTTCCTGTGTGGGTTGTTATAATACCATGGTCTCAGTTCCTTACAGTTTCTGTAAACCCAATGAGCTGCTTTCTGGATGGACTAGAGATATTTTTTCCCTTTTCAGAAACATTCAATTTATTTTATTTTATGAAAACCACAATGAGATCCCACCTCACACCTGTGAGAATGGCTGTTATCAACAAGACAAGGAATAACAAGTGCTGGAGAGGGTGTGGAGAAAAGGAACTCTCACACACTGCTGGTGGGAGTGCAAACTGGTACAACCACTGTGGAAGGCAGTGTGGGGGTTCCTCAGAAAATTGGGACTAAAGTTACCATATGACCTGGCAATCCTACTTCTGAGTATCTACTCTCAAAATTTAAAAACCTTAGTCAGCAAAGACTTATCCCAAGGTACCCCAATGTTCAGTTGCAATGCCGTTTATGGTGGCCAAGACATGGAAACAACCAAAGTGCCCTGTGACAGACGACTGGATAAAGAAGCTGTGGTACATATACACAATGGAATATTACTCAGCTGTAAGAAAAGATGAAATAGTGCCATTTGCAACAAAATGGATGGACCTTGAGAAACATTCAGTTTTTAAAACTGTCTTTCTCTGGGTGGTGAGCACACAATGCAACACATAAACGATGTACTGTAGAATTGTACATCTGGAACCTATGTAAGTTTTGCTAACCAATGTCATCCCAATAAATTTAACAATAAAAAGTGTCTTTCTAAAGAAAAATCTATATGCTACTTTAATTTAAAAAGTAAGAATTAGATTAGGTATCTAATAACTAAATTAAAAGTAATGAAGATTAAAAAACTGAATTTGAAGACAGATGACATGAATTAAAATGCTGGGTTTACTGTTTGCTACCTGGGTAAATGATTTTGGACAAATCATTTGATTTTCAAGCTCTTCAATATAGGAGATTATAATAATATTCCTGCATCATAGGACTGATGAATGAAAATAAGACGTATGTGGAAGGCATTTTAAATGTCTGTACAGAACCATCTGGTAAACAGAAGATTTGTTTTTTTGTTTTGTTTTGTTTTTGTTTTCACATACCCTTATTGATAAAAAAAAATAGCAGGAAAGAGGAGTACAAAATAGAAAAATAGAGAAATTACTTGTTTTCATAAGAGTTATGTTCACATTACTTTGTACTTGGGCTAGAATCTCCTGAAATGCAAAAAGATGGAAGAGATTATTATTAGCTAAAGAACTGAATTAAAAAGACAGGAATAAGGTGGGAGGAGACCATGTTTCTTTTGATATGACAGGTAGAAAAAAGAGTATTTGAACTGGATATCTAAATATAATAATTTATAATTTATATATTTGAAGGTATGCTGTGTCTGGCACATAGGTGCTAAACAAGTATTTATTAAGATTCCAATCTCCACATTCAACTGGCATTTCTTTAGCATCTTCTACATGCCAGACATTTGATATTCAAGTGAGTTCATTTGCAAATTATAGACAGAATTAAAATCTTTAGTAAAAACTTAAGAGTGTTCAGGAAAGCAATGGTGGAGTTTGCAAAAATTTTGGGTTTGTGGTTCTTTTAACATGCATGCCATTTATCAGTATAAGTATAATTTAACAAATAACGACCGTTACAAATGAATGAATTCCTTTTCTTATACTACCCAAAATAACTTTTAAAGGCTAATACATACCAATTGAAAACAACAGTTTCCCTTTTTAGCTATAAAAATCAACATGACAATTGGACTCTATTACATGATACAAACACAATTCATTAAGTTCAATGCTTGTCCTGAATAATTCTTTCGTGATGAAGTAGCCTTCAATGGCCCACCTGTTCAGCATATCTAAGCATTTCAAACTGTCATTAAACAAATATTTCTTAAACTCTACTTGTCTGTCTCTGTTTCAGAAACTTGAGAGAATTCAAGGAAAAGAAACAGCCTATGACTGCAAGGTGCAGGTGGGAGAAATAGATAGAGACACACTTATATGAATCCCTTAATAAATAATATAGTATATAATTAAGTATGTTACAACTGGACAATTGGATATAAACCAATACAGAACAAGGTACTAATTCTTCAGTCAGATAAAATAAAAAATAGATTTGAGAAATTAAATCTAGATGTACTTAATTCATCAAGAAAATCTTCAAAGAAGAAATAAAAATTAAGCAGTCTAGAAGGATAATTAAATTATGGATAGCTAGACCAAAAAGCAAAAGGTATTTCTGTCAGATTGTATTATATTACCTTGCTAGGGCTACCATATAGAGTACCACAAAGCAGTGGCTTAAGCAACAGAAATCTGTCTCACAATGCTAGAGGCTAATAGTCCAAAATCAATGCATGGGAGGGTTGGTTCCTCCTGAGGACTGTGAGGCACAATTCGTTCCATGCCTCTCGCCTAACTTCTGGTGCTTTGCTAGAAATCTTTGATGTTCCTTGGCTTGTAGGCACATCACCCCGATTTCTGCCTTAACAAATGTGATCACGGCACTCCTCTAGTTAAAACCTTTCATTGGCTTCTCCTTGTTCTTGGCATGAAACCCTTAGTCTTTACTGTGCACTTCAAGGTCCTGCTTCCCATCATCAGGCATGTCTCCCTTGTTCTCTGTCTACCTGCAGTTCTTACAAAGTGCTTCCTCACACCTGGAGGTTATTAAATATGCAGATTCTTCCACCTAAAAAATTCCCCTCTTTCCCACACTTACTTATATGCCTAGCTGATTTTTACTTAATCTTCAGATTTCAGGAACAACAACAACAACAACCTCTTGTCTTCAAGCACCACCGCCCATCCAGATATAACTCCCTTTTAACCTATTTCTCTTTCAGGGTATTTGCCACATGTGCAATTAAATGCTCTTTGGTGTAATGATCTGTTTATTATCTTTCTTGCCTTAGAGAATATCAGTCATGTATACCTTACTTTTTCACCTCTAGCCTGGCTTTGAACAAAGTAGGCATGCAATAAGTATTTGTCAAATGAATAAATATACTTTAACATTTTACCAATGCTATTTTAATCCTGACCCAGTAAACTATAGTAAAAATCTACAGCCTAAATTATAAAGTGATAGCCATATCATTAAAACAACCCACAGACTTAATAAATAAAATGTATATACTTTATACATTATCACTTACTAGTTTTTGCATGTAATGACAAGTTTAATAAAAGGACCAGAACTCTATAAGACCAGCTGATAGATAACATGTATAATTGCATGAATTTTTTAAAAAATATTGCTTCTAAGAAGCCAAAAACATCCTTAAAATTAGCAACAACAATAACAAAATGAAAAGGGAAGGCAAATTTGATTAGAATACTGCAACACCTGTTAACATGAATAACAAAAGATATAATAAGTCCTCATGTATAAAAAAAGTCAAGATTTCTATAATATACCAATAAGTTTTTCCATTATTTTCTTAACTTTTGTAGATTACTTCTTTAAATGAAAAACAGATAACATGAAGAAATTTACAAACCATTTTTCAGTATGATCCGTTAAGGATGAAAAGTACTTGTAGCTGTGCCAAACATAAACTTGTAGGTAAAAGCAGTGATCCAGTCTTTACAATTAAGCCAATTTTCAATAGACCACACTGAGTGATCTATATCTCTGCTCTCTTCCCTTGAATTTTTTACCATCTCAATAAACAGCAACACCATCCATGACTCCCCTTCATCCCTCTTCAATTCTCCTCCACAATCAACTATATGCAAGTACTGTTGGCTCTCCTTTCAAAACATACCATGAATACACTCACTCCTCTTTCCCTTCCTTATCACTTTCTTCATCCAGGCCATTAACATCTTTGCCTACATTGCAATATCCTTCCAACCTGTCTTTGAATTTACACTTCTGTCCTCCCTACCTCATTCAACCGTGTAGTCATCTAACACACCGTAGCCAGCACTCTCCTTACCATACAAATCTGAGCATGTCCCTCCACTACTTGAGACAATTTAAAATCCTTACAAACCTCCCTATGTTATCTGGACCCTGCCTAATTCTCCCACTGCTTTTCTGCTGACTTGACTGCTCCATCACATTATCCTTCTTTCTCTTTCTAGAACAACCAAGCAAGTTCACACTTAGGGTCTTTCTACTTGCTATCCCTTCTGGTTGGAATGCTCTGTTCCAGATCTTTCTGTGTTGTTTCTTTATCATCAAATCTCAACTCAACTGTCAACTCTCCCCCATTCAACCTCAAAGATTTTCCCTGACCATCCCATCTAAATTAATCCACAATCAATCTCTATCACATCATCTTGTTATGTTTTCTTCCTATTACTTATTACTACCTGAAACCACCTTCTCTATTTCTCTGGCTACCCATCTATTCTCTATCTTCTCTCAGAATGTAAGCTCCAGAGCACAGGAACCCTATCAGTCTTATTTACCATTTATTACCCTGTGTTTAGAAAAGTACTTGGTACACAATAAGTAGGTGCCCACTAAATATTTACTACATGAGTGAATATACTTAACAACAAAAGCAGCAGCTCAAAATAAAGGTAATTATCATAACATTAAGATTCAAAAGGAGGTATGTGAATTTACATCATGTGGTTTAAAATTATACACATTAACAACATCAATGGAGCTTATTACACATTAGAGTTCTTAAACATTGTAATGAAAAATATGTTATTTTACTAAGTAAGTTTAAGTCCATTTCTTATATAAAATCTTTCAAAATGAGGAAATTTGTTGTTGTTGTTGTTGGTTCCCTGGGCGGAGGTCAAACCCAGGCCATGGCGGTGAGAGTGCCGAAGCCTAGCCACTACTGCTCCAGGAAACCCCCCCCAAAAGGAGGAATTTTAAATAAATCTGCATTATGAATGAGGAACAGGAGCATATCTAGTTCCTTCAGCAAAAATGGGATGGTCTCTTTAGAACTGAATCAGAAGCATTTAAAGAAATACTTGGGAAAAAATATCCATTTTAAAAATGAATGCTGATTTTTAAAGCAGACAAAAATCTATAGACAGCTGAGGTAAACAACAGAAATTGATTTCCCAAAGGCCAGTAAATCATCATGTGGCCAAACTGAGGCTCCATGTTTACGCCATGGAGGTTTTCCTCTCCCAGTACCAATGGAATATTCTTGATATTTAAAAAAGGTTAAGTCTAGAGCCCTCCAAATGCCCAAACACCACCACATCACGGTTCTTACTTGTAAGACCCATTAGCTAGTCATACAAGTCATAAGAATGGTTCAAATCTGTGGTTCATTGAAATTATAAATTACTATCTCATGGACTGCTCGGGTCCTCATGAAATTAAGCCACAGTATTTTTGAATGTCAAGGGTCTCTCACTGTATTTGCACTGTTTCCATGAGAAAATAAACTACCTTGGATATTAGTTAAGGTTTTTAAAAATAACTAGGAAACCATTTATTCCACTGGAGTTATTTACAAAATACCACCGAACATGAATGCAACTACTAACGTTACTTACAGTAGCAAACAAAAATAACAGTGGGCACTTTATCTTCCTGTTAATTGATTGCCTGTGTTACACAACACTGTCTGGAAAAATCTAACTACAATTCTAACTGCAAGCCACAATAATCATGTCAATATGTGAACCATCTGAATATCTAATTATGAAAAAAAGAAGAAGGCAATTTCGCAGTGGAAGTATTGTTCTAATTCAAGAAACCAACCATACTAACATTAGTGTGACATAGAGTGGATAGCTGAAAAACTTTAATTTGAAAGATAATTATTTTTAGCTGATTAATATGCTTCAAATTAAATTCACTGCTTTTAATGGGCCTATCAACTTGACAACCTGGGAAATTAATAAATTTTGCATGCAGTAATCCTAGGAAATTTATACAGCTCAGCTACACATCATTATTACAAGGATTACCTTCACAGTAGGCATTGTCCTCTCGAAGAGCCCTAAAACCATCACGACAGCTACAAACAGCCCTGTCATTCAGATTTCTGCAGACAGAATTCTCCATGCAGTTATGATTTTCAGAACAAAAGTCATAACCTACCAAAAAAAAACAGAAGGAACTTATTAAGTTAAATAAACAATGACACAACAAATAAACTTTTTTCTTCCTTTGATTTAGAAGCTACTTTTCCCTAAATGAATTTTAAATTGTTATCTTTACCCAATGTTTACAGAACCATATGCTATGTGTATTAAAAAGTTTTTTTATGTGTAAACTCTATTAATCCCTACTGCAAGTTAATTCTGTTTTGTTTCTGATTTTATAAATGTTACCCAGCCCCTAATATTCTAAAAACAGTCCTTCAAATATCTGAAACAAGGAAAATGTCTTACAGTCCAAAATGAATATTTACAATAAAAAAGATAACACAGTGAGAAAATGATTGAAACTAACAGTTGAACATTATTAATAACTATGGGTAATAGAAACCAAGTCAGATGAAATGTGCACAGTGTGTATTTAAGAAATGAAACAGCCTAGTATCTTTAAAAAAATTCTAAATGTTTTTAAAAATGAAAATTACATCACTTCAATCTAATTTTCTCTGGAAATCTGCCAGGCGAAACATGTCCACTCAAAAGAAGGAGAACATTTTTATGAATTACAAAGATTTCACAGATTTCAGTCTTTATGAGAGGAAAGAAAAAATGAAACATTTTATAAACAGTGACACCAATCATATGTAATTTCTCAGGATCTTTTCTTCCTCTGTGAATCCCTTGTTCAAAGATCAGCTAAGATGCTGAAATGAAAAGCTTGAACATTAGAATCCATATTTAATGGAAATTACATGATTATCTATCATTCAAACAATTTTCAAATTGCCTAATGCATAAGTTATCTATCTAGTTTTACATTGTCTAATGAATTAACATTTCAATCCATGTATAAAAGAAGACTAGACGAATATATTTCATGTAGTTAGAATAAATTCATCTGCCCATAGCTAAGAAAAGAATTTTTTGAGTAACTCATGAAGATGGAAGTTCTAAATTGGCTGAACTTATTTGCAATCAAATTACCATAAAATGCTGTGATTCAGTAAAAGGATGAATGGACTAAGCTACACCACAGCATGATGGCCAGTGTCCATTCTAACTGGTTTCTGTCCATAATGAGTATTTTGACTGTCATCCCCAAATTAAAACATATATCTCATGAAATTCAACTACAAAGTATAGTAAAACATAATCTGTATAACTTATACCGTAAGAAAAGTCATGCTCTCAAAATACAATTATGGCATTAAAAAGGAACAGAAAAAAATCAAATGAAACAATGATTTCTATAGAAATAAAAGAAAAAAGAACAGCAATGCATGAAGACCAGAAAAATATAGTGGTTCCCCTCTTATCCTCAAGGGTTATGTTTCAAGAAACCCCGTAGATTCCTGAAACGACGGATAAGACCAAACCCTATATATACGAGGGCTGTCCAGAAAAACTGGAGTTATTGTCAATACAACAGTATCATATTATGTGGCTGGATACTTTCTGGACAGCTCATGTATATACTATAATTTTTCTTATACATACATGCTTATAATAAAGTTCAATTTATCAATTAGGCACAGTGAGAGATTAATAACTAATAAAATAGAACAATTAGAACAGTATGCTGTAATAAACGTATGTGGATGGCTTTGGGGCCATTATTAAGTAAAACAAGATTTACATGAACACAAGCACTGTAATACCGAGACAGTTAATCTGAACCAAGATGGCTACTAAGTGACTAATGGACAGGTAGTGCATACAGTGTGTATATGCTGGACAAAGGTCGGATTCACATCCTGGGGGAGACAGAGAAGGATGGGGCAAGATTTCATCATATTACTCAGAACGGTATACAATTTAAAACTTATAAATTACTTATTTCTGGAATTTTCCATGTAGTATTTTTGGACTAGATTGACTGTGGGTAACTAAAACCAAAGAGAAGGAAGGCCTACCATATATATTAATAATGAATAACAGTATTTAAACTACTTGACACCTTAACTTTTCTTGACCAGATTCTTCACAATCTAAATTCTCATGATTAAAACTAGACATTTAGAAATAAAAAGTTCATTCTCAAGAAGAAAATATTTGTTTCCTACAGTCTTTTTCTTTCCTTCTTTAAATAGCTATATTGAGACCATATTTCTTAAAACATATTCTATTGTCTTTTTACAATGCCTGAAGGGGAATAATTTCAGCTAAAAAGCCATCTTCCTTCTCAATCCCAATAACTTGGTACATCATCAACCTAAAATAGAAAGGCTCCAAAAAATCACTTCATATTAATTCTAAATTAAATACAAAGTCACTAAAAATATTGGCCCAGTCCTAAGACACGCAGAGAATTAAGAGATCTAACGCAGTGCTAGATCTCTGTGTAATTTTGCCTGCAATGTTTCAAACAACTTTTAGAATGCTGTGACTAACAACAGGTACTATTTCTGATGCTCTTTTATTTTTCTCTCATAAGTTTATATTTTTTTAAACTATATTTTACCTTTTCACTTTCTGCATGTTTCTTCTCCCATTTTCAGACTCTGCTGAATCTATGCCACCACTGTCTATGCCATATGCCACCTCTATTATAATCTATTTCCAGTACTGCCTAAGTAATGGTGAGATCCCTCAACTCAGCATCAAATACAGTACAAACACTCACCATGAAGTATCTAATTGCTGCAAGAATATTCAAACTATAAGACAACATTGTGATCCTTTCACTGCTTTAGGTTCAGTTAGGGAGTACTTTACTTTTTATCAGATGGGCTGGGTATTTTTATTAACCCAGAGACCTGAAAACTGAAAATTTCATCAGTAAAATTCTAACTTACTCTAAACAATGTCAAATAGCTCATATTTTGATTGATTCTTTCAACAAATAAGTTAACTGAATCAATTTGTTGTTTCACTGCTTAGAGACAAAATGCCAGGGCCAAAAGGCTAACTACTGACAAGTAGAAAATTCAGACTCAATTAAAATGGATTGTTTGCAATCTATAGGGAATAATTTCAAAAACTCAGAGTATGGGTTGGCAATAAGCCATAGCCCTATTATCTTCATAGCTGCATTGCTACTCTTATGTGCTTGGCTTTTGGATTTGGAAGACCTTGATTTACATCTGATCTCTACCACTTACTGGCTATGTAAATTAACTGTATAAGTTAATTAACCTTTCTAAACCTTCAGTTTTCCTCACCTGTAAAATTAGAACAATATCTACCTCACGAAAGTGTAAGTTCAAATGAGCTCATCTATGTAAAAGCACAATGGTATAGTATTTGTTAATATTTAAAGCAATTAGGATAGAGTATTACTAATAGACCATAAACCAAATACGTTGAGATACCTATCATAGAAGAAAATTCAAGTATTAGTTATAGATAGATAAATCAATTAATCTAATACAAGCTAGCCTTTCTTGTATTTCTTCTTTTGGATTGTCACCTAAAGGATACCAATTTTCTATTCCTTTAGAGTTTTTCAAATTTACTTTTCAAATGAAGTTCTGTGTCTTTTATTAAATGTAGTTCTATAAAATATTAATATGCATTTCCTTATAACTAGATAAGTAGGAAAGGGCAGACCCAAGAGATTATGGGTAAGAAGGTTACACAGAACAGCCAGAAGAAACAGAAGACACAAATTTTGAGGTGCATAATTGCTGGTTTTGCCTACAGGCATCTACTTCTCCTTGTGGAAAATAAAACCAACCTAGTCAGAGTTTGGGTGAACATTTGCCCCTAATGTTAGTCCACTCACTTAGAGGAAAACAGACTTGACTGCCTCACAGGATAAGGCATTACACTCGCCTGAACACAGTAATTTCTTCGGGTCTGGCTAATATGATCCAGTTCAGGCTAATAAAGACAAATGAAATTCAATTCTGGGTCTGATACTAATATAAAATAATATTGAATGTCAACGGTAACTAAAAAAATAATAATGTTTAAAAATGAGTAATGATATAAAAATAACTGTTATTAAGAACATATTATAAGAATCATAAAGGTATAATTGAATAATGTGAGAAACCATGAATTATCCAGAATTTGTGAGAGAACAATCTCAGCCCTCTTCATGTCAATAATTATAATTATAAGGTATGATGAAGTAAATAAATAATTCTAGTTATAAGATACTTATAAGGTATGATGAAGTAAATGCTAAATTAAAGAGTGGCATCCAGTAAATAGGACTTGGTAGTATGGCAAACAGAGAAAGGGGCTGCCAAAGGAGAAGGAAAACGAGAAGGGCTTCACATGTGACAACTATATCATTCTGTTTCTGCATCCATCTAAATCAGAGTCCTCACTGTTATCACTAGGTATCTGTCATGTTGTAATTCATTACAAGCATCCTTGAAAGTGAAAAGAACATTCTTGCTGCACTGCTTCTGAGATGATACTACAGAAGATAGCCAACTGTGGGGACCTAGAAAACAGCCTTGGTTGGATCTGACTCGGAGCCTAGATATTTAGAGCCCTATTTCAGTGCATAGCTTGGTTTCCAACCACTGACCGAGCCTCTACTGGAAAGGTCAACACTTTAATCTCATGCTCGGCCTTCAGGGAATATTTACTAACTGTCGTTGAACAAGTTGCTTTTTCAGATGTAAGTACATCATTTTTAGCATTAGGCTGACAGGCCTGGAAACTGGAGGTCAATTTTATTATAAATGAATTTGTCACAACATGTGTAGGAGTTGACTCAAAATTTAAGTCTAGCAAACTTGACTTTTTTTAGTTTAAAAGTCAGAGAATGTCACAGGAACTCATTTGTTTACTATATATGTTTGAAGTCAGAAATTGAAGCAATCTTTATTACAAATGATGCTAAATGTTTCAAGAGGGGCCAACTTGTCCAATTTCAGTTCCAATATTATCTAAACCAGTGGTTCTCAATCCTGGCTGCATAAAAGAATTTATCAGTTTTATTGGTTTGTTTGTTTTTTTAATGGTGATACCAAGACTCCATTTCATATCAATTACATAGGAATCTCAGGTGGAGGGAGTGTAGGTCACAGTATATTTTGTCATTGTATTTTGAGTGTGCTGTGTAAATAAATTAATTTCTGAAACTATAAACAATTTAAATATAACACAATTTTTGTAGTTAGCTTTTTCATTTCCCAACTTGTGCTTTGTAATAATATATCAAGGTTCTTTTAAAAAGAAATGGATGTGATCAGGACTTCTCTTGACATTGAAAGACCCTATCTCAGTTTCTTAACCAAATCCTGTCCTAGCCAGTCCTGACTAACTTCTATGCTATTCATCTTTCTAATCTCTCAGTAGCTTCAGGACACCACAGTGGATGAACAATGGTCACAAAATTTTAACACTCCTCCTCTCATGTTGAGGTCTATTTCCCCTTCCCTTGAATCTGGGCTGTCCCGTGACTGCTTTGACTAATAAAATATGGTAGAGTGACAATGTGTCAGTTCCAGGCCTATTTTTTAAGAGCCCCGAGTCACCATTTAAGAAGTGTGACTACTATCCTGCTAGAGAGAACACAGGGAGAAGTCTTGAGATTCCATGGAGAGGGAAAGAGTTCTGGGTGTGCCCAGCCATCCTATCAGTGGAGCCATCTTGAATCTTCCAGCTCCGCCAAGCTCCCAGCTGAGTGACCCCAGTTAATATCACATGGAGCAGAAGAACCACTTGGCTAAGCCCTGTCTAAGTTCACGACTCGCAATATTGCAATACATAATAAAATGGTTGTTGTTTCAAGCCACTGAACTTCGGGGCAGTTTGTTATGCAGCAACAGATAACTAATCAAAGGGTGGTCCCACTGACCAGTAGTATCAGCATCATCTGAGAACTTATTATAAATGCAGATACTTGGGCTTGACCTCAGACATACTGGATCATTATCTGCATTTTAACATCCTTAGGTTATCTGTGTGCACATTTAAGCTTGAGAAGCACTGGTATAGCCTACCTTGGGCTACCAAAGACACCCTAGTTTAGCTGTAGGCTAGAAGTCCAGTTTACAAATATGAGACTGGAATGAGTGTTCTTCATTCATATCAAATTGCACACATGCTCTGTACAAGGCACTGTCTCAGGGGCAGTGAGGATAAAAACTCTAATGGTTGATGTAGTTTGTCTATTTGATTATAGTTCTTTTTAGCAGTATTCCTTAGTTCCTGGGAACTATCCTAAAAGCTCTTTGAAAGGCAGACCAAGTCCTAAACCCTTTTGAAATTCCCAAAGAGCCTTTTACAGAACTGAGATTTTAAAACTCACAATTGAATGGATGGAAGAAGAATTACAAATAAACAAACAAATAACTATATCACCCTGCTAAAAATGGGAGTGGAGTATCTCATGTCTACTTTGAATAAATTAGATTAAAATAAAACAATATGGTATATGTTTTTATTAAGTTCCTTTTTTTTCTATTTAAGTTTTGCTTTGCATCAACATAAAGGCCATTGTTCAAATAAGTGTTAGTAGCTCAAGTAGGGTAGTTTGTTATATAGTATCAACTACATGAGTTATGAGCACCAACTATAGCTCAGGTGTCACTGGGTATTAAGGGTATAGAGATGAATATCAAGACCAAACCCTGTCTTCAAGGTTGTAGTCCAATAAAGGAGATGGATTCACAAACATATATTTTTAAGATAATAGAGGAAGACAATATAATTTCATGATTTGTAGGGATCACAAAAAGTTCCATATAATCAATCCTTGAATCTATAATAAAATATAAAGTGTAAGAACCATTAGTGATGGGGAACTCTCTGCATTCTGAGGAGTCCCACTGCATTTCTGAAGAGCTCAAATTTTACTCTTTTCTTATACTGAACTAAAAATCCAAGCCCCTTCTACTTATTGGTCCTAGACCTATCACCACAAAGGTAACACAAAACAAGCAACGCATGTCTGATGACCTTTTTCTTCTTAGTAGTACAGAAGTTTATGAGTGCAGAGTGAAACTGAGAAGAGGGATCCAAATGGGAAATATGCCAAGTTAATTATAAAAACAAACTGAAGGGAAATGAAAAGCAAACAAACAAAAAAACAAATAAAGCAAGTCAACACAATTGTATAAATTTCTTCAACAGTGTTACGCTGATTCAGAACCTGTACAAAGGCAAAAGCTTAGAGATTCAGAGCTTGAGACAAGCCACCTAGCAGAAATGCATGGGAGCTTCTTATTTTAGTTAAATAATTACAATAAATACTTTGTGACTACCTACTGTGTGCCAAATCAGGAAAGCATTTAGGGAAACACTATTACACTAGTCTTTAGAAATAACATGCTTATAAAAATTTCTATTTCATCTCAGTTGAACTAGCCCCCTTAAATGACTTATGCTCATCAAACTGACTTTACAAAAAAGTCTTACCTTTGCAAACTTTGCAACAGCTATGAGACAAGGTAATCTGATGAGGCTCTGGACAATCCAAAGCTGGACAGCCTGAACTCTCCACCAGCTTCATAGTCTGGTCCTGTTAAACAATAGCCAACAAATGGTTCAAACTTCTTAATTAGGATTTACTAAGAAGTTTTCAGATTCAACATCTGAGAAGGCTTTTCTAACATGAGACTACAATTTTCATCCTGAGAACCTCTGCACAGGTCACAGGCTCATTCGTGAAATGACATTAAATCACAACTGGAAAGCCTTTAAAATGGACAAGCAGAATTTGGAAAGCATTTTAAAATGAATACTGCAGCCATATCTATAATTTGCTAAACATCTGGGTAATCCTGAAAAATTCTGTTAGTTTTACAATACATTTGTACATCCAGATGACAACTGTGGCAAAGATACAGCTTGAATTAGATCAATAGTTCACTCAAAAACAATAAAAACCGAGCTTTTAAAACATTCTTATTCCAAAATATTTAGAACTGTTATAAAGAGAAGCTCACAGATGAGTCTGATAAAAATATTGGGGATCTCCCAAAAAAAACTATAAGGGAAATTAGGGCAGGATTTATGTCTCTTGTGAATGAATGCCTAGCGTATTTTCTGGTACATAACTGGCGCTCAAAAAAAATTTCTTCAATGAATGAAAAAAAAAATCAATGTAATATTATTATAGTTCTGGAAGCCAAAGTAGATAAAATCCTTCTCAAGGAGAAACTACAATACAAAATACTTTCCTGATAAATGTGGTAACCTGCCCTCAGAGCAACCATTTAGCTTCTATACCGTCAATCTCTAATCTCCTAATAACAGGGTCATTTACAATGTTATATTATATTTACCAGTACATAAGTAATAATATAACTGTTATAACTTGCAGGCTTTTATTTTAATAGCCTTCAATAGCTTATATTTTTAGATGTCATTTCTGTAAGAACTGCTTTTATGGAAGAAGTATTCATTTCAACACCTCCCTCTTCCTTGCTTATTTATGAAAAAGATCTTCTCCAAATCATCATAATCTCTTATTGAGAAAGTGGCAAGAGGTACGTATACAGTGCAGTCAAATGCTAGTCTTCCTTTGGCTTGAGAGTAATACCCATTCAATGATTTTATTTTCAGAACTAGTGTTTTTCTGTGTTACTATTAAAGTCACAAACTCCCAGGACATATTTTCAAGGCCACAAAACTGACAATAAAGAAACAAAGAAGGACTAGAGTTGACAGCCCAGAAAATGGAGAGAGCTGTCAGTTATGTAAAGCTGTAAATACCGAACCTAAGGACCCTGAAGGGAAAAGAAACAATGGGAGTCTGAATTGTCAAGAATTAGTCAAGAACCAAAAAAGAGTATGATAATCCAACAGAGCTGTGCTGTGCAATTAATAGCAATTAGCTCCATGTAGCTCTTGAACAGTGTAAATGTAAAATAAACACAAGATTTTGGAGACTTAGTGAGACCAAAAAAATGTAAAATATTTCATTAAGAATTTTATATTAATTACATGTTAAAATAATATTTTGGACATGCAGGGTTAAACAGAAAATGTAGCCCAACAAAAATTACATTTGTGGCTTACATCATACTTCTATTAAATAGTACAGCATTAGAGAATAGAAAATGGGGCCTTTTTCTGAGTAAATAAAAGGTAATATTCATTTACCCAGTTATCACAAAACATCCACAGAGTTGTCTTATAGACTTCTCACTAAACCAATTTAAAATAAAAATATTTTATAGCTATTTTAAAATCAAATACACAACTACCCCAGTAAATGTCTAAAGCATAATTTTCAGTATTATGGAACATACTGGTGATAAAGTGGGACTGGGATTTTAAGAAATCTGATCAGGCTGGGAGGTCTGTGGGTGGAGCTGAACTCCTGGAACTCTTATGTCTTAACCTTCTGTTTGCAAACTACGGTTTCTACTTTCTGTATCCCAAATATATATATCTCCTCCATTCCTCCATCTTGGAACAAAGCTAGAGCATGTATGTGGCTGGCCAGCAATGCATGTTCTCAGGCTCTCAGTACCTTTTTCTTTTTTTTAACTTTTCCTGAATAAATCCTTTTGGTGACAGATTACCTAGTTGATGTTATTAATGAGTCAACACTGGTCAGATGAAAAGAATACATACATACATACACATACATACACACACACACACACACACACACACACACACACACGGTAAAAAAATTGAATTGTCCTCAAGATTTTTATATTTAGAGCTGATATTTCAAATTTAAAGTTTATCATTACAAACCAGCTGACAAAATTTTCTATTTTCCTTAAAGTAACTCTCTGTGATTCCATTTTCTCAGTATGAAGATATGACACCTCCCTTTGAGTCTTCCAGTCCTTATATGTATCTACAGTGAGGCCCACTCCATTCAAAACAGCATTGGTGGAGGAATACGTATTTTAAAAAATCCATCTTAAATATAGTTCAGCAATTCATGTTAATAATGTTCCTATGCCTCAACTCCTTTAAGATGGTAACCTATAATATAGGAGAGGCTATTTAAAGCCAAAGAAACAGCTAGAATACTTTGTAATGGGCATGAATTAGAACTTTCATGTTCTAGAAATCAAATCCGTCACAGTCTTGCCTCTTTACAACTCCTCTTTGCTTATCCTGAAGGTTTTCCAACTTAAGATGCATTAAGTGTATAGCTGGCTTTCTTCATATTCAACTTATTTTGGCAAAATTCTTAGGATTTTCCTTTCTCCAACACTTAATACTCATATAAATGCTCATAGTTTATTGGTGGTGCCTGCAGAGTCAATCACTTTCCATAATTGTGTACATAATCTATACATATGAAATCATCCCCAAACCCAGGTACAGGAGACATTTAAAGAAGAAAATTAAGAATCAAATGGAAATGGAACCCTCAGGCAGAAACTTTGTACATAGATAGTTTCCCTCAGATAGAATATGGCTTGAAATACAACATTATGGACAGGAAACATAACATTATAGTTTATAAAAGGGAAATATAAAGAGTGTTATGAAACATTTAGTTTTTCAATTAGTAGACCAAGAAGCAGAGTTAAAAGAATCACATTTGCTTCAGAAGCATACTTTAAGAGACCAAGGCAGTAAATTTATAAAGAATTTCCCTTCAAATCGGATAAAATATTCCTCCCAAAGGGATTAAGATCAGCATCAGTCTCATCTTCTCCAACAGCTAATTTTATTAGCTAATTTTTATGTTTTGTTTTTAATTGGACTGAGTGATTTCTCACACAGGTCACAACTATGAATGACAATTGGCTGAGTCTATCTTTATCTACATTTTCTTCACAACAAAAAACAAGGAGCTGATTTAAATTTGGAAAATATAAGCCAACTTCATAAAACTTTAATTTGACGAAGGAGCATTTTTATTTATTGGTGAAATTATTTTACCACCATTAATTTACACATTTTCAAAAATAATGAACACTTCCATACATTTGAACTATTAATATCTTAAATTTTCTCTATGCTGTATTACAAGGTATTACAAGGGTGATGTTTTAAAGAAACATTTAGTGTGTTTATATAGCCAAAAGAATGTTGAAAACCTCAGGAAAAGTCTCCTTACCTTGCACTCATACAGAACACATACTCCGGAAGAGGAATAGACCGTAGTTCTTTCCCCTTCAAAGTAGGTTCGTCCTTGAAATTGACATATTGCTTTGGAATAAAATAAACAAAAATATATATATTAATGTTTTATTTTTGTTAGAAAAAATAGCTTGCAAGTTTTCAGATTATTCTAAAACAACATTTTGTATAGTCTCATGCCTTTTCAATTACTCACGTGATTGAGGAATTATAAACCTAAATTCAATCTAACATAAGGCACATGCAGGCGTAAGGTATTATCATGCCAGAGAGTAAAATGAGGCACAAATAGAGTAGGAGGAAATGGCCAGTCAGGATTAGATTCGGAAAAAGGAGCGTTGATGAGCAGACTCTCATCCAATTATTTGCCTGCTAGATTATGTTCTACTTAGGTCATACTAACAGGTGCTTGGAGCAGCGACTAATCAGGGGAAACACAAATAGGAGCAAAATTCATTTTTTATATGCCATTACAGAATTTTAAAACAGAAAACTAGAAAAAAACAATCTTAATTTCTGCACATACACGTAAACTTTGTCTAATCGGTTACTATTATTTATTTATAAGTACATATTCGTATTATTTTATGTATAAGTACAAATAGGGTACTCTATTTAGGGTGTTAAAAGGCTTAATCTGGGCCTGCCTAGGTTCCACCACAATTACATAAAATTTTAAAAAAGACATTCAGACTCAATGGGGAAAACATTTTTTTAATTAATGAAAATGCATAGAAAGTATCAAATAGTTTTTGAGACTTCAAAGTATTTACAATTCACACAAACATTTAGCCGATAGAAATTGTTTGCTTTGCTTTAAAATAAATGTTTCACACTAGCCATGTTGATTCATCACCTAAACAGAGACAAATTTACCCTGAAGGTAATGAAGTTTAACCTTCAGTATCCATCTCTGGCTCAGACCACTTCTAAGACCCCGCACTAACTTTTGTTTCCATAATTTTGCATTGTTTTTCTTTGAAAGAGCATTCAATATTGTAGACCACTTTGAAGCTCCATAACACCAATATCACCCCAAGCTAATCAATTTAAAAGACCAGTAGTAGTGATCATCTGACAGAAAAAAACTGAAGCAATCTATTAGCCCTATATACTAAATCCAATTTTCAATTTTAACTACACAGATTTTACAAAAGGATGTGTATATTTCCTTTTAATTTTGTTGTAAGAATTAGAAGAAAGTATTTTCCTTTTCAGAATTTATATATTTCCATTACCTTGAAAGTATCAAGTTGCATAGAACAATTTGTAAATAAAGAAATTAGACATAGCTTTATTATAATATTAAATATATATAGTTGTACAAATATTCATATCTAAAGTGCAACTCAACTTTTACCTACACTGAAAAATTAACTGATTATTTAAAAGCTGCACATTTAAATGATGGAAAGCATGCACATTTTTAAAATGCCATCCTTTATCTGATCTCCTTACTCAGCTTTTATTAAAACATTTCACTGGTGAATTGATTTTTAACGTTTTGGATAGTGTTGGAAAGGAATACAACTTACTTGCATAAATTATATCACTTGCTGAAGCTTGCTCACATAAATATTCAAAACGAAACTACATATTTGTCAGTTCATACTGTCATATTATGAATTAAAATAGCATGTGCATTTAATGAATCTGATTGATTATAAAATATATCTTCCCAACATGTAACTTTTAAGTGTGCTTTTTTCCCCCCTATGTGATCCAGGAACCTCAAAAATACCAATATCTAGCATACTATGGGTTCAATTATACTTAATAAGTACCAAATTTTATAAGATAATGAGAATAAATAAAACCTTTTTACTTCTACTCAGCACCTGCCAGTCAAATGTTTCTAAGCATATTGTATGACTTGATAATGGCAGCCTATTTAAGTCCAAGGGTATGTTGAAGAAAAATACTGATGCTTCAAGTCTTAGAACAGAGGGGAAATGAAACACTGTAAAAACCACAAGGGTAAGTTCTCCTTATGCAAAGTCTTATAATAATTTAATATTCATGCAGAGCAGATGTACCTTCTGTTCTAAACTCTTAATTCAAAAGACTCAAGGTGGCAACTTGTGGGACAATAGGGCACCAAATGGAGCTTGGCAAAGGGAGAAAGCACAAAAACACAGATCACATTTGCTTCATTTCCTTCCAAGCAATGAGCACAAAGAGGGTGAACTTGGCTAAGGGAGAACCCAAAGTGAGTGATTTTTGTCTTGAAATCAGAAAATCTTATAAAACTAATACAAGGAATCCTGAAAATACCATTAGAATAGCTCCGGAATGTAGGAGTAAATTGAAGGGGTAAAATTCATATTAATTTATTAGTACTTTTAACAAATGTGTACTGAGCCCCTACTACATATCGTAGTCTGCTAAGTGCTAGGATTCAAGGATGAATTATCAAGCTATCTATTTAAAATAGGTGAATTTTATGCATTTCACTGTATATATGTCATCATTTGATTTTTAAAAAATTGAAAAGAAATGTAGATTCTTATCTTCAAGAAAAGTAATAACAATAATATTAATTTCTAAAAAAAAATGGATGAGGCATGATTCATGCCCTCACTATTGAGTAGGGCAGCCAGACTCATACACAACTAACTACAATAAAAGCCAAACTGAAGCGCTATCATTAAGACATTCATAAGTTATATGTAAACACAGGAGACTGCGCAGTGAACTTCTAAGAGGGGACAATGGGCTGAGGGCTGAGGAAATAAAAAAGGGTGATGAAGGACCCAGCCTCTGGCAAGCAGGAAGTCATCATCACCCCAGGACTACGGAACAAGGAAAGGAAACAGCTTTCCTGGAGGCCAGAGTGAGTCTGAGTTGTGGGGAGAGAGGCTGCCTAGTGAGAGTGTAATCATGAGAGACACAGCTCCTGCCAGAAACCCAGGCTGGTGCGGAGAAGGAGCAGAGAGAAACATGGCCAACTCTCTCTCCTCCTGCCTCACAGTTTCCTGCCAGTGCCTCCCAGCAAACCCTCCCCAGTGCCAGCTGGCAAGGAGGCCAGGGCGATGCAATCTGCAGTTTGGCTCCTGGAGCACAGAATAGGGCGGAGGAGGAAAGAGAATGGAACTGGAAGCATGGGACAGGGCCATCATAATAATTCATTTTAAGGTCTGGTTTATAAGGATAGGTTGCTTAGAAGGTCATGAGAGAGTAAAACATAGAACAAATAAATTTCAAGAGAAAAAAACAGAGACATTTTAAAATTGCAGATCCACCCTAAGGAAAAATCTAGGCAGCTTATCAAAATGAGGTCCATAGGCAAGCAGAAGGCAAGAGGAAGTAACTGAGCCCTGGAGAGAGAGATCAAGTGCAAAAGAGCAAGGAAAACAGAGTAGGCCTGCACCCTGATCTTTTTTTTTTAATTCATTTTTATTGTTAGACTTATTGGGGTGACATCTGTTAGCAAGGATTACATAGGTCTCAGGCATACAATTCTACAGTGCATTGTCAACTTGATGTATAATAAGTTCACCACCTAATGTGACTTCTCTTTTTGCACCCTGATCCTAACCAAAGCTGCCCCCCAAGTTTCAGGAGCAAAGCCTCAGAGATAATAATCACCACTGTGGCTACCACAGTGACTGCAAGAAAGCCTCTAGAATTTCCTAAGTGAAATGTTACCTGTCTGCTTACTTTTCCCTTAGAGTACAAAGTCATCATTTCCTCAACAAAACAACGAAGAAATAATCATTTTGCAGTATTGATTTCTTCTTTAATTCGATTGTTTTCACATGTTCATAGTCAGAGGCTTCATTGCTTTCTTAGTATGTGTGTGTGTGTGTGTGTGCGTGTGTACGTGTGCATGCACATATGTTTGCATGTGTGTGTGTATATACAGCAGTAACTTTCTTGTGATATAATTCTGGATTCCTATGTCCCATATCATTTACCAACTTAAAGAAGAATTATATCAAGTAGGCTACATTTTCAAAGATCTACATTTAAATGATTTACTGAGTATATTGGGTATATATACAGCACATGTGTTTTAAGATATGAAAGTTTCCAGGAAAATGGATATTAATTCAAGCATTCAGGCTTATCACTTTGTAGACTAAGAAGCTAGGCCCCCATAAAATAAGACTAATCCATAGCACTACAGCTATTCTTACGTTATTAATATTAACCAAAGTTAAATGCATATTTACTGTGACTCTGGTATATGCTGCTGTGTGTATAACTCCAGGAAGTGGCATTCACATCACAGTCCATGTGAACTATGTCGCCAAGAGGTGTCTAGTGCACAGCCCCTTCAGCCACAGGTGGGGACATAATTAGAACTTAAGGAAATCCCAAAGAATGACATAAGAGTTAATATAAAAGTTTAGTAAGGCTATATTAAATATTCCTGATTACATAGTTACTAGCACCATAACATAATTAAGACAGAATCTGCAAAAGCAATTAATGTGAATTATTTTTATTTCACTCCCCCCCCCCAATTTTAACAATAAACAAGAATTAGGTAGACAGGAAAAGGTATAGATACAAATTTGAAAGTCATCAGCTGTAAAAATGTGAAAAATAACTTCTTGCACAGTTTGAGAAACAGGTAAGTAAAAGAAGCCAATAAAACTCCAAAAGTCCTAAAATACATATTAAAATCTACTGGTTGTTACCACAGAGATAGAAAATGTAGATCCCTTTAAAGAGATTTAAACCAACTTCTGCAGACCTTTATAGAAAGCATGATCTAAATCTATAGAAAAAAACTTTAGAAAATAAAAGCGAAAGGACATCATCTCATATTTTACTTCAAAACATTTCCTCACTACATGTTTAGCTTTTCCTTTATATTGCTGGATTGAAAAGACATGAATCTACTTTAAACATCCCAACTAGTATCAGAACCTTTAAAAATGATCCAACCCCAAATTAAGTTATAGTTATGAAGAAAACCATTATAATTCACTTAGGTGAGAAATGGAATTTCTGGGTTTGTTTTTTTATTCTTTATGAGAACACCTGTCTATGAGACAGGTGTCAGTGATCTTTAGATCTTTTTAAGCCATCTGTTAAGGACGGTGCTGTATACAAGTGGCTTTTATATGATGTTTATTAAAATCTTGATTTCCTCGGGGAGGGTTCTTAAAATTCCCACATACAATAACAGTTATTTCATTTTGAGCCAACATGATATTTATTGGTGATATACAAATTGAAATTGTTGGATGAGAAAATATCTCAACTGTAATTATGTGTATTTGTATTTTTGTTACAGCTTTAAAAAAAGAACATACAATAAATACATTCATGAGGCAGGCAAAATTCCATGGAGTAAAACAAACAAACAAATAAAATCTGAAGTGTTTCAATATTATTAAAGACTCCAATCAACTTTGCTGCATTTATCCAGCCCTTTTTGCAGTCCTTTTTGTAATCTGGACTCATTTGGAGTCTATTCTTAACAATATGGCTGTAATAAAAGTCTTGAGCATTAACTGCTATAACTTAATTTTTCCCTCTTCTACAATGCTTAAATTTCTTTTGGAGGCACTGAACACATTTTCCTTTTCTCTAGGTAGTTGTATACTTTTTAATCTTTCCTTTGTAAGAACAGGGACAGTGTCTTACTTGTTTTTGGATCTTACTCAGCAACCAGCACTGGCCCTGAATAATAAACCGAATGTTTGCTGAACTTTTTTAAGTTCTCCTTCAGCTTCCTGTTTGATGAAAAGCCTGAAAACAATTCCACTGGATCTCTCTGATCTTCACATTTCCCTTTAAGTTTGGCCTTACCCTCTAATTGTGCCTCATATGATAAAGGTTCTATAAGTTGGGTCTCAGAAATATTTCGCCCTTTTGGTAATAATAGCAGCTTCTATTCCACTGCAGTAGAGCACTTGAAATGGGAGCAGGTTTGCTATCAAATAATGAGAAAGTAGCTGGCTACTCTCACAGCAGTAACTTACTAACATGAATATTACTAGGTAACATGTACAATGGAAGTCCGCTTGGGCCGTTTGATGACAAAACCATCACCTTCCTCTACAGAAAACTAATTTTGGGGAGTCAATACCATTTAAAATTATCAGAATTTTAGAGTGTTTAAATAATTCACAAATGCACTCATTATACATGATTGCTTCCTTTAACTAAATCCCATTAACTATTTGGGGATTTAGTTGTTAGCAAAACTAATGTTAGGGTTAAGGAAATACGATCATGAAAGTAGATGTGCAACTTTCCTTTCTCGTTTTATATATATCATGTCCTTGCGCTTCTAAAGGACCAAATAGTGCTCTTCCTAGGAGGCCTTAATTTAGGTCAGTAGCCTATTCTTCCAAAAAGAGAACAGGCTCTGAAACACCATAAATCCAGCAGTAGTGAGGGGTTAGGAGGCAAAGGAAGATAAAAATAACTTCTAGAATAGAACAAAGGCAAAAATTCTAACACCCTGTCCAGATCAGCCTTTGGGTTATAGGGACTATATACTGGGAAAACAAGAATTATATGTTTAAAGGATAATAGCAAAAAGGCCAAGTTTATAGCTGGAAGGAGGGATTCACTTATTTTCCCTCTAATTTAATTTTACCCATTTAATTGCAAGTAAGTGTATGCTGATTTATTTTTTTAATTAGCTACCTTTCCATCACTGGCCTTATTATTCATCCTGGCTTATATGGCACAGAATGGAGTCTGTAACAAAGACAATATAATCAATTCATTTAGTCTCATGGGGGAAAAATAAATTTAATGAGTGGAGACAAAAGTTGGGAGAAAAATACAGTATTCGTGTTATTACATGACTACCATTAAAAGTGACAGAACATAAACACACCACAAGGTGACAACTTTTATCACGGTAAAAGAAAACATAATGTCTAAGGTAATAAGGAAAAGTTCACAAACTGTAAGTTTCAAAGCATGGACTAGAATTCATCTGACAGTCCTTCTGTATATCGTGTCTTACCACTAAAATGCCAGTGAGCTCGGTGAAAACTCGAACACCTACTCTTTGGTTTAATTTTGTGAAACATTTTTGCCAAAATGACTGGTCCCTTTTAGACACATGCTTCAATCTGATCCTTTTCATTATAAACCACACATTGGTGCTCAAGTAGGAGATGACAAGTAAAGACCCTGAAAAAGTGATCGTGCCTCTTTAAAAGAGCCTCTTGTATACAGGCAAACCAAGAACAGGGACAGCGTTGGCGGGAAACTTCTTAGGAGGACATATTTTAAATGCAGCTTTTGGGGAGGTATATTAATAACCCCTTTTATTATGCCAAGACGATGAGCCAAGAGAAGAGAGGAAGCACAAGGTTAGAGGGAATCAGAACAAGACAAGCAGAAGAGACAGCACAATCAGGAGGGCGGAGAGCACAGAGAAAGCAGCAGGGGACAGAAAAATTTTAAAGTGTACTTGAGATGGAGCAGGAGAAAGGAAAGCAGAAAGCAGCAAAAGGTTAAACAGGAGGAGCAAAGCAATTTCACAAAGACTTGCAGCAAGAGTGGCAACACCTGGAAGAAAGGAGCGGCATTACGGTAGGTAACCTACTGTCAGCCGGTCACTGTCGCAGGGAGCGTCTTACCTCCTACAAGGGGAATTCAGTCTAGCGTGAAAAACAGATCAGCACATGCACAACTACATACAACTCAGTAGTATTGGAACAGAAAGGAAGAACAAAGCCTTCACAGATGGAATTGAAAATGCTTCACAGATGAGGAACATTTGAAAGTGAACAGTGAAGGAGAAATGCTTTAATATGATTCAAATGAGAGAAAAGACTACTACTCATCATGTAGTCAGAAAATAAAATGGAATAATTACCTTAATAGTATACTTAGTACCTGATCCTAATGAACATCTAGTCAGGCCACCTATATAAGCTGGAACTCATTTATTATAAACTGATTTTATAACCAATTTATATGCTCCCAACCTACTGGGCCAACAGTTCTCAACTGGGGATGTATAAAAGAACTTGAAAAGCATTTAAAGCTCTATGCCCCAGCTGCATACCTGATCAATTAATGAAGAATCTCTGAGAGTAGGAACTGTGCCTCTTTATTTTTCAAAGTTGCCCACGTATAGCTAAGGTTGAAAACAATTCTACTATGCAGAGAAAAAAGAACTAGGAAAAGAGTAAAGTACAACTAAAATTCAAATGGGGACAGTCACATAGATATTCAATAGTAGCCTTTTTCTCCTGTATTATCAGAATAGGTGTTCGGTTCACTGTTTGAAAAAGAAAAACAGTTGAAGTGAGAAATCATAGAGAACAATAAATACGTACCTTAAACATTTTGATTTAAAACCAAATTCACACACATTCAACAATATTTTGAAGTAAAACCCTTTCCTTTGATATAGATTTTTTTATGGTGCTTCATTGAAGGCTTGATTATATAAATAAAATTTATAAGGTAACACCTACCATTTCTAATGTCTTTTATTTTTTAAGTATTAATTAATAGAATAAGATAGATCCCAGTCAAGCAATTTGAAGAGGGATCATTCTAATACTGTTTTCTTCTACAACATTTTCCAGTTGTCTTACTGACATCTAATTAAAGAATATAATTTTTACCAGCTTGAGTTTATGTTTTTCCCAAATGCACCCAACTTAATTTTTATTTTAAAAAGGTATTTAACATTTCTGTTTCATTGTTTTACATATTATATATGTATATGTATTTATAGCAATACAATAATATTATAATGACAATATAAATACAACCAATATAAACAGTGTTGGAATAAACACCTACCTCTTGGTTAACAAGCAAATCATGTGTAGGAGCATAAGTGTACAGGCTTAATTTCCAACTCAGTTGATACTTTATTTTTAACAGAGTCCATGGAAATTACAGATGAGTGCTTTTCAAATCACCCTGAGATCTTATTTAAATGAAAATCCTGATTAGATAGATATGGAGGGGTGGGACTTGAGATTCTGCATGTCCAACAAATTAGCTTACAGGTAATATTAATACTAATGTTGCTGGTCTAGTGATCATACTTTGAATAACAAAGGTATAAATCACTGATTATTAACCCTGGTTGCACATAAGAATCACCTAGTGAGATCACTGAAAATACCAACAATGTGTAGAACCCAGACCCATTAAATCACGATCTCTACAGGAGGGGCCCGACTCAGTTATTTTTTAAGAGCATCCAAGTGATTCCAATGTACAGCCAGTGTTGAGAATCACTAGTGTAGATTAATCAAATGGGTTAATTTAGTCAGCTTTAAATATCCATCTTCATCCTGGATACTATCAGAGAGGGACTCACAGGATGTTGCTATAGAATTTGGCCAAAATAATTTTATTCTTATGCTATAAGGATAACATCATAAACCAAGCTTGCTCAATTTGTGGCCCAACACAAATTCATAAACTTTCTTAAAATATTACGAAAACTATGCATGAACCCTTTTTTTTTTTTTTAGCTCATCAGCTATTATTACTGTATTTTATGTGTGGCCCAAGAAAACTCTTCTTCTAATGTGATCCAGGAAAACCAAAAGGTTGGACTCCCCTGTATAAACCTAAAGTTCTATTCCTAGTGGCTTCTTCACTTATAAATAATTTATTTACATTTATAGCTTTAAGAAAAAGTTAACAGAAATAGCTGAAGTGAAAGACAAGGGAGAGGATAAGGGAAAGGAAGGCAAAAAACTACGGGGGGCGAGGGAGACTACAGAGAGAGAGACAGAGAGAAGTCACATACACTGTAAGACTGAAGACTGCCCTTCATTAAATACAGCTGTGTGGTAATTTGGGACAAAATATTTGTTGAAATACATCACTTTTTCCTATTTTCAGGTAATTTTCCCCTTAGGGGGCTAATTAAGTAAAATTTTCTACAGCTATGCTCAATGAAACATTAAGGTTAAAATATTAAACACAATTAAATCTGGAAATTAAGAATTAAATTATCCCAAGCTTAACATTTCTCATAATAATATTTCAAAATTGGATTACATCTCCCCAAAGCCTCCAGAATTAAGAAATGAAAGGGCTTCCCATAATCCATAATCTTTCAATCTTATATGTATTGCTACATTGATTCTCATCTCCATTTATTAAGAAGAAAATTATGGAAATGGTCATTCTCATTACTCAATAAATATTGAGTACTACTATATGCCAGACCCTGCACTGAGCACTGGGAACACAGCAGTGAACAGGAAGCTACAGACTCCTCTGCAATAAAGAGGAGGATTCAACTAAATGGGCAAATAAACAATAATTAGAGAATCTGAGGTACTAAAGAACTAGAGGCCATTTTGGATTTGATCAGGGAAAACTTTGAATTGATCAGAAAATACCTAAGGAGATGAAGTTTGAGCTAAGACCAAAGTCTGAGAGGAGCAAAAATGAGAAAAAATGATTAGGAAAAAATTCCAGGCAAGGGTGGAAATTAATTTGACTTACTTAAGGAACTGAATAAATTGCAGCATGAAAATTTCTACTTATCTATCATTAGAGATTTCTAGCCTATTTGGGTTGGGGTCACACAGTATATACTGTATAATTTCAATCCTTTAAAATTTGTTGAGATGAGCTTTATCATGCAGTATATAATCAATATTTGTAAATGGTCCACAGGTGCTTAAGGGACTATGTAAACTACACTCCAGTCAAGTAATGGTCTATATGTATTCATGAGGTTTAAATTGTTAATCACATTCAAGCACTCTGTATCCTTAATGATGTTTTAGTGTGCTTGTGTTATGTCAATTACTGCAACCACGCTCTGACTATGGATGCCTCTATTGCTCTGCCAAGTTTGTTTCATGTATGTTAAGACTACATTATTAGATACATTCAAATTTAAATTACTATATCTTTCTTATGACTTGAAGTTTTATTGTTATGAAGTAACTGTACTAATACTTTTTTCCTTACAGTCTACTTTGCCTGATCTTAATCAGGAGGAACCAACTTTCTTTTCCATAGGTTACTTTTTACTGTTCTTTTACTTTTAATCTTTCTGCATGCTTATGTTTTAGATGTACATCTTTTAAACAGCATATAGCCAGAGTTCATTAAGTTTCAAAATACTTCTCTTTTAAACTGCATAGTTTAGCCCATTTAGATTTAATCTAACAACTAATATATTTAATTTTTAAGTCTACTATCTTATGTTGAGCTTTTTCTTTTACCTGACTATGCTATTTCTTTTGCTCCCCCATTTAGAACTTACTTTGGATTGGTTGTTTTTTTCATCATTCCATTTCCCCCTATACTCACTGAATAACACATTTTAACACATCTTACTCTCCACCATACTATAAAGTAATTGTATTTGAAATATTCTATATATTCTTAAATAAGATATGAGGATGATACTATCTTATTCTATCAATATTCATTTATTCACGTACTTTATTTTTCAGATTTTTATTTTTCTAAAACATGAAGTTATTTTCCTTCTATACATTGAATATAATTTTACTCCCTTCTGGTTTTAACTGCTGTTATTAAAAAGTCAGTGTGCACAATATTAAAGTAAAAGAACAAAGTTAGAGGACTGATGCCACTCAGCTTCACACTTATAATAAAGCTACAATATTCAAACAGTGTGATACAGGTAAAAAAAAAAAAAAAAGACAACTACATCAATGAAACAGAAGAAAGAGCCTAGAAATAAGACTGCATAAATATAGTCCATTCATCTTTGAAAAGGGTGTAAAGGCAGAATAGTGGAGCAAAGATACTCTCTTAAACACATGCTGCTGGAATAAATGGACATTCACATGCAAATAATAAATTTACACATAGCCTTTAACCCATCACAAAAAAATAACTCAAAATAGATCATTGACCTAAATGTAAAACTTAAAACTTTGAAAGTCCTAGAAGACAAAAATAAGACAAAATTTAGATGGCTTTGGGTATGGTGATATCTTTTCTAACACCAAAGAAAAGATCTATAAAAGAAATAATTAACAAGCTAGGCTTCATTAAAGCTTAAAACTTCTGCTTTGCAAAAGACAAGCCACAGACTGAAACAAAATATTTGTAAAAGACACATCTGAAAAGGGGTTATCCAAAATATAAAAAGAACTTTTAAAACTCGACAATAAGAGAACAAATAATCTGATTTTAAAATGGGTCAAAGAAAACAAAGCCATGGAGCCTGGCTGCCTCCCCCGCACCATTCCAGAGCTGTCCTCCCCGAACCCTCCCAGAGCCATCAGTAGGCCCCAGAAAAAAACTGTAGCAATGAGTATTGGGTTACAAAGCAGAATATCTGCATCCTTGAGAACTGGACAGGCAGTTCCTGAGTGACAGACACACACTATCGCTAATCCCAGTAACAAGGGTGGTGATACAGAGGTAAAATAGCTGAGGTCTGGCAGTCAACATTACTGTGAGAACAAAAGTGGCCTCTCCATCCCCATCCTTCAAGACTGATCCCAGAAGGTTGTTTGGACACTTCAGGCAGCAGAAAGCTGCATCTGGCTGCAGGGGTAGCACTATGATTTCAGGGGCTCAGAATGCCATCACCACATTCTTCCATGAGGGCAGTGCTCTGAGACAAGGGTGACCGGGTTATAGAGGAGACACCTACTTCCCACAGGACTACCAAGCATTTTACTCCACCCAGCAGAAATCTGGGTAGCCAAAACACTGGAGGAAATAAAACCCTCCAGCATCACCTACCAGAAAACAAAACAGGACAAAAGACCTATTCTTATCAACCTGCTGTAGAGTTCGCTCCCATAAATGCCTAGGCAGAGAAAGAATCCATCAAATACTATGAACAACCAAGGTAACAGGCAGCTGAGAAATAAAATGAAAAATCTCCAGAAAATAAACTTAGAGACCTAGAAATATATGACTTAAATGACAGGAAATTCAAGATTACAGTTCTTAAAAAAAACTCAACAAGATAGCAGAAAACTCAGATAGGCAGTTTTATAAATTCAGCAATAAAATCAATGAAAAAAAATGAATACTGTACCAAAGAGGTTGAAACTTAAAAAAAAAAAGATAATTAGAAATTCTGGGGCTGAAGAACTCAATAAAAGAGATGAAGAATGAAAATAGCAAGCTCAGGAAATAGAGCTGAGCAAATGAAGGAAAGAGTTAGTGATATCAAAGATAAAAATCTGGAAATGATATAGATGAAAGAAAAGATAGACTTGAGAGTTAAAAGAAATGAAAGAACATTACAAGCATTATCTGACTCCATCAGAAAGAGCAAAGTATAATGAGTATACCAGAAATAGAAGAGAGGGAGAAGGGAACAGAGAGTCTATTCAATCAAATAGTGAACAAGAACTTCCCAAACCTATGGAAAGAACTGGATCCTCCAATCCAAGAAGCAAACAAAACACCCAATTATTTCAATCCAAAATGTCTTTCTCCAAGGAAAATTATATTAAAATTGTAAAAAATTAATAACAAAGAAAGAATTTTCAAGGCAGCCAAGGAAAAGAAGACAGTAATCTATAAAGGAATGTTCATTAGGTTATCATCAGATTTTTCAGCAGAAACTCTACAAACTATGAAAAAAGTGGAATTGAATTGAATACTGCAAGAGAAATTAGCAGCCAAGAATAATATATGCAGCAAAGTTTTCCTTCAGATATGAAGGAGTAAAAGAGACCTTTCTATACATACAGAAGCTGAGGGAATTTTCTACTACAAGACCTGCATTATAGGAAATACTGATGGGGGCTTATTCTACCTGAAACAAAAAGGCAAAATGATACAAAACTATGAGACAGATGACTAACAGACAGGTAGAAGCAGAAAAGTGGAAACTTCATTCAGAATAGGGACTATACACTGAAAAATAATATAAAGTTAAAGGAGATAAAAACAAATGAAACAGAGAAGAAGACAATAGCTACTGTAACTTGAAAATGAACTCAGAGTATAATGATAATTTGTAACAACAACAAAAAATACATAAAATAAAAGGAAGTAAAGTTCTGAATTTGCAAAGGGAAATGGAGCTAAAGATGTATACAAAAGATAAAGGACTACTATATATGTATGAAACCTACTATTAACCTACTATTACATAAACTTAATTGTAACCTCATGAAGAAATCCACAACTGAGACACGTAACATAAAAAAAGAGAAAACAAAAATAAAATCATAGAATACCACCAAACTAAATTAACAGACAGAAATACACGGTCAAAGAAACAATAGAGACACCAAGCTACCAGAAAACAAGAGATAAAATGGTTATAGAAAATCCTCATATATCAATAATCACTCTAAATGTAAATGGACTGAATTCATCAATAAAAAGGCACACAGTAGCAGAGTGTATCAAAAGCAAAACCCAAGAGACATATCTTAGTTGCAAGGACAAATTTACTCATAGACTCATAGTGAAAGGGTGGAAAATGATACTCCAGGCAAATGGCATACAGAGAAAAGCAGGTGTACCCATACTTATATCTAACAAAATAAATTTCAAGATAAGAAAAGTAACAAAAGACAAAGATGGGCATTTCATAATGATAAAAGGGACAATACATCAAGACATAACACTTGGGAGTTCCCTGATGGTGTAGTGGCTTAAGGCTTCGGCGCTGGCGCTGTCAGTGCTGCGGCCGCCTGGGTTCGATTCCCAGTCGGGGAGCTACCCACATACCAAAAAGAAAAAAAAAAAGACATAACACTTATCAATATACATATATGTTCCCAATCAGGGAGCACCAAAATATATAAAGCAGCTGCTAATAGAACTAAAGGGAGAAAATAACAAAAACACCATTATATTAGGAGACTTAATACCCTCACTGACAGCTATGGATAGATCATCCAAACAGAAAAATCAAATAAGAAAATATTGACTTTAAATGGCACATCAAATCAAAAGGACATAATCAACATTTACACAGCCTTTCATCCCAGGAACACCAGAATATACATTATTTTCTAGTGCACATGGAACATTCTCAAGGAATGTTGGGACACAAAACTAGCCCTAACAAATTTAAAAAGTCTGAAATTACACCAATACTTTGAAACTGGATATAAACTGCAAAAAGAAAATGAGGAAAACAACAAATACATGGAGATGTTACTAAAGAATGACTGGGTCAAAGAAGAAATAAAAGGAGAGATAAAAAACACATAGAAACAAATGAGGATGAAAATACGACATATCAAAGCTTCTGGGATGCTGCAAATTGGTAACAACAAGAAAATTTATATTATTACTCAGTTTAAGAGGCCAACATTACCCTGACACCAAAATGTGGTAAGGAAAACACAAAAAAAGAAAACTACAGACCAATATCTTAGATGAATACAGATGCCTAAATCCTAAACAAAATACTAGCAAATTGAATACAACAATACCTTAAGATTATACATCCCAGTCAAGAGGGGTTCATTTCAGAGGCACAAGGATGGTTCAACATATGCAAACTGATCAACAAAAGCAGAAAAAGCATTTGACAACATCCAACAACAATTCATGATTAAAATACAATAAAATGGGTATAGAAGGAAAGTACTTCAACATAATAAAGGTCATATACAATAAACCCTTAGCTAATATTATACTTAATTGTGAAAAACAGAAAATTTTTCCTCTAAGATCAGAACAAGACAAGGATGCCCCCTCACCACTGTTATTAAACACAGAAATCCTAGACAGAGCAATCAGGCAAGAGAAATAAATAAAAGGCATCCAAATTTGGAATGAAGAAGTCAAATTGTCACTTTTTGCAGTGACATGATTTTTTTAAACAGAAAACCTTAAAGACTCTACCAAGAAGCTATTAGAAACAATAAGCAAATACAGT
Source organism: Lyroderma lyra (assembly GCA_004026885.1). Taxonomy (NCBI): domain Eukaryota; kingdom Metazoa; phylum Chordata; class Mammalia; order Chiroptera; family Megadermatidae; genus Lyroderma; species Lyroderma lyra. The sequence continues at coordinate 456,677 of PVJL010000270.1, forward strand.
AAAGTTATGGGATATAAAGTTGTGGGATGTACAAAAATCCACTGTGTTTCTATATACTAACAATAAAACTTCAGAAAAAATTAAAATAATTTCTTTTACAATTGCAATAAAAAGAATAAAATACCTAGGAATAAACTTAACAAAGGATATGAAGGACCTATATACTGAAAGTTATATACTAAGATATTATTAAAAAAAATTGAAGAAGATACAAGAAATGGAAAGATATTCCATGTTAATGGATTGAAGGAATCATCGTCGTTAAAAATGGCCATATTATATTATCTAAAGCAATATACCGATTTAATGCAATCCCCATTGAAATAGAACAAAAATTCACCAGATTTGCATGGAATCACAAAAGACTTGAATTGCCAAAGCAATCCTGGGAAAAAAAAGAACATGGCCAAAGGTACACACTGTCTCATTTAAAATGATACTACAAAGTGACAATAATCAAAACAGCATTGTTTTGGCAGAAAAGTAGATACATAGACCAATAGAACAGAATTGAGAACCCAGAAATAAACCCACATATTGGCATACATGAGCAGATAATTTCTGACAAAGGAGCCAAAAACTTACAACAGAGAAAAGAAAGCCTCTTCAACAAATGGTGCTGGGAAAATTGGAAAGCCACGTAAAAATTAAAACTATAGGTGGTGAACTTATTATACATCAAGTTGACAATGCACTGTAGAATTCTATGCCTGAAACCTATGTAATCCTTGCTAACAGATGTCACCCCAATAAGTCTAACAATAAAAATGAATTAAAAAAAAACAAAAAACAAACAAACAAAAAAAACTAGACTGTTGTCACTGCACACCAAAACCAGTTCAAATTGGGATCAAAGACCTAAATATAAGACCCAAAACAATAAACTGCATAGAAGAAAACATAGGTACCAAACTTATAGACCTTGGGCTTGGAGAGGATTTTATGAATTTGACCTCAAAGGCAAGGTAAGTAAAAGCAAAAACAAATGAATGCCACTGTATTAAACTAAAGAGCTTTTGCATAGCAAAAGAAACCATCAACAAAATAAAGAAGCAACAACTAAATGGGAGAAGATATTTGCAAATAACACCTCTGATCAGGGGGCTAATATCCAAAATTTATAAAGAACACATACAACTCAATAATAATATAAACAAACAATCCAATTAAAAAATGGGCAGAGAAACTGAACAGACCTCACAAAAAGACATGCAAACAGCCAAGAGATATATGAAAAGAAAAATGTTCAACTTCACTAGATTAGGAAAATGCAAATCAAAATCACAAGATATCCCCTCACACCTGTTAGAATGGTTGTGATCAGCAGGACAAGTAATAAAAAGTGTTGGAGAGGTTGTGGAGAAAAAGGAACCCTCATAGATATTGCTGGTGGGAATGTAAATCCATATGGTCACTATGAAAAACAATATGGAGGTTCCTCAAAAAATTAAGAATAAAATTATGACCTATATGACCCAGCAACCCCTTTTCTGGGTATCTACCCAAAAAATCTGAAAAGTTTTTTTTTGCAATGATATATGTACTTCAATGTTCGTTGCAATATTATTCATGGTGGTCAAGACATGGAAACAACCAGTGTCCTTTGACAGATGATTGGATAAGAAGGGTGTGGTACACATATACAATGGAATATTACTTGGCCATAAGAAAAGATGAAATACTGTGATTTGTGACAACATGGATGAATATTGAGATTATCATGCTAAGTGAAAAAAGACAGACAGAAAAAATATGATTTTACTCATTTATGAAATCTAAAACTGAAAGCAACAAATAAATAAGACTAACAAACATACAAAAACTTACAGACACAGACAAGAGTTTGGTGGTCACCAGAGGATAAGGAGGAAGAGTGGGTGGTAGAAGAGGTAAAGTGGGTCAAACATGGTGATAGAAGGAGAGCTGAATCTGGGTGGTGAGCACACAATGAAATATATAGATGATGTATTTTAAAATTGCACACTTGAAACCTATATAATTTTAGTAACAAATGTCACCCCAACAAATTTAATAAAAATTAAAAAATAAAAGGATGGGCTACTTAGATTGACAGATGAGGGAAAATTTCTCTGTAGAAGTGATATTTAAACCCATCCTCAAGACAGCTGTATGAAAAGCTGAGACTAAAACACAGGGAACAGTATGTATGAGTAAAGGCTTTGAAGTGAAATGAGTTCTGTGTAGTTGAGAAACTGAAAATGGTCTGGATAAGAATTATAAATTGGTTTAAAAATGTTTTTTAAGATGTTTAGTAGTACTTAAAAAATTTTTTTTCTAATAACTTAAAGTCTGGGATGAAGGTTGATTACTCCAGAAAGAAGGTTTCTTTTCATATTACCAAGTGCATAATACATGATCTGAAACTAAATCCAAGGTTGGAGGCCTCCTGCACAACTGAGATGACCACAACTTAAGCTTCATGTCCTGAGGGTAAAATCTTCTGGAAGCCCAGTTTATTGTGATGAAGGTCTCCTGTATACCTTCACCCTGTATAATTGTTGAACTTTTATTCCTGTCTCCTTTGCCTCATATGGCCATAAAAAGCAAAGCTCAGAGTTTCCACTGGTGAACAAAGCTCCTCACAGCAAAAGCAGCTTCACTCATTATTTATTTCACTGTGTTCTCTTCTTTGGGTTTCTCTTCATTTTTGGTCTGGTAATATGCTATTTTTTTAAAACTTTTTAATGTCTTTAAACTTTAAAAAATATTTTTATTCTCCTGCCTTATTTACTTTCAGAAAAGGTTGATTGGAATAATTTAGTCTTCCTTTACCAAAATAGAAAGTTCCAGTCTCAGCTTTCATATTTTTAATTGATGAAAAATAGAAGAGTATAAGCACTATGCTGGTAAAAACGAAGGAAACTCTAAAGTTCAGATTAATCATTAATAAAAATTTAAGTCAACCATATTTTGTAAAGCACTTAATTAAAATGAGTAAGTAAATAAATATAAATAAATGATAAATGAATGAATGAAGCAGGCAACTCTATTAAGAGTTGCTAAAACCAGAAAACCTTGACTCATGGAGGCCCTACTAAATAGAAATTACAAGGCAAAATCTAAGATTTTAAAGGTCTCAAGTGCAAAATAGGTACTAAACAGTGTTCAATGTCAAACATTCTAGGGTCAGCCCTGCTGATCCCTGCCACCGGAAGTAAATATCGGCACCTTACATAGGTGTACTTTTTTTAAATATGTGTTTTTATTTTTCAATTACAGTTGACATAGAATATTATATTAGTTTCAGGTGTGCAACATAGTGATTGTATATTTATATAATTTATGAAGTGGTCACCCCAATGAATCTAGTACCAATCTGATACCATACATAGTTATTACAATATTATTGACTATATTCCCCATACTATACTTCACATCTTTATAACTATTCTGTAACTACCAATTTGTACTTGTTAATCCTTTCCCTTTTTTCACCCAACACCTCAAACCCTCAAAATGTTCTCTATATCTATGAGTTTCTTTCTGTTTTGTTTTGTTTTTTGTTCTTTAGATTCTACATTGAAAGTGAAATCATAAGGCATTTGACTTTCTCTCTCTGACTTACTCTACTTAGGACAATACCCTTTTTTTTAAATTTTTCATTTTCATGAAATATCTTTTCTCATTCCTTTACTTTCAGTCGTATGTGTGTGTGTCTTCCAATTTGAAGTGAATCTCTTGTAGACAGCATATGTAAAGGTCTTATTTTCTTATATTTTCTTATTCATTCAGCCATCCAATCTTTTGATTGGGAAAATTAATTCATTTACATTAAAGTAATTAATGATAAATATGTACTTATTACCATTTTATTTTATATATATATATATATATATATATATATATATATATATATATATTCCCCCCGCCCACCCCCACCCCCCATCTTAAAGAAGTTCCTCTAACATTCCTTGAATACTGGTTTGGTGGTGGTGAACTCCTTTAACTTTTCCTTATCTGGGAAGCTCTTTATTTGTCCTTCAATATTTGTACCTTGATTCTAAATGATAGCTTTGCTGTGTAGAGTAATCTTGGTTGTAGGTCCTTGATTTTCATCACTTTGAATATTTCATGCCAATTCCTCCTGGCCTGCAAAGTTTCTGTTGAGAAGTCAGCTGATAGCCTTACGGGAGCTCCCTTGCAGGTAACTAACTGCTTTTCTCTTGCTCTGTTAAAGATTCTTTCTTTGTCTTCAAGCTTTGGCATTTTAATTATGGTATGTTTTAGTGTGGGCCTCTTTGGGTTCTTCTTATTTGGGACTCTCTGAGCTTCCTGGGATTGTATCTCTATTTCCTTCACTAGGTTAGGGAAGTTTTCTGTCATTATTTCTTCAAATAGGTCTTCAATTCCTTCTGTTGGTATGCTTGATGTTGTCCCAGAGTCCCCTTAAACTATCCTCATTGTTTTTAAGTCTTCTTTTCTTTTTGCTGTTTCTATTGGGTGTTTTCTGCTACCGTATCTTCTAAATCACTGACTCAATCCTCTGCTATATCTAATCTGTTGATTCCTTCTAATGTATTTTTTATTTCAGTTACTGTATTGTTCATTCCTGAATGGTTCTTTTTTATGTTGTTTATCTCCATTTTTATGTTTCCTATGCCTTTGCTGAAGTTCGCACTGAGATCATTAAGCATATTTCTTATTGTTCTGCATGATAAATATATGAATCCAACATGTAGAGCATTGTTACCTGGCTCTAACACAATTTGGATCAAGCTTCATCAATAAATGAGTATTGGCCTACCAAGACTCATTCTTCCACTCTTTTGCTAGTGCTTCTGTATGGGTACTGTCATTTAATTGTTAAACTAAGTCTTCCTCTATATCTCTTCATATCTGTCTTCTGTATCCATCTAAGATAGAAATTTTTGTTCTCCAGCCCTCATGATCTAATTAAAACCAATATACAAATGAGGACAAAAAAGACAAAGGAATGGCTACAAAGGAAGGTGGGACCAACTACAAATTAACAAAATAAAAATACAGACTAACTGTACATGGACTCAATAATAAAGTCAGGGGAACCAGATGCTGTTATTCAAGACAGACCTCATAACCAACAAAGTTCTGATTTATTCAAATATGCCTTCCTTTGGGAAGCCTTCCCCGAATCCCCCAAATGAGAGTCTTTCTCTATGCTATGAAACCACAGCACTTTCTGTGTATCTCTAGCATGGAATCCAGCACATTATGTTGTAATCTGTTACCCCTCATTAAACTGTAAACTTCTTGAGAAAGACTGTATTATTGTGTTCATATTTCATGCATCCAAGTGCCTGGAACTTAGGGGTTTGTTCAGTGAATAAGAGCTGCCACACCCTATCTCATTGGTTATAATGATTCAGATACACTAGCATTTAAAATCAACTGTTTCTGGCTTGGTGGCCCTAATGCCTGCTATTCCCTCTTTCTAGAATGGTTCCCCCACTCATACACACAGACACACACATGCACACGCGCACACACACACACACACACACACATTTTGCATACTAATCCTTCTGATTTTAAATGGTACTTTTTTAGAGAAGGCCTTATGTCACAAGATTTATTCACCTCTCATAGCACCTTACATTTTTCCTGTATTTCACTCACATGATTTGTAATATGTCTTGTGTGTGTGTACATGCATGTGTATCTTTAACCACAAAATCAAAGCATGAAATAAAAAAAATATAAACAAAGGCTCATGCATGTGTTTTTCCAAAGATGTTTTCAGAGAAGAAAAATGAATACTTTTTATATATCTAAATGATATAAAATATCAAATTCCTAGTATATGTACAGATACCAAAATTAGAATTTCTTTGGTCAAAATAGCTTGTAGTGGTCCGGGGGTTGACTCAGGGTTGACAAACTATGGCAGCAGAAAAATCCATTTGCCACTCATTTTTGTGCAGCCTGAAGTCTAAGAATAGTACTTTTCACATTTTTAAATGACTGGTAAAAACTGAAAATAATAATAATATATTATGACATGTGAGAGTTGTATGAATTTCAAATTTCAGTGTTAATAAAGATGGTTTATTGTAATTTACAGCCATGTTATTTACATATTGTTCATGGCTGCATTTATGCTACATAGTTTAGTAATTACAAAAAAGAAAATGTGACTGCAAAACCAAAAATAGTTATTGTCTGGTCCTTTACAGAAAACAATTTTCTAACCTCTATTTTACCCAAATTGTTATTCTAGACCAAGCTTGATAATTCAATTGCCTTTGCTAATAAATTCAGTTTGGGTAATGTGATCTGATTCTGACCAATAAGAAATGAGGGGACACATATGAGGAGACTCCTGGGAAAGATTTTCTTGCCCATACGAGTGATATACAGATACAGAGAGCTGACACTTGCTTTATTCCCCTGGATGTAATTCCTGGAATTGTTATAATCATCTTGCTATGATATTGATGATATGCAGCCAACACATGAAGGAAGGTAGAAAAAAGAAGCAAAGAGAAGCAGAGATGGGGCCCTGGCATGCCTTTCCCTGAGTTGCCTAGTCTATGAACTGCTTCTTACATGATATTGTCAAATGACAAAAATAATACAATTTAGTAACAAGTTTGATTTCCTTCTTTTTCAAGGGAAAACACTTCACAAACTGGACCAGGAGAATGCCTCTCATGCAGTGGAGCACTGTTCCTGAGGGATTTGAGGCAAGATAGGGTTTTATAGGAAGTTAGAAGAGGCGATGGGGAAACAGGGCATGATTGTTGAATTCCCTGTAAATCTAGAAGGTTCTATTTTCTAGGGGAAGGTAAGCTGGCTAAAGCTGAGCTGAGGATTATGACTGGTGTATCTTCGGTTTCCTTGATGGGTGTTCTCCATAAGTGCTGGCTAAATTAGGTTTAGATTTGTAACATGGACTGGGCCACTGGGGCAGCCTTCATTTTGTCAGTCCTGATATATTAGTAGTACAATTTAACTTTATTAATATCATCACTTTTCTCTTTTTTTCAGTCAATTTGCATCAGTTTTCTGTAACTTGCAGTAAAAGGCATACACAACGAAACTTGACAAAACGGTATAGTAGTAGGTTATGCACTAGTGAAAAAAGAAAATTTGCCACAGCATTTAGTATAGGAAGAGACATCTACATAGTTAAAAATGCAAGATTCTAAAGTTAAGAAAAAGAGCCTAGAATAGGAGATGATGTGAAATTTAGCAAAAAGGAAAATGATAAAAGAAAAAAAAATATATATATATATATAGTACACACACACACACACACACACACACACACATTCAAATGAATATGAGCTAAATATCCTTTAGTATTGGACTTAGTTTCTTTTGTAACCATTACCAGATGGAATGCAGGCATTCTTCAGCTGTACTAAGGATAGGTCTAAAATTCACACATGCTCCATTTTTCTCCTTGTACCTTTGAATTTCAGAGAGAGGCAGGATACACTACAACACAGTAATAGTAGGAGGGTAGCAGATGTCATGGCAATAGCATATGAACAAGAGATAAAAACTCTGACCCAAGACTGATTTGGATAATCACATAATAATAAAGATTATAGCAATAATAATATCTAACACTTACATGGAGCTTATTTTGTGGCAGATAAACTTTCAAATACACATACACACACACACACACACACACACACACACACACTCACTCTAACTCTACCAATAAACCCACTTGACTAACCAAAGTCACTCAGATGCTAAGTAGCAGTGCCAGGATTTGAAGTCAGGTGGTCTTGCTCCAGAGTCCAGGCTTTTCATCAATATGTTATAGTGTCCCTTCTCTGACTCTCAATTTTCTCATTTGTAAAATGAGGGTTCTTCATCGGAGAAGCAATAAACTCTAAAAGACATGGATAGAGTAAACTACCAGCACTTAGTACCAGCAGAAGATTAGAAGTCACAATAGCCTCTTTCAGCAAATTCAAATTGATGGGCACATTTATGAATATTCTCAGCAGAGAATACAAATAACATTAACAATTACATAGGCTAAGAAGGTGATATTATAAATAAAATTGTCCCTTTATACTTCCTAGTGTCTGAAATGTAGTCAGCAACTACAAAAAAATTTCAGGCATTTCACAGTAGATATGCTTTCAGAAACCATTGGTAAGCATGTTATTTTTTTTTTCTACTCTATAATCTGTATAGAGGAGGAATCACTTCTTTTGCATTTCCTCATGATCCTATGCCTATAGAAATAATAAAATTAAAGATCCTATCTAGTGGCAGATGGCGTGTCTGGCCACAAAGGTGATAAGCCCCTGAAGCAGCCCAAGAAGCAGGCCAAGAAGACAGACAATATAAGGCATTCACGCAGAAGCAAAAAGAAGAGCAGAAGAAACTCTAGGTGCTAAGAGCAAAGACTACTGGAAATGGTCCCCTGTCACAGGAGGAATTAAGAAATCTGGGGCAATGATGAGGCTTAATTCCATTCCTGTTTTAATATCTGGATTCCCTGCCATAACATCTATTGCCACCTATAGCTGGAAGGAAGTACTGTCTTGGAACCTATTGTACATTTAAGAATAAACTTTCGTTAATAATAATAATAAAGCAGCAGCTCATCTCTTTAGTTCTCACTCAGCCATTTCAACTTTAGCTGCGAGGTCAGAGTAAACCCAACCCAAATTCCTGTCAAAGTATGCTCTTCAGTTTTTGTTCTGTCCCAAATTCTGCACTGCCTGGAATTAAATCAACTCATTTGAAATGGAAACAAAAAACAAAAGATCCTATTCAACAGAGTTTATCACCTCCTTTTTAAATACTTGAAACACTAAATATTCCTCATGCAAAGAAACCAAATCTAAATAAGTAAGTTTTGGTACACCTATAATGTAGCTTAAATGGGATCATATACAAGACTGAATGTTGAGAAATGTTTAGTTTCCATGGCAGTGTAATTAAATAGAGCATAGTTATTGAATAGGATTAGAAACAAGCAGGGAGCTATGGCTTCAGATTTGGACAATATGAAAGCAATGAGAAGATTTATCCATTTACCAAATTAAAATGGTCAGAATTTAAGATAAGCTTTCCAAATTAAGTATTCAAGCAATAAAATCACATGCCAAAGAAGGAATATTCAGGCTATCAAAGAGAGAGGAAGAGACCAGAAAAACAACTAAATTAATATTAGTCCACTTTGTGGGACTTGTATTATGGTAAATTTGAACATATTCATAATTTAGACACTATAAAAGGCAAAATGATTCTGAAAGAAACAGAGAACTCAGCATTAAATTAGTATCATTCATGTCACATTAACCTTGCATGACGAAATCAGTCCTCTCTACAAAAAGATGACTTCAAAAGGACTACCTCTGATATTTTGTTAGCATTGACAAAAGTTTAAATTAAAGATTGACAGGTAATGAACCTCTTAAGGCTGTTTGTTACTTTAGTTCAGTCTTTCCCAACAGCTGCAAACTGCAAAAGAAATTGCCCAGGAGAATTCAGTACCATGGGAGCGACTGTAAAGGTGAGAAAATAAATAATGCATTATCAGCTCCTTTAAAAAATTCTTTATTACACGTATTATATTCAATATTTTTTCAGTATTATGTCCATTTCCCTCTGTATTTTCCTTACCTTTTTTCTCAAGAATACTGATATGTAGAAAAAAGAATATAAATTTTTGTCATTGTTCTTTTTTTTTGCTGACTATTTCAATATGCTTTTGGCCATTTTTCTTTTCTTCTGGCTTTCTCCAGCAAGGATGTATGTAACACTAATCAAAAATTACTACAGCACTGAAGTGTGTCAGGTGGCAGTTCTTCTTGCTCACACATGTTATTTCTTTTAACATTTCCCTCTCCTATAGAAGAAACTATTTAATCACCTTCTCAGAAGGGAGAGTAAGAAAGAATTAATGGCATTTGGAATCAGTACATGTATTTCCAAGATGCCATTATGCTTATTAGCTAAGTAGTGTGAGAAGATGCCCCTGTGGGAGTGGGAAGCCAGAGGGGAAGAGTGAGGGAATCTTTAACACAACTGCAGATTAGGGAGGGAGAAGAGGAGAGGGGGCACCATCATTCAGAATGTAGTTATGCAGAAAGGCAAACTGATGCCAACAGAGAAATGGCTACAACATAAGAAGTACATTCTATGCTAAGTATAGAAATCCTGTCACTCAGTGAGTGAACATGGCACAGAAATGGTAGAATATATTCTCAAGCAACAAGATTGTTGCCACAAAAGAGGGAAAAAATTATGTAAACCATGGAAACCAGTAGGAAATAGAAGGAAGAGAAAAATCAGAAATTACAGAGGGGTTCTGAGTACACAGAACCAAGCTCTGTGTAATGTGCATTCTAAGAACAGTTCTCCTTCCCACGAGGAGCTGGAATTAGAAAGCATCGTTCTTCAAAGGGAAAGAAAGCCATGCAAAGGAGACCAATTTCTCCTTTTACAGTTTTCAAAAATAAGTTAACAAATGCATATTACTAAAGATTGAATGAAAAGGGGAGGTGTGTTTTTTTATGGCTTCTAGAGCAGATGCAATTCAGAGGAGCCCAAAATAACCCAGCAAAGCTGGTGGATAATAAGAGAAATTTTCATGTTCAAATACATTATTTTGAAACTTTTGTTAGGAGGTGGATATTTCTTAATACATTAATACTGGAGAATTCACTGAAAGGAACCAAAGAGTTTTTTTGGGGGGTTATAAGCTTACATGCTCTCATGTGACTATATTGCATAATGAAAGCAAAATTATGCACCTTTAATATCCATTTATTCTAAGAACAGGTGTGAATTACCGAGGCTAAACTGCATTAAGAGAAGATAGAATAATGATAAACATGCGCTACCAGAAAATTAATTTCATTCAGGGGAGACACAGGCTTGGTAACAAGCATTAAAATATTTTAAATGGAAAAATGAAAATAATAGGTTATGAATGCAGTTAAGTCAGATGACTTAACTAAAATTTTATATTTCTAAAAATTGTCCAACATCAACAGAAAATTATAACAAGAATAATTATAAAAGAAGAGTGAGGAATTCCCTGATGGTGTAGCGGCTTAAGGCTTCGGCGCTGGTGCTGTCAGCGCTGCGGCCTGGGTTCGATTCCCAGTCAGGGAGCTACCCGCATATCAAAAAGCAAAAAAAAAAAAAAAAAATAAGTGTTTAATTTAGGTGGTGAACTTATTATACATCAAGTTGACAACGCACTGTAGAATTGTATGCCTGAAACCTATGTAATCCTTGCTAACAGATGTCACCCCAATAAGTCTAACAATAAAAATGAATTAAAAAAAAAAAGAAGAGTGAGAAATATTTGAGTTCTCCCTAAAACACTATAACAAGAGGGGAAATAAAAATCAGGATTTGGCAACAGCTTTCCAGTCTTGAAGTTAGAAAACAGAACAAATCTCCCAAAAGAACCTCATGGAGCTGTTTAAATTACCACAGAATTTCATAAAGAATTCATTGAATGCTTAAGCAGGCTCCTGTGTAGGTCAAAGAGGAACAATCAGAATATTGGTGGGGTCATTAAGGGATGAGGGGTAGAGTAATAGGAAACAAAATATAATTACAAAGTGAGTGAAAAGGAGAATTAAGAAATAACAGATGTATTAATAAATGTTGTTTTGGTTTTAGATGAATCACTTTTTCTTTGAAGACACTCACCAAATTAGATTTTTTTTTCCATTTGATTATTTCTTATTCTTTATATTATCTTTCAGATAGAGATCTTACAGCCTCAAGGGAGTGGCTCAGGTGCTAGAAGCATCTGAGCCTCTAAGATAACTATATTCTACACATATTTCATTAGAAATTTGAAGCACACTTTATCTCCCTTCTTAAAATATTCATTAACATTAGCTATTAGCTACACATATGTGATTTCAATTTTGTTTTCAAGAAACAAATCTGTAACACACAAAACCAGAAACTATTGATAAGATTAAATATGTATATTTATGGACAACATCATTTTATATTTTTCTGATGAATATTTTTGAGTCTATAATTCCAAAACTACATACATTACAAAAACATTATGACTTCAACTTTTAAGCAAGTCTTCCTTATATGTACTTTACTGAAATCCATGGTGCAAATAATGCGTTCATCAAATTTGAAATACGTAAGCTTGTAATTTTATTATTAGGTTACAAAATTAAGTTCTTCTGAGCTTCAATTCATCAGTGCATTATCTAAGCCTTCAATATGAACTTCTTTGCAAAATAATAACACCACCATTTTGCTTTATGCACACTTGTATACAACACAGAATACTATATAACTGTATAAAATTACAACATTAAAAAAGAAATGACTACAGTTAGAAAGCAGGATACAAACCACTAGGAACTCAATTTTATAGACATCATTAATACCTTACAGCTGTTTTTTAATATCCATAAAGTTATTTTATAATATCTAAATAATCACTCAATATTTTAAAATTATCATAAAAGCACGATTTAATAAGGACTTGTTTTGTTCCAGCAGTGTAACTGACATACAGTATCTTATTTAAGCTCACATAAACATAGAAATAAAGAAATTAAGATAAGTTTAAGTAATTCACCCATGGTCACAATGTCTGAAAGTGACAGAGACTAGACTGCAGATCTGTTCAACTGCAATTTAGTTATCACCACACTACAGCTTTTCTTCCTAACACATGAAATAACATTCTTAGGAGACCAATAAATTTCAATTCAGAAAGTCCTGGTAAGTGCCCATTCACTCAGGTCAGCACTCAGCTCTCTTAGTTTCTCTCCCACCTTTCTAATCATTCCTCAACTATTTCCTGTTCCCTAAATATATATATTGTCCAAATTCCTACCTTCAGACTGCATCTTCTTTTCCTGAAAATGATCTTTTTCTCTTTACACAGCACCATTATTCTCAGTTCCTTCAACTGACCTCAGCCTGCCTCAAAATGTTGGTATCACTGACTTCTCCTTTACTACATTCAGTCAATTCCCAAATCATGCACTGCCACAGCCCAGGTTTAAATCCTCATTACTATCTCCTAAATCACTAAGCAGGCTGAGCATAAAATCCCAAGTTCTTACCAGGGCTCAAAATGTCTGGCAGGATCTCATAAGCCAAGGCTCCTTTTTTATTGCACCTCTTAGGCTCCCTCACCTCATTGCTCTGGGCTTGTCCATTGAACACATCAGGCAAGCACATGCCTATCTTAAGAGTCTGCACATTTCTCCAAAATAGCCACATGGCTGGCTCTGTCACTTAATTCCTATCTCAGCTAAAATGTCACCATTTTGAGAGATCACAGCATTATGATCCATACCCTTATCCTGACTGCTCCTTCATGGTACTTTCAACCTCACATCATTATAATTTATTTTGTGTTTAGTGCCTCTCTCTCCCACAAAAAGTAAGTTCTATTCATTGGAGAAAGAGCGTGTCTTCTGCCTTTAACCTCTGCCTGGACCATGGAAACAGTGAGTTATTTGTTCGAAAATGGATGAATGAATGACTAGATAAAATTTAACTTGTTTTCTTTCTAGTCTATTTTTCCCTCTAACTTTACCATTAGCAGTGCTGTCATTGTGGCTCAAAACACAAAAACAAAATATGGCACTGGTAAAATACATGGCATTTTTAGAGAAAGTGCATAGGTTGGTAAAAGGCCCTATGAATAGCACTCTAGGACTTGTGCACAATACCTAACCTTTTAATATTTTGTTTCCTCAGGGAACAATAATGATGCTTACCTCATAAAACTCCTCAGGGATTTAACAAGGTAATATATATAAAATGTATATATATGAAATGGTTGATGCAAGGGCTGATACACAGTAAACATTAAGTAAATATTAGCTAGTATTGTAATTACTTGTTTGTGCCAATTTTCAATTGATGGTTTAGGGTTTTAAAATGTCATGCTAAGAAATTTGCCCTAATCAATATTTTTACTAAATTTATTGCTAATGAAATAATATTTCTAATGAATAAATTTTGGTTTAATACTATTCCCTTCACATTAAATTCCTAGGCCACAAACTTTTTTTCAAGATGCTATCCATCTAGAATTACAAAAAGTGGTTCACTTTTTGTAGGGGAAAATTCTTATCAGTACCTCACACCATATGTAAAGATGAAACCCAAATGCATTTAAATATTAAAATGACACTAGGAGAAAAATTAATATATTTTATTAGACCTCAAATAAGGAAAAGCTATTTTAAAAATTCATAAAGGAACACTAAGATACTATTTTAAGTACCACAATAATCTGGAGACATGTTTGTTGGGGGACTGTATACCAACTATAAGAAGAAACATTTCATGATCAGGTTAAATTGGCATTCAAGAGCAAAGCTCCTGGCTTTGGGTTCAAGATAGCAGAGTAGGAAGATCCTGAGCTCACCTCCTCTCATTGACATCAAAACTACAACTACATATAGATCAATTATCTCTGAGAATGACCTGCAGAACAGATTTTCTACAACTAAGGATATAAAAACAAACAAACAAAAAAACCATATTGAGACAGGTAGGAGAGACAAAGTCTCAATCTAGTCAGGAACCACCCTGCCCTGACTCCCTGTATGATGACCCACAAGAGGGAAGGATATTACAATACTGAATGTCCCCCCTGAAGAGCAAGGGGTTGAAGCCCCAGCCTGGGAGACTTGAACTGAGAAGAGGATCCCATAACATCTGGCTTTGAAAAGTGGTGGGGCTTTTGTCTGGGAGAGCCCAGGGGCTATAGAAGACTAAGGTTGCCTCTTTGCAAATCCCAACGGAGAAGCAGCAGTTTGAAGAGCACCTGGTTTATATGTGAAGAAATTGACTAATTTTAGGGTGTGTGATAGAGGGGCAGAAATCTATTGAAACTTTCTCCAAGAATAGAGTGCTGGTGAGTGGCCTTTCCCCCCCCCCCCTTTTTTAACTTTCCTTTCACCTGGCAGGCACCATTTCTGACACTCTTCATTAACCTTGCTAACATTGTTCACCCCATGGTGGCATTTCCTTGAGAAACCACACTAGCCGGCACACCTCCAAAGCATTTCCTGCCCTGCCATGTCCAGTGGGTGGCATCGCTGACCCTGGTGCTCTCCAAAAGCAGCCCTTGCCTCACCATACCTAGTGGGCAGCCTCAGTCAGCACTAGTACACAGCAGAGTGTCTGCAACAATTGAGGCTGGGCCTCACAGTCAGACACACTGGGGGCCATCTTGCACACTAGCATGTCAGCAGCAGCTGCAATTAAACACACAAGCCAGCTGCACCAGGGGATCTGCCCTGCACTACAATGTACCCAAAACAGTTGTGGCCAGGCTTCACAACCAGGGATCAGTCTCGCCTGCCAGAGTGTTCATAGCAGTTGTGGCCCATCCACAACAGGAGGCCACACTAGTCCACACAGGGAAGGAACACTTCTGGAGCACCTGGTTCTGATGTTTAGGAGGGACTACACCACTGGGCCCCACAGGACACCTTCTACGTAAGTCCACTTTGTCAAGACTGGGAGATGTACCTGATCTACCTAATACAGAGAAACAAACAGGCAAAATGAGGAGACAAAAGAATATGTTAAAAAAAAAAAGATAAAACCCAAGAAAAAGAATAAACAAAATGGAGGTTAGCTGTCTACTAAATAAAGAGTTCCATGTAGTAGTCATAAAGATGCTCATCAAACTTTGCAGAACAGTGGGTCAACTCAGTGAAAATTTCAACAAAGACATAAATGTAAAAAATAATCAATCAGAGTTGAAGAATGTAACAACCAAAATGAAAAATACACCAGAGGGAATCAATAGCAGATCAGATGATGGAAAATAATGTATCAATGGTTGGGAGGACAGGAGAGTGGAAATCACCAATTAGAAGAGTGAAGAAAAAAAATTAAAAAGAATGAGAATAGCATAAGAGACCTCTGGGACATCAAGCATATTAACATTTGTATCATAGGGTTCATGGAAGGAGAAGAAAGAGAATGGGACAGAAAACCTATTTGAAAAAATAATAGTTGGAAACTTCCTATCCTGGTAAAGACAGCAGACAAACAAATCCAAAAAACACAGAGTCCCAAACAAGATAAACCCAAAGAGACTCACACTAAAACACATCATAATTAAAATGTCAAAAGTTAAAGATAATGATAGAATCTTAAAAGCAGCAAGAGAAAAATAGTTACCTACAAGGGAGCTCCTATGAGACTCTCAGTTGCTTTTTCAGCAGAAACTTTGCAGTTCTGAAGTAAATGGCACAATATATTCAATGTGATGAAAAGGAAAAACCTACAACCAAGAATATTCTACCAGGCAAGGTTATCATTCAGAATTGAAGGAGATATAAAAAGTTTCCCAGACAAGCAAAAGCTGAGAGTTCATCACCACTAAACTGCTATTACAAGAAATGTTCAGATAATTCTTTAAGCAGAGAAAAGAAGGCCAAACTGGAAATAAAAATAAAAACATGAAAGAAAAACATCTCACTATTAAAGGCAATCATATACAGTAAAGGTAGTCAACCAACCGCTTATAAAGCCACTATGAAAATAAAAATGGAAATAAGTACATATGTAACAATAATTACCTTAAATGTAAATGGATTGAGTGCTCCATTCAAAAGACATAGAATGGCTGAATGGGTAAAATAATAAAATAGAACCCACACATATGCTGCCTATAAGAGACTGACTTCAGATCTAAAGACTCAGACTAAAACTGAAGGGATGAAAAAAGATACTCAGTACAAAAGGACATAAAAAAGAAAGCTGGGGTAGCAATATTTATACAAAATAGACTAAAACAAAGTCAGTAACAAGAGACAAGGATATGAAATAATGATAAAGGGATCAATCCAATAAGAAGATATAACCCTTATAAACATCTATGCACCTAACATAGGAGCACCTAAATACATATAGCCAGTATCAACAGACATAAATGGAGAGATTGACAGTAATATAATAACAGTAGGGGACTTAAATACTTCACTTACATCAATGGATAAATCATCTAGACAAAAATCAACATAGAAACATTGGCCTTAAGTGACATATTAAACTGGATAGAATTAACAAATATATACAGAACAATCTATCCAAAAACAGACTACACATTCTTTTCAAGTGCACATGGACATTCTCCAGGATGCATTGTATGTTAGCCAACAAAACAAGTCTCAATAAATTTGAGAAGACAAAAGTAATATCAAGCATCTTTTCCAACAACAATAGTATGAAATTAGAAATCAATTATAAGAGGAAAACTGGGAAAAAAACACACATGTGGAAGAAGTGGAAAATTACAGAGAAAGCTATTTCTGTAAGCTTTTTAATGTGAATTCTGTAAGCTGTTAAATGTAAATCCTGTGAACTTCCACCTCCACATTCCTTCCCCCAGGTGCCTAATGTGTGCATTTATCTTTGTAACCCTGCTTACTTGCTGCATCCATCTGCCAGCCCCCACCCCAATCCTATAAGTATCCTAAAACACTGTTATGGAGAAGCTAAGACTTTGGAGCATGTTAACTCCTCTGAGCCTGCCAACACAATAAAACTGGTTCTCTGACCCTCCCAGTGCCCTTTGACTTCTTTGGTTATTGGTTCTGCCGTAACATGGAGACTGAGAAACATGCTACTATACAGCCAATGGGTCAATGAAGAAATCAAATAGGAAATAAAAAATACCTTGGACAAATAAAAATAAAAATGTTACAAAAATCTATGAGACACAGCAAAACCCTTTCTAAGAGGGAAGTTTATAGCAGTACAGGTTCACCTTAAAAAAAAAAAACTCTCAAATAATCTAACTTTACACCTAAAGGAACCATAAAATAGAAGAACAAACCAAGCCTAAAGTTAGTAGAAGGAAGGAAATAATAAGACCAGAGCAGAAGTAAATGAAATTGAAGTTGGAGGCCTCACTCTTCCTGATTTCAAACTATACTACAAAGGTGTAGTAATCAAAACAGTATGGTTCTGGCACAAAAACACAAAGATCAATGGAACAGAACAGAGAGTGCAGAAATAAGCCCACACTTATATAATCACTTAAATTTAAAGCAAAGAGGAAAGAATATACAATAGGAAAAATTCTTCAATAAATGATGTTGAAAAAACTGGACAGGTACATGCAAAATATATAAATAGATAAAACTGGACCAATTTATTATACCATATACAAAAATAAACTCAAAATTATAGACTTAAATTTTAAGACTTGAAACTATAAAATTCCTAGAAGAAAATATAGGCAGTAAAGTCTTTGACATCAGTCTTAGAAATGTATTTTTGGATGTGTCTCCTCAGGCAAGGGCAACAAAATAAACAAATAAGACTACATTAGAGCAAAAATTTTTGCACAGCAAAGGAAACCATCAACAAAACAAAAAGGCAACCTGCTGAATAAGGGAAAGATATTTGCAAATGATATATCTGATGAGGGATTAATATCCAAAATATATAAAAACTATACTACTCAACATAAAAAAAAATCCAATTCAAATATGGGCATCAGCCCTGAATAGACATTTTTCCAAAGAAGACATGTAGATAATGAACAGACATGTGAAAAGATGCTCAACTTCACTAATCAGAGAAATGTAAATAAAAACCACAATAATAATTCATCTCACACCTGTTAAGAGTGGCTATCATCAGAAAGACAAGACATATGTGTGAGAGAGAATGTGGAGAAAAGGGAAGCTTTGTGCACTGTTGGTGGTATTGTAAATTGGTGGAGCCACTCTGGAAAACAGTGTGAAGCTTCTTAAAAAAATTAAAAACAGAACTACTATACGATTCAGCAATTCTTGTTCTGGGCATTTCTCCTAAGAAAACAAAAAAATTATTTGAAAAGCTATATAAACCCCTATGTTCACTGCAGTATTATTTACAATAGCCATAATATGGAAGCAACCTAGGTGTCCATTCATAAATGAATGAATAAAGAAAATGTGATATATATGCATACACCCCTCCACACACACACACAGGAGTATTACTGAGCCACAAAAAAGAATGAAATCTTGCTATCTGTGACAACATGGATGGACCTATAGGGTATTATGTTAAGTGAAATAAATCAGAGAAAAACAAATATTATATAATTTTACTTATATATGAACTCTAAAAAACTAAACAAATGAACAAACAGAAAAAACAGACTCATAGATACAAAGAACACACTAATAGCTACTAGAGCATTAAGCAGTGGAGGGATGGGCAAAAAAGGTGAAAGGAATTAAGAGGTACAAACTTATAGTTGTAACACAAATAAGTCACAGGGATTTAGGGTACAGCATAGGGAATACAGTCGATACTGCAATAAATTTGTACAGTAACAGATGGTTACTAGATTTCTTCTGGTGATCACTTTGTAAGGTATATTAATGTCAAATCACTATGTTCTACACCTGAAACTAATATAATATCATATGTCAACTATGCTTTAATTAAAAAGAGCTTTATATTCCAGAAAAAAAAGAGATACTATTTTACTCCTATCTAATAACAAAATTTTAAGTGACGATACCTAGGGTTGGTAAAGGAATATGGCAACATAGCTGGTATAACTGGATACAATGTGGTAATTTACAGCTAAAGTACTAAATGATAAATAGTCCTTGGCCCAGTTATTACTCTTCTAAATATTTACCATAAGGAAATAATCCTATACTTAAAGGTGAAGCACAAGAGGCATTCTCTCTGTGCTTCTCTTATGTAAATGTAAATATTGAAATAATCTTTAGCTCCCTTTTTTCAGGCACTATGTTCAGTCAAATGCCAAGTACTGTATTATGAAAGTTATTCCTTTTATTGTCACTGCCATCAACTTTGGTTCAACTTCCATTAATTTTTACCTAGACATAAATTTTCTAAGAATAAAATCCAATCCTTACCATGGGCCAAGATATGACAAGAATTTCTAGAGTCACCACTATTATTAGAGTTTGTATCAGGGAGAATGGTGCACCTGAAGAGGATATGGACACTCCACCTTTCCTCAGACCTTGCTCTGTGCACCTCTTCCATTTGAATGTTCACATAGAATACAATAATGCAACATCATGATCAAGTGGAATTCATACCAGGAGCACAAGGATGGTTCAACATATGAAAATCAATCAATGTGATACAACACATAAACAAAATAAAAGATAAAGACCATATGGTCATATCAATTGATGCAGAAAAAGCATTTGACAAGATACAACATCCATTTACGATAAAAACACTGAATAAAATGGGTATAGAAGGAAAGTATCCAAGCATAATAAAGGCCATATATGACAAACCCTCAGCTAATATCATACTGAATGGGGAAAAGCTGAAGCCTATTCCCCTAAAAGCAGAAACAAGACAGGGATGCCCTCTGTCACCACTGCTATTCAATATAGTACTGGAAATTCTAGCCAGAGCAATCAGGCAAGAAAAAGGAATAAAAGGTATCCAAACTGGGAGAGAAGATGTCACTATTTGCAGAGGACATCATCCTTTATATAGAAAATTCCAAAGACTCCACCAGGAAACTATTAGAAACAATAAACGAATACAGTAAAGTTGTAGGATACAAAATTAACATTCAAATATCAACAGCATTCCTATATACAAACAACGAATCTTCAGAAAAAGAAATGTGTCAATACCTTTTGCCATTGCAACAAAAAGAATGAAACATCTGAAAATTAACAAAGAACCTGATGGACTTATACACAGGAAACTATAAGACACTTTTGAAAGAAATTGAGGAGGACACAAAGAAATGGAAAGATATTCTGTGTTCATGGAAGGAAGACTTAACATTGTTAAAATGGCCATTATTACTCAAAGCAATTTACATATTTAATGCAATTCCCATCAAAAATTCCACAATCATACTTTCACAAAATAGATTAAAAAATTATCAGATTTGTATGAAACCACAAAAGACCTCTAATTGCCAAGGCAATACTACATAAAAAGAATAAGGCTGGTGGTATCACACTCTCCAATTTCAATTTACACTACAAAGCATCAATCAAAACAGCTTGGTATTGGCAGAAAAACAGACACACAGACCAATGGAACAGAATCGAAAACCCAGAAATAAATCCACAAATTTATGGACAAATAAGTTTGATAAAGGAGCAAAAAAATATGCAATGGGGAAAAGACAGCCTCTCCAGTAGATGGTGATGGGAAAACTGGAAAAACATATGCAAAAGAATGAATCTGAGCTGTAAATTCTCACCATATACTAAAACTAACTTGAAATGAATTAAAGACCTCCATATAAGATCTGATACAATAAACTATATAGTAGAAACCATTGATACTAAACTTATAGACCTTGGGATGAAGGAGGACTGCATGAACCTGACCTCAAAGGCAAGGGAAGTAAAAGCAAAAATAAATGAATGAGACTATATCAAACTAAAAAACTTCTGCACATCAAAAGAAACCATCAACAAAGCAAAAAAACAGTGAACTGATGGGAGAAAATATTTGCAAACAATGCATCTGATAAGGGTCTAATATCTATAATATATAAAGAACTAATACAACTTAACAACAAAAAAAAACACCAACAACCCAATTGAAAAGTGGGCAGAAGAACTAAACAGACACTTCTCCCACGAAGAAATACAAATGGCCAGCAGACATATGAAAAAATGCTCATCCTCATTAGCTATCAGGAAAATGCAAATCAAAACCACAATGAGATCCCACCTAACACCTGTTAGAATGGCTATTACCAACAAGACAAGGAATAACAAGTGCTGGAGAGGATGTGGAGTAAAAGGAACTCTCGCACACTGCTGGTGGGAATTCCAAATTGGTACAACCACTATGGAAGATGGTGTGGAGGTTCCTCAGAAAATTGGGAATGGAGTTAGTATATGACCCAAGAATCCCCCTTCTGGGGATCTAACAAAAAAACTTGAAAACCTAAGTCCGCAAAGACTTATGTACCCCAATACTCATTGCAGCGCTATTCATGGTGGCCAAGATATGAAAATAATCAAAGTGCCATTTGATAGATGATTGGATAAAGAAGCTGTGGTACATATACACAATGGAATATTACCCAGCTATAATAAAAGATGAAATACTGCCATTTGCGATAAAATGGATGGGCCTAAAGATGATCATGCTTAGTAAAATAAGCCAGACAGAAAAAAACAAGAACCATGTGACTTCACTTATATGCGTAATATAAAACTGAAAATAACAAAGCAAAAAGAAACAAATGAACAACAACAAAAAAACCTCGTGGACACAATCAATAGTTTAAGGGTTATTTGGGGGGAGGGGAGAAGGGGTGGGAGAAGAGGGAAGGAGGGGGAGAGGAGGGAGGGGGAGTCAAATATATGGTGATGGAAAAAGAACTTACACTGGGTGGTGAGCATATAATGCAACAAATAAATGATGCACTGTAGAATTATACATCTGGAACCTATGTAACTCTTGATAACTACTATCACCCCAATAAGTTTAACAATAAAAATATTTTTATATATAAAAAAGAATTAATATCATTAGAGGTATACTGGAAGGGAAACAAATGATCAATATTTACAGAAGATATGAATGATTACCTGGAAAAAAGAGAATCCCCAAGACACTATTTGAACCAATAATTGACTTATAAAATTAGATTAAAACCAATAGCTTTCCTTTATACAAATAATAACCTACTGAAAAGTATAAAGTAATATATATATTAGAAAATAATGTAAACTACTATGAGAAGCACTGCCAACACACTATTTTTCCATCAGGATTTACTACTGACAACACTATGAGGCAGCTAATTCAACAGAAAGTCAATATCTCCTTTTTCCCCTTTGTGAACCGAGATGAGCTTTATTGATTCCCTCCTCCTGAGTAGTGCATTATAATTTTCCTTTCACATATCTGTCTGTACCCAACAAATCTCCTCACTGCCAAACTCACCTGGTCCTCTGGGATTCCATTTCTATCCCATCTACAGCTTCATGCTCTTGGCCTTTTGGGTTTAACTCAATTCTGTTTCCCCCACAAGAATACCACTTGTCTTATCACACTATCAAGGGATAGCTGGATGCTCTGTGACCACGATGGACACTTCATTGTTATGAGGTGAACAGTGTCTCTCCAAATTCATATGTTGCTGTTCTAATGCCCAGTACCTCACAAGTGTCTATATTTGAAGATAAGGACTTTGAAAAGGTGCTAAGTTAAAATGAGACCATTAATGTAGGCCCTAATCAAATTTGACTAGTATCCTTATAAGCAGAGGAAATTTGGACACGCTAAATAGACAACAAAGATGTGGAGGCAGAGAAAAGACCATATGAGGACACAGGGAGAAGGTGATCATTGGCAAGCCAAAGTAAAAAACCTGCAGACACCTTGATCTTAGACTTCTACCATCCAGTACTGTGAAAAAATAAATTTTTGATGTTTATACCATCCAGTCTGTGTTTTTCTTAATATGGAAGCCCTAGCAAAATAATATATACATGTACAGCATGAACTACACATTCTGTACTTCAAAGTCAGAGAGTACAGTTGCTGTCACTTCTCTACTCACAAAAAATAAAATCTGCTCTTCAAAGTTCAAGTTACCAACTTTCCTACCATTTGCACAAACACACAAGGGCTAATATATGACACACACACACACACACACACACACACACACACACACACACACACCAATGGATGTTCCCCTTTATTCATTGTCTCTTGGCTCCTTTGACCACCCTAATCCCACTTTGCCTGCAAAGTCATATTCTGCACTTGTCTCATTCAAAACTGCCCTACCTTCAAAAGCTCATACTCCTTATGCTTCAAGTTGCCTCCTCAACTACTCTCATTACATTTGTTCTTCAAGCTCATCGGTGCTTCCTGTTCAATATGAACTAACTTCTTATTGATTACCCTTCAACTGTACTTACCTTCCTTTATATCCAATTTAAATCTCTTAAGTATTTAAGTTTGAGCCATTTTTGGCCAATACCATGAACATTTTTACCCAGAAAGCAAAATCCCAACCATAGATAAATCAATCCATTTTTCTCAAGACTACATCTCAGTTGTCAAAAGTTTAGGGGGAAATCAAATAACCAGATGGATAAATAGCACAGCCTTAGTTAACAACTTTGTCAACATTTCTTAAGCAGCTATTTTCCACCTATTTCTACCTCTGACTCTACTTTTTCTCCCCAATAATTCACCCTAGGTCTACTTCATAGAGAAAATAAAAGCTGTCAGACACAGACTCAACTCTCTCAAATTCCTTTCCATAAAATCTATGGATTTAACTGCATCTGTATCCATACACTCTCCCTTCCCTCCTATTTCTATATAAGAGGTGTCTCTCTACCCTCCAATTATATGCTGAATACTATCCT
This sequence comes from Lyroderma lyra, assembly GCA_004026885.1. Lineage (NCBI taxonomy): Eukaryota > Metazoa > Chordata > Mammalia > Chiroptera > Megadermatidae > Lyroderma > Lyroderma lyra. The sequence continues at coordinate 481,006 of PVJL010000270.1, forward strand.
TTCTGCTCAATTTATACCATCAATTAATTCATCCCTTCTATTATCGATATCTACACACTTCCCCCTCTTTCAATTTCCTTCTGTCTCTCTTTAATAAATACCACCAACATTTAAATATTATCTACTTCTATTCTCTCTCATCTTAAAAATAACCCCCAAACCCTAGATGTGCTACCAGTTTCTGCTCCATCTCTTCTCCCACTCACAACCAAATATATTGCAAAAAAAAAAATCATCACCACTTGTTCTCCCATCCACTTTTCATAGCCCACTCTAATCTGGCATCCTTTCTGGTCCACCAAAAGTGCTCTCGTATGACAATTACCTTCGCACTTTGAATATGATGAAAAATGTTAGGTATTATTCCTGCTCTTTCTGTACCTTTTGTTATCATGTATCACTACATCCTTTTAAAACATTCTTCCTTTAGCTTCCATCATACAAAAATACTTCCAATTATCCATGTAAGTCTCTGGCTACTCTTTCTCAGACTATTTAACAGGCATATCCACCTCTTACAGATTTTAAATGTTAGAATGCTTCAAGGATTGATCCTTGCATTCATATCCTCTGCCTATATATTCTTTCCCTAAGTGACACTAGCCATTCTCATGGCTTCAATTATTATTATATACAGATGATGACCATATACATATCTTCCATTCAGACCTTTCTTCTAAACTTCAAATTTATACATCAAACTTCAATACTTATGAAACTCATTCTCAATACATCTTTCTCATTTCCTGAAATCCAATCACCTTAAGCAATCTATTCTACTTACTACATATTCAAATCCATTATTTCCAATTCTATTTTCTTACCCCAGACTTCACCCTCTCTAAATTGGACTTATGTTAATGTTTCCAAACCAATATCCCCACATCCCCTCCTGTCCCTTTCAATCTAGTTCCCATGCTTCTGCAGAGTAATCTATCTAAAATGTAATACTTTGTCACATTTCTGCTGTTTAATACACTTCAGGTACTTCCTAATGCTTTGGATATAAATATCAAGGTCTTTCAAATCACCTAAAAGGCTCTGGATTATGGGGCCATTGTTTATCTCTCTCACCTTCATCTCAAAATATTCACACCCATTCATTATGCTCAGGTCACACTGGGCAAGATATCATGTACCATACATCAAATTAGAAAATATTTTCTTTTAATGGTGATAATATATTATGCTAGATTGGTGTATAGAAATAGGCAGTTTCATATATTACTAAAGTGTCAATCAGTAAGACCTTTAAGGACAATTCAGCAATATGTGTCAAATTTCTAAAAATATTGTATAATGTTTGACCTATAAATTTCTGTTCTTAAGATTCAACTTGATATAATAATAATGGAGATAATTTCACAATAGTGATACTTGGAAACAAATAAATGTTATGCTTTGTTTCTCTGGTAGATTTTTTTTCTGGTAGGGAAAAGGCCTCCTTTGATATAGGAGATACAGAGAGAGAGAGAGAGAGAGAGAGATGAGAGGGAGAAAGAGACCCAACATTAATACTGCATATATCAAAATCCATAATTGCTTTTAGCGCAATCTAAAGAATATCCAAGTTAAACATTTTTAGATTCTTAATATTAAAATCAGGAAAGTTTACAACATTCATGACAAAGTAAAGAATTTATAAAAGACAACTCTTTCTGGTTTTTCATTCATCAATGCTATTAACTCTGTCACATGCTGCCACACATAATCCTTAGTTACTCTGTTTTATTAAAACCTTACTTCAAAATATAGAAAAAATGAACTTGATACAGTAAAGAGAAAAATACAATTACTCTTTTTGCAAAAGATGCACAAGTGATGATTATACTAATCTAAATTTACTGTTAATCTGTATAGAAGAGATAAAGTACAATAAAATTTTTGGAAAAGGAACCAAAATATGGAACACTTTACTCAATAAATGATGCAACAAAACTTTATTGAGAATCTACTATGTACTATATAATGTGTCAAGTGGAGGAAATAAAGAGATAAATGACAAACACTGACTTGTGTGAAAAAGAATAACTCAATTCATTCTATATAAACTGGAGTTAGAATTTCTTCAGAAATCTCACTCCTTACTTGTCACTCACCTAGGACCACTGTTATTTGTACCTTGAGATTGGAATCCGAGAGGTCAACCATTTCAGACTCCTGCCTTTCTGGGTTGGTATTCTTTAAAAACACCATATCACATTTCTATTCCTTTGTATTTAAAACACTGTCCAAAAAGTAAGACTTCATGCCTTTAACATACCATCTTTTACCGCAACCTGAGAAATGGCCTCAGACATGGCAGTTAACCGTGAGTTTCACAAAGCACCTGATGCTATGCTACATGAGAATGCCAGTTTCACTAATTCTAAAAGTTAGAGCCAAAATAGAAATCAGGCACTTGAAGTCACTGAAGGCAACTACACTTCATATCTTGTCATAGTTGACCAAGACTCCCCATTTTTAAAGCAGCAACCACAGAAGATGGTGGGTTAGATAAATGCTATGCCTGCTGCCTCTGAGAATCACATCAAAATTCCAAGTAAATTATATAACAATCAAGTTCATGAATCATGTAAAGACTAGCTGAACAGAAGCCCTACAACTAAGGATATAAAGAAGAGGCTGGCTGCAGTGTTTCATGGCATTTTACAAAGTGGTCACAGGCCCAGCACTAGCGAAAGAACCAAATCTACATTAACTCTGTAAAAACCACAGCCCAAATCCTGTGACTCCCTGAACCCCACTCTGCTCAGCTAGTGCTACATCACTGGGGATATTCTTAAGTCTGTGTCACCCAGCCTGGTCCATGCACCAGAGGAGGATCTTTCAATAGCTGAACAGCCAGCAGGTGGTAACAGGACTAGGTGGACCCTGGGCCTTTGCTAAGGTGGTAGCCATCTGCAGTTCACAGCAAGGCCACACACATACACACTTCTAGGTCCAGCAAAGGCAACAGCCAACCACATATACCTACCAGGTAGCCACAGGCAAGTCACAAGCAAAGCTGAAATTGGACCATACAAGAGCCTCTCCTAAGAAACACCAGAAATATAACACCCAGAGGCTGTCTTCAGACCACACCAGAGCAGTACCTGGTTAGCCTCACAAGTGGCAAATCTGAAGGGTGGTCTTGATAGGCATAAGAGCCCCCTGGGGTGAATCAACTGTTAAGAAATCAGTTCGAACAGAGCAGCCTATACACTGTGGGCACAACCAATCCTCACAGCCAATAGGCCTGAGAGTCAATCCCACCCACTGATGTGCCAAAAGCAACCAACTACAACAGAAGAATACACACAACACAAACAAGGGACACTCCTTAAACATACTCAAGGTGATCAGGAAGACTGTGCCACTGGACCACACAGGACACATACTATATAAGGCCACTTGGCAAAGACTGAGGGACAGAGGAGACCTACTTAATACATAGAAGCATAAAGAGAGTCAGTCAGAATAAGGAAACTAAGAAATATGTCCCAAATGAAAGTACAAGAAAAAACCTCCAATAAAAAATCTAAATAAAATGGAGACAACCAACCTACCTGAGACAGAGCTTAAAACAGTGGCTATAAGAATGCTTATGGAACTTAGTGAGAACTTCAACAAAGAAATAGTAAGCATAAAGAAGAACATCAAAACCATAATAAAGAACCAATCAAAAATAAAGAATTTAATGACTGAAATGAAGAACATACTAGAAAGAACCAATAGCGGATTGGATGAAGTAGAGGATCAAATCCTCAATTTAAAAGACAAGGTAACAGAAAACAACCAATTGGAACAACAACAACCAAAGAAAGCATTTTAAAAAACAAAGATAGTGTAAGAGACCTTTGGGACATCAAGTGCAACAACATTTGCATCATTAAAGTACCAGAAGGAGAAGAGAAGGAGCAAGGGATCAAGAACCTATTTGAAGAAATAACTAAAAACTTCCATAACATGGCAAAGAAAATACTCATATAAACCCAGGAAGTACAGAGTACCAAACATGATGAACCTAAATAGGCACATACCAAGACACATTATAACTAATATGGCAAAGGTTAAAGACAAAGGAAAAATCCTAAAAACAACAAGAGAAATACAATTGGTTACTTACAAGAGGGCTCCCATAAGACCAGCCACTGATTTTTCAACAGAAATTTTACGGGTCCAAAGGAAGTAGGAGAAAATATTCAAAATGATGCAAAACAAGGTTATACAACCAAGACTACTCTACCCAGCAAGGCTGTCATTTAAAATTAAAGGAAAGTTTAAAAGCTTCCCAGACAAAAAAAAGCTATAGGAATTCATTACCAACAAGTCAGTATTATAAGAAATATTAAAAAGACTTTAAGAAGAAGAAGGGGGAAAGCAAATAAACAAACAAAAGAATATAAAAAATATGAATAAAATGGTGATACCTATGTACCTACCAATAATTACTTTAAATGTAACTGGATTAAGTGATGCAATCAAAATACACAAGGTAGCAGAATAGAGACAAAAAAAATACAAACAAAAAATACACAGGGTAGCTGAATGGATAAAAATATAACCCATGCATATGCTGTCTACAAGAGACCCACCTCAGCTCAAAAGACACACATCAACTGAAAGCAACAGGATGAAAGAAGATATTTTACACAAATGAAAATGAGGAAAAACCTGGGGTAGCAACACTTGTATCAGGCAAAATAAACTTTAAAATAAAGACTATCATAAGAGACAAAGAAGAACAATGCACAATGATAAAAGGATTAGCCCAACAAGAGCACACGACCCTAGTAAACATCTATGCACCCAACATAGGAGCAACTAAATATATAAAACAAGTATTGACTAATATGAAGGGAGAGATCAATAGTAACACAATCATAGTAGGGGACTTTAACACCCCACTGACACCAAGGGAAAGATCTTCAAGACAGAAAATCAACAGGAAAACAGTGGCCTTAAATGACACACAAGACCAGAAGAATATGATTGATATTTTTGGAGCATTTTACCTCAAAACAGCAGAATATACATTGTTTTCAAGTGCACATGGAACATTTTCCAAGATAGACTACAGGTTAGGCCATAAAATATGTCTCAATAAATTTAAGAGAATTGAAATCATATCAGGTGACTTTTCTGAACACAGTGGTAGGAAACTAGAAATCAATTACAACAGAAAAACTGAAAAACACACAAATACTCTGTGGGTAAATAACATGGTACTAAATAATGAATGAGTCAACAATGAGATCAAGAAAAAATAAAGAGATATCTTGGGACAAACAAAAATGAAAACACAA